>JAWZYV010011641.1:0-334004 GCA_038373885.1 Cheiracanthium punctorium
TGAAGTATAATGCATGGTAGTATACTTCATTTAAAATAAGAGAGTATGCAGAATTACTAAATTTAGATTTTTTTCAGGCATTTGGCGAATAGAGACAGTTACGACAGTATTTGCGAACTGTTTTGAGTGTTCTTGTAAACGAAATATTTATGCTATATGCATGAATTTTAGCCTATGTTAATCAGGAATAGTGCAGCTTTCTATTAGCGAAAAAGTTTTAGAATCGGTTCTGTAGTTAAAGAGATGCCCATAGAGCGTAATGTATTAGAATTATTTTGAGTGTTCCTGTAAAGGAACTATTTGCGCTACATGCATGAATTTTAGCCTATAATACTCAAGAATAGTGTAGCTTACTATCAGTGAAAAAAGTTTTAGAATCGGTTCAGTACTTACAGAGATACACATAGAGCGTAATGTAATTCTTATGAGTATCCCTGTAAAAGAACTATTTGTGATATATGCATAAAAGGTAGCCTATAACACTCAGGGTCCCCCCAGTGTCTAAGAGGTTCTGCTCTCAAAACTGGAAGGCGGGAGGTGCCAGGTTCAAACTCCGGTCGCGCCTGCCGACCTAGCCGCTCGCAGTTTTCCGTATTTTTTTCCAAAACCTAGCGAAAATACGGGCTAGGATCCCTTAGAAAATTCCACACAGAGGAATTCTCCATATACGCCTAGGACCCTATAGGCCTAGGAACATATAGGCCTAGGACTTTCAATCAGTGAAGAAAGTTTTAAATCGGTTTAGTTGCTACAAAATTTCCATAGAGCGCAATGCATTAGCATTATTTTGAGTGTCTTTGTAAAAGAATTATTTATGCTATATGCTTGAAAGTTTGCCTGTATGTTAATCCAGGGCATAAGCTATCTTCATTACAAATTTTTCCAATCATTTTTGTGTGATTCAGTCAAAAACATCCAAACACATAAACGTACACATTTATATTATTGGTAGGATTTGGAAATTTATGAACTTTAAGAAACACATCTGGACTTTTCTTGGTACTTACCTATTATCCCGGCGGTCATTCCCGCCAAACTGTATTTTCGTCAAATGAGTTGCCAAACTGTTGCCAATCGTATTCAAAACCATTAATAATTTCATGTGCCCGGCATTTATCTCGGCAAAAAATCGCTCGTCTTGGCGGACCGCCGGGATAATACGTAAGTACACTTTTCTATATTTATGCTTTTTAATTTGGCGTAAAATCAACATAATTTCCATACTTATTTATGTTTTTCAAATGCATGTGATTTTGCAAATAGAATTGTGCTTTATTTCAAAAGCATAAATCATTTTGTGCGGGCGATAAAACGGTTTTTAATTAATAGTTAGAAAAGTAATTAAAATTTCCGAGCCTCAGGCACACTTTACCGAAGTCATGGGTCCAGGCATGCTCAAATTTTCAAAGCTCTGCTTTCTGTAGATTTGTCTGGAGAACATTCATTTTTATTATTAGAGATAGATATATTTGGCATAAAACTGGCATAATTTCCGTATTATTTAATGTTTTTCAGGTGCACGTGCTTCTTTATTGAAGTAATAGCATTCTTGTTAGCTCAAAACACGAATCATATGATACGGGCGAAACTCGCCAAGCATGGCAACGTAAAAACGGTTTTTAATTAATAATTAAAAAAGTAATAAAAAATCTAAAATTCTAAGTAGCCTATAACCAACTCCAGGGTCCCATCTATATCTAAACCGAAATGCATCCTAATCGATTCAGCGGTTTAGGTGTGAAAGCGTCATAAACAAACAAACTCACTTTCGCATTTATAATATTAGTTAGGATTGCACCTCATCAGCACAATCAATTGATTAAGAAACACCTAGATGGAGCATTCAGTGCTCATAATTGCGTACTTTTTAACATTAAAAATGCACCGCATTTCTGCTACAAACTATGAATACTGTTAATGTGCAATGTAAAAAAAAAAAAAAAATCGTTTATCAGTTAAGTAACGGCCATTCTGTGCATGCACGTGCCACTACTATAGCAATCGTTTGGAGGCCACCAAGATGTCTCTCGCAGTGCCGGATTAAGACAGCGCGGGGCCCGTAGCAAATGTTACCAAGGGGCACCCTGCTCAGTGAAGCACCAATATATATATATACTAGCTGAAGTACCCGTTCTTCGCACGGGAATGAATGTACTTTTTGACATTAATATTTGTTGTGATTACTATTTATTGTAATAAAGAGATATAGCAAAATGGATATCGCGTTATATTGTGTTCAATAATCATGCATACTGAATTTCAAGGCAATCGATTTTATGGTGCAGAAGGCGATGCGGCGTAGCGCAATCTAGTGGCGAGTTTTAGCAAAACGGATACGGCGAAAATATTCTTCGCATTCAGATATCGATGCATACGAATTTTCATGACGATCGGCTGAATAGTCCTGAAGTTCATGTGTTGACGCGACATCTAGTGTCAAGTTATAGGAAAATGGATCGTGCCAAACTCTTCCCCGTGTTCAAATATCTATGTATACCTATTTCCATGGCGATCATTCGCACAGTCAAGAAGTGATACACTGCAGGGCCATCTAGTGGTTAATTAAAGAAATGATTTGCTACAGCGCCGTCATGTGGCGAGTTATAGGAAAATGGATAACGCCAAAATATTCTCATTGTTCAAATAGCTATGAGTACTGATTTTCATAGCCACCGTTTGAATGGTCAAAAATTTGGCCTGCTGCAGCGTCATCTAGTGGCGAGTTAAAATAATAATCCATTGCAGTGCCACCTAGTGGTGAGTAACATCAAAAGTAACACAGTTAGAATATATTCTTCGTGCTCAAATGTGTAAGTATAAAAAATTTTATGCCGATCAGTCGAACGGTATAGAAGTTGATGCGTTGCAGCGCTATTTAGCGGTAAGTTACAGCAAATGGATAGTGAAAAATATTCTCCGTGTTCTAATATCCGCGTGTACCAAATTTCATAGAAATTGGTTGGACGATATTCGCATAGCAAACGGCTAAACGGAATAGAATTCGACGTTCTGCTGCGCCAGCTAGTGGCAAGTTAGAGGAAAACGGATAGCATAAAAGCCTTCTCCATGATAAAAGACTTAGGTGAACCAAATTTCATGCTGATCGGTGAAACGGTGCTGAGTTTTTCAACCTCCTACACACATACCAACATTCATTTTTATCTATAACCAGTCTTATTATATATACCAGTCTCAAGTAAAATCCAGTTTCAAATCTAAGCCTCGCCAAAGTGCCAGCATACGCCATTTTGCAAGAGTTTTTTCAGGGAATCATTCGAAGCATTGACTTAGCAGCAATCAAAGTGGGAAATGGTTCGACCGCCAGGCATTTTTTTCAAAAGTGGAATCCCTTAATACAGCCTCAATTTTTAAATTATCAACTATAACATGTTTTATTCATCGCTACCTCGATGTACTAAATGCGAAGATTTCAATTTTCTGAAATTTGGCGGATTTCCCCCAAGTTTAATCAATGTACTCAATTGGCGAGAATTCTGAAGCTACATCGCTTGAAATGCCCTAATAACTGCATTATTTCTGCACGGATAGTTAAAATTTCATGCTGTATTCTAAGAAAACCTATACACTTGTTTTCAAAAATGCTATTCCCTTAAGCTCTCAGTAAATTGCTCCAAAAAGCCTAAAACTGTGCAAACCGCTAGAACTCACTTTCTAAAAATCGGCCTATCAGCCATTTTATTTTTCGCCAAACTAAAAAAATTTACATATTAGTCTCGGAAATCTTCGATCGTTTTGCGTATAAAACATTTCATTCCTGCTCTCATTTCTTATGCGCACACGATATTATAATTAAAAAAATAACCTTACAAATATAAACTAAAAAAATCATTATTATTCTTTTCTTTTCACTTTAAGAATTTAAAACATTTTATTCGGCAAAATCGCCACACATGGCAACCAAGATGCTTATTTCACACACTTTTTTCACTACAGGGGTTACAATTACATAAAGCTTTCTGCGTGGAGAACATAAAAAATCTCTTAAATTCCGGGAACGGATGGACTTTCAAAGTTTTAAAGTGGACTATCATTTATTCTATATTATTTTACATATATCTGTGTAAAATTTCAGGCTGACAGGTCCATTTTTGTGGAATTGTATACTACCCAAATCAACAAATTGACAATCAGAATTTGATTTTTATTTATAAGATTACCTACGCTTGTTTTTAAAAATACCCTCTCATTAAATTGCGCCAAGCGCTAGAATCATAGAAAATCTGACACACTTTCGGATTTTAAATACGTACTAAAGTGCTATATATAAAAAGTGTTATAATCCATGGGTCTTCCCTATTTTCGTTCCTTCTTTTATTAAGTTGGAAAGTGTATCATTATTCATGAGTGTGATTAAACAAAATTAAAATTGATATTTCTAACATCCTTTTTTCTGGATGTAATATATTAGAAATAGATGCAGAAAAGCTGCTCAGAAAAATGCACAATTCCAACTGAATGAAAATTTCAAAAACTTATACGCAGGTGTATTCATAACCCAAATAGCAGACGATTAAATTACGATAAATAGCGCCAAGCGTTAGAATCCTCCACAAAATCGGACATCAACCCCTTTTATTTTTCGCCCAATTAAAAAGTTGCACATTTATTTTCGGAAAATTTCCAAATTCTATTTTTCTTTTGAGTATAAATCATTTCATTCCCGCTCTGATTTCACACGCACACGATATTTTAATTTAAAAACAACCTTACAAATAATCTAGTCAAAATAAAAAAAAATCGTTATTCTTTTAATTTTACTTCAAGAGTTTGAATAATTTAATTGACTGCCGAATGTGGCAACCTATATAAGCTTAATTGTCGCTTAATGCACTGTGGGGTTACAATTACGAAATGGCGGAAAGCAAAAATTAGCCTTTTGCGATACGTTTTTATCGATATTTCCTAAAATAGTTCGAATTTTGAAAAAATCGCTTCGAGGTGTGTCGGGACCTGTCATGGAGAATTTCCGTTCAAAATTTGGTAGGTCTACGATCACCCGTTTGCGAGCTACGCGAGACACAGACAAACAAACAGTTTACACACATTGTTATATTAATATAGATACCAGTCTCAAATAAAATCCAGTTTCAAATCTAAGCCTCACCAAAGTGCCAACATACGCCATTTTGCAAGAGTTTTTTCAGGGAATCATTCGAAGCATTGACTTAGCAGCAATCAAAATGGGAAATGGTTCGACCGCCAGGCATTTTTTTGAAAAGTGGAATCCCTTAATACAGCCTTAATAACAACCCTTAATAACAAAATCATTTTTTAAATTATCAACTATAACATGTTTCATTCATCGTTACCTCGATGTACTAAATGCGAAGATTTCAATTTTCTGAAATTTGGCGGATTTCCCCCAACTAAAATCAATGCACTCAATTGGCGAGAATGCTGAAGATAGATCGCTTGAAATCTCTTAATAACTGCATTATTTCCGCACGGATCATTAAAATTTAACGCTGTATTCTAATAAAACCTTTGCACTTGTTTTCAAAAATTCGTTTCCTTGAGCTCTCAGTAAGTTTCGCCAAGCCGGAAACAGTGTAAACCGCTAGAACTCACTTTCTCGGCATTTGAGCCATTTTATTTTTTCGCCAAACTAAAAAATTTTAACATATTAGCCTCGGAAATCTTCAATTCTTATTGTTTTGCGTATAAAACATTTCATTCCTGCTCCGATTTCCTATGCACACGATATTATAATTTAAAAAAAATAACATTACGAATATAAACTAACAAAAAAAAATCATTATTATTCTTTTATTTTTACTTTGAGAATTTAAAACATTTTATTCGGCAAAATCGCCACACATGGCAACCACGATCCTTATTTCACACTTTTTTGACTACAGGGGTTACAATTTCGGAAAGCTTTTTGCGTGGAGAACATAAAAAATCTCTTAAATTCCGGGAACGGGTGGACTTTCAAAGTTTTAAAGTGGACTATCTTTTATTCTATATTATTTTACACATCTGTGCCCAATTTCAGGCTGATAGGTCCATTTTTGTGGATTTGTATAGGAATCAAATCCACAAACAAACAAACAAACAAACAAACAAATAAACAAACAAACAAACAAACAGAATTTCATTTTTATTTATAAGGATATATATATATGTTCACCCACACATTAAAGTAATAGAGCTAAATTGAATGAGAAAATAAATAGTGCTAATTATATTACAATTTATGTTTAGTACTAATTAATGGTATTACTAATGCTAATTAGATGTAAACAAAACTAAAAGGTCCCACGTGTTATATTTGCGAGAGGTTTATCCCAGCCCTTCCTCCACCTTGGGTGAACTAATCTGTAGGTTTTGTACGATAATAAAATAAAACACAACTTTTACGAATTTTCTTGATTCAAAATGAACAAATTTGAGTTAACATTAGACAAAAAAATTTCTCCAAGTAAATTAGTGTGCGGAAAAAATTCCCGTCAAAATAAAGTGGGGGGGGGGGCAAATAGATAGTGAGACTGGCGATGTTTAAAGTTATTTATTCGTACAACTCAGGTTTTTTTTTAAATGAATGTTAATGTTCATGGATATATATTTGGAATTTCTAACACTTCCCACCTTTCCCATATGCAAACATATAACTAGACAAGTTTACGCACATAAAATAATAATTGTTTCTGTAAAATTTTTAAAACCATCGAAAACAATATGTACTTTAAACTGCGCCCTTAAACACTATTTTTTCCCCTATAAAAATACATGCTTGTAAAATTATTTCATTATCTGGACGGTTTTTACTAATTATAGGTTACATATTTTTAACTTCTCTTAATTTATTTAATGGGTTAATTCATAAGAAATCGAACTGGGGATAGATAGATCTAGCACAATAATACCTCCACCATTCAAAATATACTGCATACACGGAAGGCATTTAAACTGTACACGCTTGTACAGGGGGACTGTTACTTCCACATACCGCTTGGAACACTTCTAAAGGTCATTTCGTTAGTGTTCTACAAGCATATGTACATTACTTTTCAACTTATCTTCGTTAAAATGATATAAAATATTTTGCTCAAAAAAAATCTTTATAAGAGGAATAGAATAATCTATATATAATAAATAATAAAAAATTCGGATAAAACATTCATTATCGTATTACGTTCAAATGTTTTTGCAAGACATAATAATCTTAAATGTGACAAGTAATTTGTGAGTTTCTTTGCGGGTCAAGAGTATCCGAGAATTCTTTTTGTTTTCAGTTTGCCTGAGGTTATGGCTTCTCGGATACCCCGACCGTGCGAAGATCCTCTCTGTTCTAATTATTTTATTTGAACGAACGTACTGGCATTCGCGCACTTGACCTGTGTATTCGACCGGCCAAAAATCAATTCTTTCATATTTAACGTGGTTAATTTCCGAGATTAATAAGATAATTTATCGTAATAGTGGATTCCCCAACTATAAAAAAATGACTTTCATTCTATATATTATTATTGTTTCAAAAAATAATTCGCCTCTGTTTAAATATTGTAAAATGTAAAATAAATAATTAAGTAAAAACAAAGCAAGCCAACTACCAAAAGCCTTCTAAGATAGTTTACACCCTAGTACACCTTAAAATTTCGCCAAAGCCACACTGTAAAATACCTTTTAGATGTGTGGCTTTGGCGTAAAATGCCGTGGATGCCTGTAAAATGCCTTTACTGTAAAATAAAAGAACTTTGGGGCTGCCCAACATCCGTTTAAAATACCATCCTCATATTTACTGCAAAACAAAATAACTTTATGTCCAATATTTAAATAAAAATTATTGTTTCGTGGGGGATTATTATTGATTATGCGGCGTGTTTTTCCTACAACCTTAATCCTATGGATCTCAGCTCTCGGGGAAATGCAGATGTTCAACTCGCGTTCCAGAGAACATCTTCAGAAATAGCCACAAATATTTCCGTTCTATTGAGTCATTTTGAAAAAGTTTGATTATACAACTTCATTAAAAAATTCTTTCGACTTGTTACTGAAAAGTCCCTGAAATGATCGGGACAGATAGACTACAGCCAAATGAATAATCCGGCCCACTGACGAATTAATACAATTTTGTGGGTGGAGGCTTGGATGGAAGATTCACATATATATATATATATAAATTTTATGGAAGTAAGTTGGGATTGTTTACATTAATTTCATTTTTCTCGGGAGGGGCGGTCACCTCCTCCGACCCCCTCCCTTTAATCCGACCTTGATCAGACCCTGAGTCTGTTTTTTTGTTTCGGCACTTAGTTTTCTTTCTATATTTTGTTTATTTCTGGATTCATTCTTCAAATAAAGACAAAAATGTAACATTATTGGTAAGGAATCCATTTTCTAAAGGCCATAGGTGGGTGGTGCAAGGATCTGGATACCCCCTCCTCCGTTTGTCCGAGTTTCGCTTTTAGTCAACGAAAAGATAATGATACAGCCTTTCTTTCTGTCTTTCTTTTATTTCCCCCCTTTTGGATGCTCCCTGAAATTTTTTACTGAGAACCGTGTTTTTGTTCCACAGTATTGTTGGATATACTCTTGTGTGTGTTCTTATTGCTGACTTTAGAATACTCATTCAGTTTCGCCTAGGTAATGAGTTGACTAAATAATGCAGGCATGCAACAGCCACATTAAATATATTAATGACTATGTCATTTTATCTCTCACCCCCTTTTGAAAATGTGACATAAAAATAAGACACGAAAATGCGTTACGAAAACGCGACATAAAAGTAAGAATAAATGTCCGCTGAAAATGTTAGTATGTGTTACGTAAACCACCGTTTTCTATAAGCTCCGTAAGGTTGCATTTATTTGATAAAATGATTGTTTAAAAATTTCATCCGTTTATTTAAATACTATTAGTTCACAACTGCTTTAATCTATTGTTACAATATTTCGTAAGCTGTAGAATATACATCACAAGTATATTTTACATATATTTAAATACTATTAGTTCACAAGAGCTTTAATCTATTGTTACAATATTTACTAAGCTGTAGAATGTGCATCACATGTATTTTTCTATAAATAGGTTACAATCCTAAAAATTTCAACATGGGGTTACCAGGTGAAATACACGATAGATGAGAGATAAAATGACATAGTCCATTAATGCCGTTTTAATATGGCAATAATGAAACTAAAAAATTAGGAGGGTTCACAGGGGTCTCCCATTGACAAGGCTCGAACAGCCGAGTTATACATATATTCTTTCACTGAGTTGTCTACAACTGATTTACAGTTCCACTATATAGAGCTTTAGAAATTGTCTTATCCAAAAAATAAATAAATGAAAATGAAAAGAAAGAAAGAAAGAAAAAAAGAATTACAAAATTTATCTGTTGCCTTAAAAAATCAAGAAAGATAAATCATGCCAAGCTCATAGATTATAAAACACTTTCCAATACAAAGTATTTTTGCGCCAAATCTGCTGTGTCTTTTAGTGAAAACTAGCGAGATTTCGTAGATAAAAAAATGTTGTATTATCACTATAAATGCAATTTTATGAGACCCTGTAAAAGACCTTTAATTTTTTTTAGCGTTTAACTGAAAAATATAAAAATTTTATACTCATTGTCTTGTGCATGTATTAGTGTCTCTCAAATGCCACAGACTGCAATGGGAATACTTTTGAGTGCTCCTGTAGAACTATTAATAATACGGACGTTATTCTCAATGGAGAGCATCATTTTGAGAGCCTTAGTAATATATATGCCAACTTTGTTTTCTTTCAAAAATCGAATATCTCTAAAATATGTTTTCAAGAATGACTGTTGATTCAGTCATTCCTGTATCAACAGATACAGGGGGAGACCCCCCCCCGACCCCCCCTCTTTTAGTTCTGTTTTTTAGCAAGTGCTATACATTGGATTTTTTTCTCCTGTAAAAGAACTATAAATGCTACATACACCATTTTCAATATGGTAGGTGGTACTGTACATAGATAAAACATAAATTTCGCACAAATCGATGTATATCCACAGCAGTTAGAACACTGGATGGGTGGACATCAGAACAGACAAATAACCGAAATCATAAGGACGTTAACCCGTTTTGGGTTCTAATGCATTAACAAATTTTCGTCGGTCGGAGATCCCCTCATACTCCTAGGCACATAGCCCTTAACAAAACACAATACAATAAATCAGTTAATTAAAGTGCGAGTAACGACTTTTCAAAATTTCCAAAGAAATCGACATAGCTTAATATAATTACATCAGACATTTTTCTAGGTACTACAATCCAGGCGATCCGCCAAGACGAGCAACTTTTTCGCAAAGATAAATGCCGGACACATGAAATTATTGATGGTTCGGAATACGATTGCCAACAGTTTGCCAGGAAATTTGAGGAAAAAATAGTTTGGCGTTAATGACCGCCGGGATAATACGTAAATACCTTTTTCAATTTACCGTAAAATAATAAAAATATCGCCAAGTTCGGTTCATTTTTCAAAGCATTTTTTTCGCACCCAATTTGGCAATTTATCGCAAAAGTCGCCAACAGTGCCGGCTTTTGGCTCAAATTTTGAAGGAGGCACACGATCGTCGTCGGATTATTAGCTAATCATATTGCAGGATAGTATTATATGCTTAAAATAGATGCCTGTCTCTAAACTGCCATTGACCGTATTGTATTGAAATTATTTTGAGTGCTCCCGTATAGAAAAACTTTTAACTATACAGCCACTATTTTCGATGCAAAGCTTCATTTTGTAATCCTTAATAACATTCAATTTTGTTTCATTTCAAAGAGCAGAATATCTCTAAAACTAGAAGTCAAAGCCTGTTGTGAAGGCAATTACAACGGGCGAGAGAAAAAACATTTTAAGGAAATTTGTCTTTCATTCAATATATTTAATTTTCATCCACCTAAAATAAATACGTTCATATTCAATTTTTATTACAGACCCAAATCGAATTTCATGCTCATCTGGAAACGCGCGGAATCTTTTCGCAGTCGAAAGCTTTCGTTTTGTATACATAAACATTCGAATATCCAATAGACGATTTATTTGTGGGGAAAAAATAATAAACTGTGTAATCGGAGAAATTATTTTAAACGTATTGTATGACATCATTTTCACTTAAAATAGGCCATTTTGTCACGCAAATGATTCAATTTTTCTGACTCTCGGAAACGAAATGGTGCTGAAAATAGCGAAAAATCGCTTAAAAATGAAGGAACGGGTGGATTTTCAGATTTTTAAAATTGACAGATTGTTTTCTATATTTTTTTACAAACTTGTGAAAAATTTCATGCGGATCGTACAAACGATGTAGAAGTTAGGTTTTTTGTCCTTGACTTTGTAATCTTTTTGCAGTCATAGAGGAAAAAGTTTTATCTTGAAGTCAGGGTTCGGCGCAACTACAAGGGGTGATCAAATGAAAAGGTACGAAACGTCGCAACAACCTAACCGTTATCATATTTGTCCATGCAGCTATGAGAGCACGTAGCGAGACATCTAGGAATGCGATTCGTGCCTTTTGTGTGGATAGGAACATGCGGGGGCCCGCAGGAGAGAGCAGAAGCTCTTGTAAAAAGCACCCTCCTACGTCCAATTGACGCGGCAGTGCGTGTGAGGACAGGATGGTGTTCACATTGCAAAATTCGGCGATTTAGGGGCAGCGAGGCGTTATCCGATTTCTGACAGCGGAAGGTGTTAAACCAGCCACTATTCATCGCAGGAGGATGATCGTATACTGGGAAGGCTGTGTGTCCCACAAGTCAATGAGAAAATGGAATGTCCGTTTTCGCCAAGGAACTGGCCACGTTCAAGTGGGAGACGTTGGACCATCCGCCCTACAGTCCGGACATGTCGCCCTGCGATTTCCATGTGTTGGTTCCACTGAAGAAACCACCTGAAAGGGAAGCGCTTCAACTCGGACGACGTACTCAAGGACGCTGTAACGGACTGGGTCTCGTCACGGCCACAGGAATTCTGGGAACAAGGAATCCTGCGGCTTGTTCGTCAGTGGGATCGTCGTGCTCAGGCCTGTGGTGTATATTTTGAATAAAGTCTACATTTGTACCCAAAGTGTCGTTTCGTACCTTTTCATTTGATCACCCCTTGTAGTTAGTAGGGTGATACGCTTTAAAGAATAACGTCCCATAGAGCGTAACTTATTGGGACTATTTTGAGTGCTCCTGTAGAAAAAAATCTATAAATGCTACATAGATCCTTTACAATAGGGTACATGGTACTGCAGATAAGAATAACATATATAAATTTCGTAGAAATCAATGCCTATTGACGCGAGTCAAGGACGGACAGACAGACAAACTGAAATCTTAAAAACTTTTCTACCTTGTTGGAAAGTGTCAAAAAAGCTAGATCTTGAGGGGGAAAGACGAAAACTTTCAAGGTAAAGGCGCGGGGCCCCCAAAAGCGCGGGGCCCGTAGAAATTGCTAAATCTGCTATATTGTTAATCCGGCACTGGTCTCTCGTTATGGTCAATCCAAGGATTCTATATCCAGTGGCGGATCCAGACATTTTTTTGGGGAGGGGCTAAATTTTTTAAAAAGCTTATTTCACCCAATTAAAATGTACTATAAATCAAAATTTTAGTCTAAACCAATGTATTACTTTTTTGGGAGGGGCTAAGTAATAAAATATGATCATTTTAGCTATTTAAACTGTATAATAAAGCATAATGTTACCCTTGAGCAATCTCTTTTGGGGTGGGCTGAAGCCCCCTAGCCCCCCCTGGATCCGCTACTGTCTATATCTATGATTAGAATAGCTTCCTCTCAAATGCCTCTTTTTTTCTGTTTTCAGACCTCCCGAGTGCTTCAGACTGGAGCTCGTGGACGCAGCTAAAGTGGACGCATGGTGCGTGGGCGTCATAGCGTATGAATTGCTTACGGGTGGCATGATGGCCATGCGAGCCAAGCGCTTTCCGCCGGACAGCACTTGCGAAGAGATCATCAGCGATACGCTCAACAAGGAGTTCATCAGCACAGCAATGCACGCCCATCACCACCTGCTCAACTGCTTTCTTGAGATACGATTCATACAGAAGACTTTCAGTAGCTACGATCTGGACCAAACCGTTTTCGCGACGGATTGCTGGACATTTGTCACCGGCCTCTTGAAGTCCAGCCCAGAGGAAAGACTCAGCATACAGAAGGCCCTCAAGCATCCGCTGATGAATAAGATCCGATCACAGACTGGAAGAGTATATTACATAAATTATCCACTTTGAGAGCGCTGCTGAAATAGGAAGGCAGCACATTTCTGCTTCAGGCTCCCAAAAGGACTCACGTCTTTATGCAGACCCCGATGCTCTTTGTCATTAAATATTGTACGTTTTGTGATTGCGTTACATAAAATACCTACTTTCAAGTTACGAACTGAACATAAACAGCTAAAAAACACCGGTTCATTTCTGCTCCAGAAAAGATGTACTTCTTATAAGCTATAGAATCTGTTGACCTCTGAAATATGTATTGTGAGTTATATTTTGTGAAAAAAAAAATAAATAAATCATTCACTTTGAAAAAATGGCTAAACCTTTTCACTTATTAATCTATACTCTAATTAAACCAAAGTATATTTTGTTTATACTCTGTATTTATATGACGCTGATTTTTCGTTTTATTTATTTATTTATTTATTATTATTATTATTATTATTATTTTTATTTTTAAGTTTTATAAGTCACAGAGTCATTGTTCGACTCTCCGAGTTTTTTGATTTTCCGAGTAAACCCGAACTTGAACCAGCACGGATAATGGTGATTTCAATGTATTCACATAGCTAGACATTGGATAATTTGGTGACATTTCACTCTTTTCGAGTGCCTAGACACATTTTAAGTTTTAGAGTGGAAATCTCAACACTTAATGTTTAAGTATGAACACTTTATCTTATCTTAGTTAATATGTTTCTTGAAAAATTATTTTGAAAATTTTCGAGTTACTGACATAATATACGTGTTTTCTTTCTTTTATCTGATCATAAATTGCACATTTTTTAAAAACAGACAGAAGCTGAGAACAGTACTTTATTAACAGAATATATTTAAACAAAACCAGCTTTTAAAATGCAATAGAAATTATGAGAACATTTAAAACGTTGGAATAAAACTGTTACATTACAAACATTCATGCACAAACATCTCTTCTTAAAATCTTAATAATAGTCAACTTTTTTTTCTATCACATTACAAAGAAAATCTAGATTTCTTCTTATTCAAACAATATTTTCAATAAGTAACTAGCAACACATGCATACACACGTTATGAAATTTTCAGGTTAAAAATGTTAATGCAAACACACGATAAATCTACCCACTACTACCACAAAAATTATGTATAAATATAAAAGACAAAATATTTATTCCCAATGAAAATATTCATCAAAATAGTTTTCTTTATTATATGACCATCTTAAATATTTGACATTTTCAAGATAAAAGGTTTACTGTCAAATTTGTCTCAGAAGTGATGCGACTTAGTCTGCTGACAGTCAGTTCAACGTTTTAGTTGATTACTGTGTCATGTAGAACAGTTTTTAATTTTACTGAAATTTATATCAACTGTATAAATGCTCCATCAGGCAAATAAAATATTTCCAATGGAAACAATTAAAGGTACTTTGGCGATAATTTTTTCTTTTGCAATCGCTGTTAGGTAGTTGTCTTACAGTTGGCCAGACGATCTGCGAATATAGAACAAAATTTTTCTAAACACCGGACGTTCAAAAGTTTTTTTAGGTCTTACAATGCTATCAAGAATCAAGGCAAATCTGCTTATGGGCATCTTCCTGTTAATTTTTAGTTGTTGCACGCAACTTTACTGCAAATCGTCTAATTCGGATGGAAAATTCCTAGACTTAATAGACCAGAAGGATAAGTTTACACTTACTTGTTCTTTTTATCATTATTCTAAATGCAATTTTCATCCATTTTCTCAGAGATGAAAACACTCCCTGAAACTTTCTTAGTTCAAACAAAATATTTTTATTTCAATAAAATGTTTATCTGTTATTCCTCCTTCTCTGAGCTGGTCTAAATTTTATAAAACTTGAATAAATCTAATAAGCAAAATTTTAATCGACGGAAAAAGCGGCGAGAGAGCTGCAGAATTCACAGGTCTCAGTTCCAGCCGAGCAGTGTTGGGCTACGGGGATTCGAATAATTTTTACAGATTAAAATAATTTAGAGCCTGATTAAAATAGTTTTATAATACGGTAAAATGCCTTAAGTCTGGCATTTTACCGAAAGCCTCTTTCATGTTCTCGAGAATGAAAAATGCACCTTTTCTAAATGTGAAAATTAAGTAAACATGAGTATGAAAATTACCTTTTCTTCCTGTTTCTTTCTTTCTTTCTTTGAGGGGTGCATCCAAAATTTAGGTGTCAGCTCGGACTAACCGCCTCAGTAACCAGGCCAAGAGAAACAGAGATATTTACAATTTTATCACGTTTGGAATTTAGTGTTAAAATTTAACATATCATCTACACTTTATTTTGTGTTTGAAACATTACTATATTATTTAAGTTTACGTGAAAAATTATGCAACTATGCAAAATAGTATCCTTAATATTGTAAAATAATAGTTGACAGTTAGCGTTACTTTTTCGGTTTTAATTAGTATTTATAAAATGCTTTCCAACAAATAATACTGGTTGTATCCACCTAGGTCAACATTTTTGGAGATTATAATATTATAACTAAAGTTTAAAAATTTGAAGGTAAAATAACTTTGTCAAAATTGTCTGTCTGCTTGAACTATCTCAAAATAATAGCTGTATTTATTAGCTACGCTTTTTTTTCAGTATTTCAGAACAATTTGTATATTATGTATTTACATTAAATGTGTGCAATATCCGCTGAAAAACATAAATATTTAATTTTTAATCATTAAACTTTAACATTCCGATCAACAATGAAGAGATTTGTGCTTTTTGAACTCATTTGTGGCATGTCCTTGGTACCAAATCCTTTAAGTGAAACATTTTGGGTTTCAAATATATAAACCTGCCAATTTTCGGTAGTTCAAACATTAAAAATTTACAACTCTTGCTCATCTTAAAACAAGGCATTTTGTGAAGTTTTGGGCTTAAAAAAGCTCGTGTATATCTAAAGAAATCGAATTTGCATTTTTTTTTCATTTAAAAAAATTCAATAAATTTCAGAGTTTTCACAAATGTTGTATTTATTAACATTCCTTTCATGGTCTTTAGTGGATTAAAATTTCTCAACATAAACTATCATAAAAAGTAAATTATTCCTTTTAAAACTAATATTTTAGTGAACTTATAAAATTAGAATACATTGAATATATACAAACATTTGTGTTAAGAAGAAATTATTATTTTAAAGGATATTGATATACCATAAAACTACTAGACTCTTTTCTTTGATTCTACTGGTTTTTCTTTCCTGGATGTTGCCGGCGGAACCGCAACTAGGAAGGAGATGGATACACGATGCACGTGCCATGACTCCTCGCTCGACATTAAAATCAATTATGGTACCAGAGAGGGGAGTGCCAAGATTAAGGTTTGCCCTTGTAAGTAATCTGTAGCTGAGGCACTGTTCGCAGGTATGTAAATGCAAAACTTAGAAATATAGCAATTAATGTAAAAAATTATAATTTAGTTTTCCATTTCTTTTTCCTTTCTTTCTTTTTCTTTTTTTTAGTATAAAATTTTCCCCCATATTTACCTATTGTTGTTTTTTGCGGCACAATAAAACAATGTGTCAATTTTCTTTAAGCAGCATCTCCAATAACTGAAGTTACGAGCCGCCGCTGCTAACACTTTAGACTTTGGTGGTAAAATAGAATTCTATAATTATGTTCAGTGTGCAGACACCTAGAAGGGTGCTCGATTTCCCCCATATGAGCACCCGTGGAAGAGGTCACAGCTACGATTAGTCCCTAGTCTGTTTCAAAAATAAGGGCCTGTGACTGAAGTAGAAATCTAAAAGTCTTGTATTCCGAACAGACTATAGTAGTTGTACCTAAGATAAATGCAAGCATACTCTACAGCAGCGGTGTCCAACCGGTAGGGCACGTCCCCCCCAAGAGGGCGTAGAGCATTTGTAGGGAGGGCGCGAGAAAAACAGGCAAAGAGCAAGTGATAAGGGTATGCTTTAAAAAATGATCTTATTTATTCTCAATTTACTTCATATCTATCTTCGTTTAAGATGCTTATTCAAACTTTACCGACAGCAGTATGTGGTAGAAAAGGCAACTAATTGTTCATTGGTGAAGAATAAAAAACTTTTTGAATGGCGAGTAATGTGAGGGGGGGGGGATAGTATGCTATCCTTCATTGGTAGGGCACAATGTTAAAAGGTGGGGAACCGCTCCTGTACAGGGAAAGAGGCAATTCTTAAATAGGCCCTGACAAGAACAATATTTAAGCATATTCACTGACAAATTGCGTCACTTGTTACATTTACGAACAGTAAAACATCACATACACACACACACACACACACACACACACACATATATATATATATATATATATATATATGGCATAAATATTCTTCAAAACTGATAACTTTGATAAAATTAAAATATTTTTCGCTATATAACAAAACAATAGCACTCGGAATGCAAATTATGAACAGATGATATAAGCTATATCACATATAATATGTGTTTTACAATACAACGTCTTGTAATGAAGACTGGAATAATAGATTATTTTGAGGTATGTGAGAAAATCCCGTACTTTATACTCAAGAATATTTTGCAGCTTAACAATATTTTGCAGCTTAAACCAAGGAAGATCTGGAAAAATCTGAACTTTATACCTTTTCTACAGTTTTATGAGTAGTTTTGTGAGTACCGGTGACCAAAACATGTCACTAAAAATTGGCCTTCAAAAATTGCTACTTAAATTCCGTATAAAATTGTTACAAAAATAACCATAGAAAAAGACATTATCTGCATATTCAAAATATTCAATTATACATTAATAAATTTTAAACTACATCTAAAAGGACAAGTAGGTTGGTGGTTTTATGGATTACTTTAATATTTCTTTTCTTAAATATTGAAACAACATTAATTTAATGACGATGTCACTTGTTAGATATACTTTTCCACGAAACAAGATTTCATTGATATTAAATTTAAACAATATTAATGTCCCCCCTTTAAAAAATATCTATTTTACGTTAGCATTGTTCAACATAGCTAGATTTTCTAACTGGATCGTCCCTCATCCAATTTTGCAATGCTCTTTTTCCGCTTTCCTTGCATAAGATATGCATATTTATGACAGTGCATGTTCGCATCGTACTTTTATGAAAGCATTCCAAATGACATTTTTTTTGTAACCCCTTCTTTAAAATTCTAATTCAATTTGCCAAACCGCCAATTTAACACTTTCAAAGTTCAAAAGAGTTCATGATTTCGGTTTATCTGCCCGTGCGTAAACTGCGTGAATATGCATGAAATGTCACGAAAAATCGTGTGTGTTACTTCTATGTACTGTATCATGTACCCTATTAAATTTGTTATAGATAGCATAAATAGTTTATTTGCAGGGTCACACAAAAGACAAATAAGTGCTGTAAAATGTTATATAATGGATACTTTTCGCATGATTAAATTTTCTTGTTTTTCCTTAGACTCTTAAAAGCATCACTGATACGCACGCTAACAAATGTTCATTCAAAGCTAGTCTGGGTAACCAGAAAGTATTTTTCTTTCTAATTAGGCACACATGGCTACCATTAGCACCAATTACTAGTTAACAGAAAACAAGGTGCATATACTAAAATAAAACAAAACCACCAATCTATTAATCCTTACAAATTTAAGGTGCCTGCCTACTTTGGAGTAGATTTTTCTTAATATTTGTGAAATTGCACATTTATGTGTATTATATTACAGAATATATTTAAAAACTGTTAATAAAAATGAAAATATCAATCTTTTTAAATATTTGGGTTTTTTTAGGCTCAATATGTGTATATTTCTTTATTTTTTAACAAAAGGGCACTTTTTCAGAGCATCAAAACTCGGATTTAAAAGAACATATTTTTAGCTGTAAATTTCCCTTTTTCGTTTGAAACTTATTCCAGGGAATGAACCCTTTTCATAACTTTAACTACTGTATTTGAAAAGTTAGAGAAGTTAACGTTCTTATGCGCAGAAAAATCATAAAAATGTATGACAATTCATGACTTTAAATAACTAAAAAATGAAAAATAATTTTACAAAAATTCTCCGCAGAAGTTATTCCCTAAATTAACTCTTTTAGAGTATTTTACCAAAGTTTTATAACATTATAAATTTTTTTTAAGTTACGATGTTTTGCGATGAAGCCAAATCTTAAAAATCTCATTTTGAGAAAAAGCAGAAATCAAACATAAATATTAACACTTTAACTATGAGATGGCTCACATTAAAATTCCTGTGATTTAAGCTCTAAGTAAGACATCAGTGAAATTCAAATTAATTTAGAAAGCTAACACATTCAGATTTAAAATTAAGCATATAAAATTGGATTTTTGTTTAAAATTTGCATTTTAAAGGTAGGTCAGCACCTTAAATGATACTTTTTGTTTTCCAAAGGACGGTTTTTCTTTGAAATTCGGTTGTAAAGACAAAAGTAAACTTTCAAAATGCAAAATTCTGTGTAGATATATGAATATTTAATAATACAGACTTGTAGAATTAAGTATCCATACTAACGTGTCCGACACAAAATTTTTTAATACTTTTGATGTTGGATGTAATATCAGCTAACAAAATGACTAGATGAATTGTACACTAAACTCAAGAAGAGTGACAACTTATTCCAAAAACGAGAAAAATCATAAAACTTCTAAAGGAGTGACTATATTCCATTCCTGGTAACTTAAAAAGAAATTACTTTTTAAATTTGAAAAAAAAAATATGAAGCATTTTGAGTGAAACTGATTAATTATTTAAGTAGCAATAGTCGTTCCATGATTAATAAAAATCACAGCCTCATGAGTACATAGCAGTATTTTTAGTGACGTAATAAATTTTTAATCCTTTTATCATTTCAAATAACTAATATTAGCATTGAAAGTCAACTGTTGTCTTAATGGACAGCATGTGCTTTTCTTTTGTAAATATGCTGATCAAATAACGTTTTTTCGATAAAACTATTAAAACAAAGTTTTTAAACTGAAAACTCAGTTTTCACTGTATATTTCGCATAATTTGTACCATGAATAACTTTGAATTCACCTTAAATATTTTCTCTCTCAGTCGAAATTTGCTCAGTAAACATATACACACTATAATACATAATAGATATCGTTAAACAAGATGCATAAGTATTAAGCATACTTTAAGGGAAGTTTCAACCCTTAAACATTCTATCAATTTTTAAAAAGAGGGGGGGATGTATTTTTTTTTTAATTGAGATCTCCTAAATTAAATGCTTCAAGCCACTTGAAAAGATTCCCATTAGAACGCGCATAGTTACAAAAAAAAAAAAGACACTTATGGTATTTAAAAAATACTTTAAATATAAATCTCTCAAATCTTAATTTTTACAACTTGCGAGCATAATTTTTAGAGAAAAAACATTTAGCTATTAAATTTACTTTTCAACGGCATTAATATCTACCGATATTTTTCATGTTTTTATTGATTTATTATTTTAAAAGCACATTTATATGCAAATACTAGATTAATACCAGTTCTTCGCAGAAGGAGAATAGCTTTCTTTCTTTTTTCTGAAATGTAGATTTGTCAATAATTTTATGACCAAACCAAGACTAAACCAAAACTTGTAATAAAGTTAAATTTTTCATCCAACATCTAGTTAGATTCAATGCATTGTTTTGCTCTAAAATTCATAAAAATATATCCCAATTTATATTTTGTTTTAAATTTAGTGGTGGGTAAAAAAGTATGCTTTGTAATTTTACGAAGCTGTGAAACATTTTGACGAATAGTTTTAAGGAGAATTTAAAAATTCTTGTTAAAAGGGCAGTTTATTTCAAAAGAAATCTTTTTTTAAAAATCGGTAAATTATATTACAAATTAAAAATCTACAGTTTATGAAATAAATTTTCCCATTCTATTTAATATTATAACAATTTTCGCAAAATATGTTGTTACTGCTTCTAGTTCTCTGTGTAATCACTCAAAATTCCATTAAATATCACATAATTATTTTCTAGGTCAAATTGAAAAAAAAACTCATCGATTTTTAAAGTTTAGAACTTAGTATTGAATTTCGTATATTTACGTGCAACCATTTACCATATATTCTACGGAGATTCACACACTTCTTTTATTAAATGGAGGTAAAGTAGCAATTTTAAATTTTCTTTGTGTACTAAATTCAGGGATACATTATTTTAAATTAGTTATTTTATTCTGTAAATTTTCATGCAGTAGGGAAAAGATCTCCTTATCAAGTGCTCATTAATTAAAAAGAAAAAAATTGTGTAATAAATACATTTCTTATTTTCCTATAATTACGGCGATGTATACACGCATTTATCTCTACTACTTATTATAAAAGAAAATATCTGTGTGTCTGTCGGCGGCGTTATGGACAAACGGCTACACCTAGAAGCACCAAATTTGGTACACGGGAAGTTCTAAACATGAAGTTGTGCACCTCGAAGCGATTTTTTATTCGGACTAGAATTTTTTTTTTTTAATGTTTTATGCGATTTTTCGCATTTTTTATCACCTAATACTCAATAACAGCGGTAATCACTATCGCAGCAAAACAACATTTACATTGTCGGATAAAGGAGAAAATTTTCTTTTTAAAGCAGTTTTTTCTGAATATGTAGCATAATTTGCAGATTTTTAGGAATATTTTATTTAAAGATGACATTTGACAAAAATTTTCGTAAAGTAATTTTAAAACTGCAGCATCATGAATTCTATCCGACATAACTTTTTGATATTTTGGCAAATGATAAAACATACATTTCGTTCTCTTAAAAAAAAAAAAAAGAAAGAAAGAAAGAAAGAAAGAAAAAATTATGTAAATTAGGTGATTTTTTTTACGAATTTTAATGTAATATAATGTTCAGAATTTAATAGCATCAACACGGAGAGCTTACGCCATTACATTAATAAATCATGGCACCAGAATTTATCTTGGGATGCCACAGAAGGGATTAGAAAAAAGGTTGTTTTTTTAAACCAATTGATAGAGCTTTTAAATGGGGCACCGGCTTTTCAATTCGCAAGTGAGAATCGATGACCTCAGTGTATTTAAGATACGTAAAAATTACCCCACAATTCTAACTCATTCATTTCTGCTCTTTTTTTAACACAAGGAAGTAATAATTTGATTAAAACTTACTATAGAAATAAACTAAGAAATTCACAATTATTATTACTGTAAGTGGTATTTTAATCCGCTTGCTTATTTAAAAATTTAAATGTTTTTACGCAGCTGAAAATGTTCTTCATTTTAAAAGATACCAAGTTCGTTTTAAAGCGCGATATATTAATAATTTTCTATTTACTTTTTTATTTTTGTCATTTAATTATACCGCAGGCTTATATGTTTCCTAACATATGCATGTTGCGAGTATAGTTTATTTTAACGTTGGATTACGTTCTTCCATAGTGGTCCTATATAAAGCAAAAAATTTTTCAACGTCGCTGTAAGTTTTAATATGATACCGGTTGAACACTACTGTGCGAAATATCCAAATTAACTCCCTCAACTAATCGGGGTATGTTTTTTGGCAGTTAAACAGTGACGTCATAAATTTAAAAATGTATGGAATTTATAAACTCGGCACCTCTAACGTCTTGACGCAATTAAAGCGACTCTAAATAGCTCCTCGAGACACAGTTTGATGTTTTTCAGGAGACAGAACCATGGAGAATTCATAAATATTCCTACATTGGATACATGGATATTTAAATTGGTACCATTTACATATTTTCCAACACGATGAGATGAAATGTTTTGCGGTGCTAAATAGGCCAATTCCACAAAACTATGCATACATTAAATATATATGGAGAACTTCCTTAATGGCAATCATTACGTGCAATGATTATTGTTTATGCTAATGCGTAAATTGCAAAGAATCGCCATGGAATGAAGGTCCCATTGGTGCCAAATAATCTAAGCTGTTTCTTTTAATCAAGCCTTGAAAAGGGAGAAGCGAAGATAGATAGTATTAAAATACGTTATAGGTAGTATTAGTAGATTTGTAAGGTTAATATGGATAAATCACAATATACCACGCTAATAAGTATTTCACGAAATTAAAAGTGTTCTGTTTATCCTTTTCCAGCGGTTGTCTTACAACCAACTGAACGATGAGTAATTCTAATTTGCGTTAATATATCCAGCAGTAATTTCAATAGAAATGATTAATTGAACTTTTTTAAAAATGAAATTCTGTTTTGTCACATGCAGATATCATTTTAGTAAAATATTCGCTTTTTCCCGTATGAGGTGCGGATACGCAGCTATTTTAAAATAAACGATTGTGCATATCATGTAGTGTCTGAGGTATTTAATGCTACAACTTGAACGTAAAATACAGTATGATGTAGAAATAAGACATTTTGAAAGTCAGGAAGTTCTCTGCAAACCGTCATGCTTTTCACTTTTCTAATCGCGAATGACACTGACATAGTTTTTTGAGTCATTATAATGCAATTTTTCCAGCTTAGTACTCTTGACGTAATTTTTTTTTAAGATTCCACATCACTGGAATTAATTCAAATTACACATATAAGGAAAATTTTAGTTTCCAACCGTGCGAAGAACGGGCATGCAGCTAGTGAATAATAAGTAATAAAACAATCACTTATAAAAATTTTCTACAGATCAATCCCAAAGCCTTTTTTTTTCATTTATTTGAAGGATGCAACTCCCCTTAAGGTTGCAAATACATATAATACAATGTAAGATAACATAATGATTGGAATATTTTTCGAAAATTCCTTTTATAATAACTTCGTATTTTCATTTTTATTAGAATAGCACCAGAAGATTATTTTCACCTTTTATAGCATAAAAAAACCAGCACAGATACTTTACATGTCCACCTTTTTCTTGGGGATGGGTGCGAGACGAAACTTGCCTCATTTCATAAAATATCTGCAAAGCTTTGTCTCGTCTCGCAAAATCCCTAAATAGTAATGATAAGAAAGTCTGTCCCGTCTCGCATAAAAGCTGTAAATCTCTGTCTCGTCTTATCTTGCATTCATTCAACTTTTCTTTCTTTTAGAAAATCTTTTTTTAAACAATAAATCTTTTTAAAAATGTGCAATTTCAGTCCGCACCTTTATATATTTGTATATTTATTTACTTAAATTTAGTATTTGGTAATGACCGATGTTTGGATTCCTTATTTCCTAAGTTAATCACGTACTTGCACATGCAAAATTGTATGAGTTTTTTAAAGTACCAATAACTTTGTACAAACACTAAGAAAGTTAAAATATCATTGCTTACATTTCAAACAATAAAATTTTCTCTGTTCATGAGTAGTGAAATAAAATCCTAAACCTGCATAGCAAAAATCGACCTTCAAACCACCTAAAATTTGCTCCTAAAGATAGTCCCTTTGCAATAAACGCAGATATAATTTCACTCTCAAGTTTTGAGCAAAGCTATTTATACTTAAATTATCACTATCAACGTTTGATTAGAGTTGATTTTTTAAGATAATATTACAATTAATGTTTACAAACTCACAGTTTTGATCGAATTATTATCAATATTTAAAAGCACAAGTTACAGTTTTTTAATTTTTTTCAATCTAATTCAATTTTTCAGTTAAAAAATAGTAATTTATTTTCAAAAATTTATTTCTGAAATTTCAACAGACTTATAGCTATAAATGAAACCCTTTCAGGATTTAGAAAAGTAGCTATATGCATTGTAAAGAGCGAAATACAAACTTTTCTTTTAAATAAATGAGGAATCATATCTATTTATAATATATATATATATATATACATATTTTAATAAACTAATGACAGAAAAACTTAAATCATGAGCTTACATGTTCTGTTTTATCTGTTCCTTTTATTATACAAAGTAAAAAAAAAAAAAAAAAAAAAAAAAAAAAACTTTAAATTCTTATTTACCTTGCTTTTGGTAGCGTTTAATTCAATTACAGATTAAAAATCTGGATTTTTATTTTTTAAATGTAAAAGCAAAAAATCGGTGAATTTCCTAAAACAGTTTCAAATTATTAGTTTTGAGACTGGTTCAGATTCATTTAAAAGAAACTCAATACATCTGTATAGTAATGATTCTCGAGTTAGGGAATTTTAATAATTATGAAAAGACATTTATTATAATTCAACCATTTACTTTTTCACTGCAATATATTATAATTTAGGAAAGATGTACAAAAAAAAAATATCGAGTTATTTTTTAATGCTAAAACTATGGGATATTGATGAAAGTGGAATCCTCGACGCATAAAACTGCGCCTATTATAATTTTTACTATAAAAGTATTCCTTTTATATTGGAACTTTAAAATATTGTGTAGGGAATACCCACTTTATAATTTAGCATTTTCACTCGTCAATCGGAGATACATTAATTTTTAATTTAGCAACATGACTGTATTTGTGTGCATTTATTTATTTCAAAATAAATACTTTTTAGGCTGATTATATTATTATTGTTAAAGAATGAAATGAAACAAGAGAAAGAGAGAATTAATTGTGTCTTATTACTTGTTCAATAAGCATGTTTTTCCCCCCTTCATGTTTGCCTGCAGTATTACATTCAATGAAAAGCAATTTTACGAGTAAGGGGTAGGTGTGAATTCTTTAATACATCAGTGAGTTTAAATATACTTACATGGAAATTCTATTCTCCTAAGTACAAATTTAGAGTAACCCTTCTATGTCACTAAAATATCCTCCTTTTTTTTTTTTTTTTTTTTTGGTCTTGAAACATTTTTAGTATGAAAGGCATACATTTCAAAATAGTTTTTAAAAAGGAATAAAATCATGCGTTTCAACTGAAGTTATTTGGATTCAACTTCAAACCATGGTCATAAACCTTCAGAAATAAAACACTAGATAATCGAACAATGCAATATCAAAAGACTTTCTTTAACAAATAATATTCCTAAGAAAAATTGATAATAGTTTAAGTGTCATGTTTCTCTAAAGATCAGATTGCAGCTAAGCGCTTTTCGATTTTACTGAAGGGCCTTTTAATCTATCACTCTGACTATTCTAATTGGTTCCCTTAAAAATAAGCTGCAAGTGATTTTGTTTTATCTTACATTCAGACAAGAAAATTGCTGAATAATACTTCTATCGCATTTCGAGTTGTTTTCTTTCTGATGACATTAAAGGAATTTTTAAAACTCTGTATATTTCATAGAACGTTTTTTAAATGTCACATATTTAAACACAGAAAATTGGAAAAAAGAGAACTTTTTAAAATACCAAAAATGCTAAATGAGCGAGAGTTAGAACATTAGAATACTAACTCATATAAATTCCCTTTGAAAAATCTATTGAAGTTTAAACGTAGTGAACAAAAACAGAAGCGAATTCAATATATTTTTTTTAACTTTTCGCTAATCAGGGGCGTAGCTACGGGGGAGGGGGGTTATGGTGGTCATAAACCCCCCCCCCCATGAGGAATTTTTTGCCATACAAAATGCATATTCTTCACTACATTATCACACCCACGTATACATATATATGAGTTGTAGTAGTCGTAACCCCCCCATGAAAAATTTCTGGCTACGCCCCTGTCGCTAATTAATAGGATTACTCAATACAAAAGGTTGAAGTCTAACCAAAGAAATATATTGAGGTCTGTGGAGTTCTATTAAATGATAGTAGAACAATTATTTTATTTAGTTGGAAATTTGAGTAGATATAATTTCAATCATTTCTGTATTGCAGTGAAAAGTAGAGTTCTGATAAATTCATATTGCATGAGCCACGGAGGCTTCAATTTTCTATACAAGCCGCTCAAAAGTGTTCTTAAACATTACAAAAGCCTTAAAAATTAATTAATTAATTAATTAATCGTACACCATTTTGAATGTAGAATGTAATAAGAGGATCACACTAGCGTAATTAAGAACAACCAACTCATTCGTCCAACTTTTACAGCGGACTTTTCACTTGTTATCATAACGAAAATGTCCAACTTTTCCCTATCTGGAGGAAAAAGTCGAGACTTGTCGAAATCCGGTGAATCAAAGCAATTCCTCCCAAGCGCTTGGCGGCTACATTAACCAGGAAATAATGAATGTTGATTTGAGGATGCAGAATGTTGCGGAATGTTGATTTGAAAGTCGAATTAATGAACGAAATGAGAGATTCATTTATACTATTATGTACAAAAACAAATACTTATATTGATCGCCGAACTAAATATGAGAACGGATAATTATGCACGCTGCTGAATTAAGACAAGTATACACAAAACTACAAATCGGCGATACGCGCAAGCCTAGCTACAACACCACGTTCACGTCCAAAGAAGATTGTTCACCATTGCAACCGATCATTACGGTACGAGTAGAAAATCATCTGAAAAGTTGGACCAAAACATATTGGTTGTTTTCTGTGATTGCTAGTGGAGGACGTAATTACTTTCTGCGCGAAAACTTGCGATTTTGTATGAGCGGCTCCTCAAAAGCCCTCTGGAGCGTGATCCTCCGCCTCGGGCTGAACACCAGGAGCCTGCACACGAAACACTTGATGTTGTAGAGGAAGCTGGTGTGGCACACGTTATAGCTCCTGTACGGATACTCGGTGACGATGGCGAACCCGAGCTGCCGTCGGTCGTAGCGCACCTCGAAGGCGGAGGCGGAGTTGTACCTGGCATAGGCAAACATGTCGACGACGCCGTAGGTGCCGTCCAGGTACGCCGAGAAGGAGGAGCCCTGGGTGAACCTGCTGATGAGGTCCTCTCGCCTGCGCTCGTCCCACTCGCCGCTCTCGCTCTCGATCCTGTACAGGCCGCCGGTGAAGAGGTCCAGGGAGATCATCCCCAATCCCCAAATGTCGCACTTCTCGGCGTCCACCTCCCGGCTCGAGGAGCACTCCAAGGGCCTGCAAAAAAATTAGAAAGCACATTCGTGCGCTGTGAGGACATTTTCACTCTTTTGATTCACAAAGAATAAATTTAATTTCAATAAAAAATACTTACGGGTGACACAGTTGCACGAGAATCCTTTACTTTTTAGGACATGATTTCCCGTAAAAATGATCGATTATTTGTGAAAACGATGTCAGAACTATTTTTATCAGTACTGGCATCCGCTGAGAATTGGAGGAAAATACATCGATGCAGAACAAATAATAGATTAGCCAATGCTTAAAAAGTGCTACCGTTGCCTTTGCTCGATTAACTACAGCAATATGGTGGTCGATCGTATTGCCCATCGCGTGTCACAGAGCTAAAGAACATTTTTGAAACAGCTATTTGCCCACAACCAACTATTTTTTTTTCAAGGTTTTTGGCTCTGTGGTACTCGACTGGGATTCGATCAACCGGATAGTGTTTGTTTTCCTGGTGGATCAAGTCTTCCAAACCCGGACAAATTTTAAAGAGAAGAGTTTGTAAGGATCATTCTCTATATTTGCTACGCTTCAATCTTCGGGACCAGTTCACTTAGATAAAAGATTGAAATTCAGAGAATAGGAACGAAAATCACACCTTAATAAAATTACATAAATTAAAAATTCGAAGAAAGCGTCTAATAAATTTATTTTACAATTGAAAGAGTTTTGTCAAAGTTATGCAGTGGCGTCATCTGCAGAATAAGGCATTGACAGAGGGATTTCAAATAAGAATCTAAATAATAAACGTGTTGTTTGTAGCGATTCCGGGATCGACCCATAGCTGCCGGCCGGTGCATCTGCCGGCATGTTGAAATTTTGATAAAAACGGCATTTTTATCTCTTACTAAAAGCAAAACCTTTTTGTACAGTTCGAAAGAGCTCTAAAAAATTAACCTTTTTAAAACTTGCAGCTACTCTCAATTCTAAATATCTAGCGAGATATCACGCCTTGAAAAAGTAAACAGAAAAGCGAAACACAGAGAGAAAAAGCGAACAGATTGTTTGGTGGCGACATCTATGAATTATATTGTCAACTAAATCCTTAAAAGCAGATTTCTGCTTTACCTAAGGAATAATTTAATACAAAATTCATGTATAATTAATTACTTATTCAGTAAATTACTTCTAATTTATTTACAAATTATATGAATCATTCAATAAAACTGCAAAAATTTAGTATTCAAAAGGATAATTTTTACAATTGCGCAAAATGATTTTGAGGCCAAATTTATTAATTTACTATAGTAAAAAAAACTGTGTAAAACCATTCATTATAATTTATATTTTACTAATCTTCACTAATTTTATTTATTAAGCGCATATTCGAGCGAAAGTTTTATTGTTACAAAGAAAATATTTCTAAAGAAACAATACATTGCAGCATGAATATAGTGATAAATATCTCAATAGGTTATTTATCTCTTCAACGGTAATCTCCCTAGCCGCCCTTTCAAAGAGATTTTGCTACTAACAATTGTATTTATTAAAGTGCCGATTTTAAACGAAAAAGTTGGTTATAGAATTATTTTAGTATGTTGCAAATTTCGGTCCGAACAGGCCCGTGTGCCGCAGGTTGCACATCTTGGCCGCGAAGCTGCTATCGATGGCCAAAACTGGTCGCCGAAGGCGGCTAGCAAAATATATTACACGATATGTTCGATTTTTTAATTTATGTCATTTTATTAATTTGTCAGTTTTCGCATTTATTCTCCAAATTTCAAGGTTTTAGAAGTAGTAGTTTCTGTGTATTCAGAAAATAGAGACGAGACGGGCTCTGGGCTCTGTAATTCGCAACTGTGTTCGGGCTCGGGCACGTGAAAAATTTCTTCTTTATTGAGCATACTCCTTGAAACAGATTTTAAAAAGTGATTCATTGGTAAAATAATAATAATAATAATAATAATAATATATATATATATATATATAGTAAAAAGGCATAACTTACGAATCAATGTAGCATCCACGTAGCGGATACATTGTCTATATATATATTGGCACGGGCGCCTAGAAGATGCATGAAGCTATTTGGGCATTTCAGAACGACAGCTTATATTGATTAGTTTGTCATGAGATCGGACATTATTTGATAAACATATATAAAGAATTAGAAAGTGCATTCAGAGTTTGCAACTTTATTTGTCATTAATTTGCACAAACGGCAAAACTTATTGTATTCTATCAAAGAGGTAATTGAATTTTATTTATCTTTAGCTGAAATTTCGGGCTCGGGCTTCAAAAAATGAGCACTTACTCACATCTATCAGAAAATGCTCCTCGTTGTTGAAACATTTTATAGGGAATTTATATATTTTCTTTAAGAGCATTATGAATTTTTTCAATAAATATGTACGTCGTTGTTTTCAAAGAGGGCTTTTCTTTATTCAACCCAAATGAAAGTTGTTTTTATTTTAAAAAAATAAATAAACTGGGCTCAATTTAGTGGCGTCGCCTAACTTCAAACTCGGGTAAAAAAGGAAAATATATATTTGCCCTACGAAAGTCTTTAAAAAATGTCTGCAAAACATGCGTGCCCGGGGAAAAAGGTCTGTGATATTGTACTGAATACCCAATACCGTTCTCGTGGTTAACCTGTTCACGCAGATTGTTTAAAATAACAGGGTGTCCACCTGCGACTGAAAAGGCAACATTTGTCACTAATTTAAAGATAAGGTGAGTTGGACGACCTTTTTGAATAAAAAACTTACTTTTCATGCTGTTTTCGAGTGTTTGGCTGCTTGTACCTTCCCTACTAGCAATTTTGCTCGGATTACCACCGGCCACGTAGCCAGCCGATGATGGCCCGAGCAAAATTGCTAGTAGGGTTACTCCAGGCGACTAATTTAAAAGTCAGAATTCGGTTTTTCTCAATTGTTATATAACTATGTTTTTAAATTTATCATTTCATTCATTCATTCTTAAATGAAGCTAAATGACGTATGTTAATTTTTTAACTACAAAATCACGTAAAAAGATTACTACTGTGGCAGATAAAATTAAAATGGCTACTGAACTGGCGACTTTTTTTTATGGCAGAGATAACTAATGATACTATTTTTGCCTCCTGACATTGGTGGACACCCTGCAATAATGGCGAATCTTCACTTCTGTGCCCAGCGTTGCTTCCTAGTTGACTCTTATGCTTTGTGTAGTGAATATTTAAGGATAGTTGCTGAGAAACAATGATGGAAAGAGAAGGGTATGTACATATATGTATAATTAGAGTTTTGTCTGTACATTACTTGTAATTCAAAAAATTTGAGATTTCTATGCGTTTCAAGCGCATCTGCGCGAATCTACCTTAAAAAAAAAGGAACTGTCTGTCTGTCGTTCTGTTTGAGACGCCACTATTTGGAACATATCCAGAAAGGGCGTCGTTCCTGGATCCGTAGCCATCTCCTACCTACCAACCTACCGAGTCTAAAAAATACGGCATATAACATGCACATTCGCCGCACATGTACACGGGGATCTTTGGTCAGATGGGATACAACCCAAGTCCTTCAACTTAGTTTTGCAGATATAGGATTGGACCAATTACAAAAATAGCTTTCGTGTTCGATTCCATTCCCAACCTACCACTGAATTTCACCGTTTTCATGCGGTGAACGTGCACGTTGAATCCGTAGTTCCGAAGAACCTCTCGGCGGTCGCTAGCTAATTCCGAAGGTTTTAAACATTCCGAAGTGCTCAAAGTTCTGATGAGGATCTAAGGTGAGAAGGGAAGCTTCAACAAAGGCGTGAGACGGTTCACTTGAGTAATAGCAGTATAGCTGAACCTTTGGGTTAGTAGAAAATAACACACGTCTTTCTTCCTTTTCTTTTTTCTTTTTCTTTTCTTTTGTAATTTGATAATCCTAGTTTGACATGAAATAGAATAAGTAAGTTGTTTCTTATTTTTGTAGGTACTTACATAATATATATTTTTTAGTATTCACTGAGAATATTTAAAATATTAGAAATACATCAATACCGGTTCGAATAAGAAATTTATACAGATAAAATGCCAAAATTATTTTACATTATTCAGTCCTAATTTTGTCTTTAAGATTTCAATTTAATAATGTACTATTGGGTTTGACAGTTTATTAGCTGTGTAGTTTCTTAGAATTATAAAAGATGTAAGTTGAAATCTAGTACGGTTCTTTATTCATAAGCATAAATGTAATTAATTGTAAAGTTATTTTCGTTATTAATAATTTATTATCTTTTTACCATTGCATCATTTCATCTTGACACAATATAATTTTTGTTTTTTACTCACAGCAATTAGTTTAATAACATAATAACTGAGAATTTGAGTGTTTATTTTCAAAGGTTCAGCTATACTGCTATTACTCAATAGAGATGAGTTCGGGCTCATTTTTGAAGCCCGAGCCCGCCCGAGCCCGAGGACTTTTAATCCGAGCCCGCCCGAGCCCGAGCAATATTATTAAAGTTGGAGCCCGAGCCCGCCCGAGCCCGAAATTTCAGCTAAAGACAAATAAAATTAACTTCTTCATTAATAGGATACAATAAATTTTGGAGCTTCACACACCTTCTAGTCCCCCGTGCCGCTATTTTTTTTTTAATAAGTACGTCTATTTATCCCATGAATCACTTTTTAAAATCTATTTCAAGGAGTATGTTCAACAAAGAAGAAATTTTTCACGAGCCCGAGCCCGAACGCAATCGTGAATTACAGAGCCCGAGCCCGAGTCGGGCCCGGGCTCGGGCTCGGGCTTTCGGGCTCGGGCTGAGCCCGTCTCATCTCTATTACTCAAGTGAACCGTCTGAAGCCCTTGTTGAAGCTTCCCTTCTCACCTTAGATCCTCATCAGAACTTTGAGCACTTCTGAATGTTTAAAACCTTCGGAATTAGCTAGCGACTGCCAAGAGGTTCTTCGGAACTACGGATTCAACGTGCACGTTCACCGCATGAAAATTAAACATAATAAATGACATCCCAAAAAATAAATGTTCCAGATTCAGTAACAACAACAAGAGCAACCCGTGAAACTTTTGAGTGGCATGTTGTTGGAGAGATAGTGACAGATGGTTACTTTCAAACGGAAATTTTGAAAAGGCACTGAAAATTTTTTTATTTATGGGTAAGCAAAAGAGAACTAAGCCTGATAATTAATAAATTAAACACGATTTCGGATAGAAAGTTTTTTGTTCTTAAGTAATTAGTAGGAATGGCATCCACATTTTAGAATAGTTTTTAGACTTAAAATCTACAAATACTTTTTAATAATATTGAGAAATGGGAAGAAAAGTTTTTTTTTTTTTTTGGTTTCATTAGATTTATTGAGGTGGAGAGGAGCAGCAAGTATGAAAACTGTATAAACATGCATCGAAATTTTGTATCCTAGAAATGTTTATATCCTCATCAGAAGAGAAAACTTTTAAATTTTGGCATTAAGTGTAACTTTTGTATTCAACGAATTCATCGATAAATACAAAAATCAACATACATAAAACTTTTAGTAAGTGCGATTATTTTTTAAGGTTATGAATGTTGATATTTAAATAAACTAGGTAAAGAAAAATTATACGTATTTTCGTACTATTATTGTTATTAATAATAATAACTTCTGTGCAATTTTTGGAGATGTAAAAGAGAATGGTACTTAGAGGAATGGTACAGCAAAGAGATCTATGAAAATTGCAGACAAAATATTATAACATTTAATAAGGTCTTACAGAATGAAATAACTGAAGCATGTTAACGTATACGATATTGTATATTATACACAATCAGATCAATTTATTGTTGTTAAATTGACGGTACTTTTCCGCTATTTGAATTCCACCCAAATTTGGCGATTTTTTCCCCGGTAGTAGAGGGCGAAGCTTGGCGACATTATTTTCTGGAAACCCATCCTCGATCGCGCGGCGAACTTGTCTTATATTTTTGGTAATCATCAAACGCACCAAGAAGAACAAAAGGCCAGGGCCTGACCACATTACAAATGAAATGCTCCAGAACATTCCGGTAAACACTCTCTTTGCCATTACCAAGATTATAAATGCCATCCTGGACACCGGTTACTTTCCTCTGGCCTGGAAATTTGCCACCGTAGTCCCGATACCCAAAGCTGGACAGAACCTGGCAAACCCGACTGCATATAGGCCTATTAGCCTCCTAAGCTGCTTGAGTAAGATAGCAGAGCGGGTGATTCTGAACAGGGTAAACGACCACATCACGGACAGTAACCTGCTTCTCCCAGAACAATTTGGTTTCCGGCCGGGGCACTCTACCGTCCATCAAGTGCATCGTGTCGTCGAGGCCCTGTCTATCCAGCATCAGCAGAAACGACATTCCACCATCTTGCTTCTCGACCTCCAGAAGGCCTTTGACAAGGTCTGGCACGTTGGGTTAATTTACAAACTCGTCAAGCTCCATTTCCCTGACTCCTTAGTGAAGCTACTAAATAACTACCTAGGCCACCGCAGATTTCAAGTTAGAGTCAAAGACGCATACTCTAGCCCGTCACCAATTTCCAGTGGAGTCCCCCAGGGTTCCATCCTCGGACCCGTCCTGTTCAATGTCTTTATTAACGACATTCCGACCCACCAGGACACCATGCTGGCCCTCTACGCCGATGACGCGGCAATAGTCGGCCACGCCGACACTGGCTCTGCCCTCATCACTGCCATGCAGACTCATCTTGACTCCATCAACCGCTGGATCAGGGGCTGGAAGCTACTCCTGAACATTCCCAAGTGCCAGGCCTTGTACCTCTCCAACCGGAATAAGCCGACCAGGATTATGATCGACAACACCCCGATTGACTGGGAAGGACAGGTTAAATACCTTGGCGTCGCCATCGACAGCAATCTCACCTAGAGACCTCACATTGATAGCGCCAAAGCCAAGATGGCCCTGGCCTACCGGAAGCTAGCCCCCATCATTAAAAACAAGAACCTCTCTCCTCAAAACAAAGCGCTTCTTTACAAGACATTTATACGACCAACTGCTACGTACCCCGCACTGGTGTGGGCTTATGACGCAAGATCCTCAATTGACCGACTAGAAAGCAAGCAGAATGGAATTCTGCGCACAATTCATAATGGGCATCGTTTCCTAAAGAACGCGGCCATTAGAAGAGACCTCAACATCAAAACTCTTAGACAGTTCATTTACAGACTTGCTGTTCGGTACTATGGTACGCTGAACCAACTTCCCAATGAAATAGCCGGGAGTACCCGGACTATGACCCCTCCGAACCCTGCAATCGAAAACGCCCCAAAGCGGTCATCTTCGTTTTTGCGCCCTCATAGTGAACTCCTGCACGACAAATCTGATCTGTAACTGATCCGGGCCCCCCCCCCCCCCACCTCATGATAAAGTACCTCAAGACATATAACTACAAACTGGAGATAAAGCTCTACGCTAAGGTGCTCCGAAAAACCCAGAACTTCAGTTCAGTTCAGTTCCGGCTTCGTGATGCCTAGTACATTCGCTACTGCTCGAAAAGGAAAGGACAATGTATTAGTCGGCACACTCATTATACTAATCAGCGGGTGTGTTATGTATTTATACGCAAACGTGTATCCGGAATCGTGCGGCGACCTTATTACTATTATTATTATTTTGGTAATCTTGCTTGTTTGTCCGTAGTAAGTTAGCTAGTGTTTGAATAGCAAAGGAAAAAAGTATTTTTCTGTTGTATTCGTCCACCTATTTTATTTCTTAATCTTGCGTAGGTCCTAAGCATGCGTTTGAATAGGAAAAGATATTCGATTATGTCTGTTCTGTATCCTTCTGCTATCTTCCGCGATCCCGTTGCGTATTATTGCATTCTTCCTCGAGGTTTAAAGTGCGTTGCCATATTTATTTTAGATTAGGTGAGTGTTGGTAATATATATATATATATATATGTATTTGTATGGTTATGAATTAAAAGGAAATGTGGGGACAAATAAGGAAGATAAAATAAATTTTTGTCAGAGTTGTTGAAGGAATTGTTTTGTAAAGTATGAATGCCTATTTATCGTATGGATGCAGCTGTCGTGCAGTTTCTAATGGCTAAATAACGATCCAGGTAATTCAGCCGGATAGGGCCAAATTTTACCGTAATTATGTTTTGAAATTGTGTATTTTCTATAATGGGAGTGTTTCGAAGTGAAACGTGAATTGTAAAAGAAATGTTTGAATTTAAAACGGTAAAAGGTTTGAAATTTAATGAATAAGTTGCAAAACAGAGTAAAGTTATATTTATTCGTGTAATTAGTTGACGCCACTAAAATTTGCAAGAAGAAGCTGAAAATGTAAGCATGTTTTAAAATACTTCGATTTGTGCAGAATTGCCTATTTTATGTCTTCAGTTATAGAAAATGCTGAATGCATTCAGTATAGCAGTAAAACATCCTCGTAGATGCTCGGTGAGTAAATTAACTTCCTCAAAAAAAAAAAAAAAAAAAAAAAATCCCGTAAGTAATTTCATTGTCGTATTGTTCGGAAATATAAAGTGAGGTCTTGCAGATGTAGCGTCGATATTTAAAATGTTAAATCGTTTGAAAATTATCGTTTTTGTTTTAGAACAGTAATATGTTTTATTTATTGTTAATGTAAGGATTTAACATTTATTGAATTTTGTCATATGTAATGGTGAGTCTGTTAATTCGTCTGTTTACATTTTTAACTTTGTATTTTGTGTTAAAATGTTTGTTTTGAAGGCATTGAAAATGTTTAATGCGAAATAAAAATTCCGTAGGTATTTGGTGACACTAAAAAACATTGTAGCTACTTGATGACAAAAAAAAAACCTCGCCAAAAAAGCATAGTAGCTAGTTGGCGACTAAAAAAAATCGCCAAATTTCGCTGGCGTTTGGATAACGGAAAAGTACCAAATTGACTTTGTAGGAAGAATTCAGAAGTAGAAGGAATACAAAGGAGAAGACCATCCTAAAATCCACAAGATAGATAGCTGCACAGAAAAAGATCTGAAGGTGAAGGCGCTAGGCATGAATAGATGGATAATTCTGAATCTTCGTGGAAAGTCTCTAGGGAACTTATAGACACTGAAATGACCTTGATGAGGCTTTGGTGTATAAGAAGAAATCCGACTCACCTGTAAAACCCACGAAGTCCCACTGAAGTGGAGGCTATCTTTTTGTCGACCGCTTTCTTCATGAAGTTGAAATTGGTGAGCTTGACGTAGACCTTGCGGCCGTTGCAGTGCAGCTTCACGCTCTCCGGCCTCAGGTCCAGGTGGTAGACGTTCCTGTAGTGCAGGTAGTCCATCCCTTTCATGATCTCGTGCACTAGCTCGATGGCGCCAAGGATCTGGAAGCTGCCGTCGTAACGCAGGCTCGAGAACATGTAGTCTGCCAGGGTGCAGTCGATGGAAGGACGGGCTGTGCCCGCGAAGGGCTTCCAGAACAGATACTGGATTTTGCAGAAAGCGTAGAAGGAGCTCTGTTCCTTGGAGGTGAGGACGGCCTTCAGCGCCTCTTCCTGGAATTCGTCCAGCTTCCGGTCCCTCTGCTTGTACCGAGTCCGCGCCCTCCGGCAGTGGTCGACGTCTTTAACGTCGATCAGGTTCGCGTACTGGACGGCGCAAGTGTACACTGATTGGTACCTCACCCGGCAGGCGAAGACGCAGATGAGGAAGGCGCTCATCATGAGGGGTACCGCGAAGGCGTGGCCGTAGAGGGGCGGAATCTCCTCCGCAGAGGTGCCACCCTCCAACCTGGAAGCGTTGGTGAGTCCCACGACGCTGGCATTGCTGGCTCCAGTATAGGCCACTGAGTGGGTTGAGTTATGTGATGTGGCGTTAGCAATATCTGTGGCGTTCAGCTTAACCTGGTTCCTGCTAAGCCTCCACCTGCTCAGGTGGCAACAGGCGTAGGTCTGCACGACGAAGTAGATAATGGTGAAAACGTAAATAAATGTTCTTCTGAAAATGATTGGAAGAGGACTCCGGATCACAATTTCGCAGTAATGGTTGAGGTTCTCGTCCATTTTGCGACCACCTGGAAGCAAAGAAAGAAGACTGAAATAGCAACCAAGAGTACGTTAGTTTCCGAATATTGAAGAAAAATCACCAAAACAGCAAACGCCCAAAAGTTACATGTACGTAGTCAGGTGAGTAACAGAGTACAACTCATAAAATAACATCAAAATAAATTACCAATTCCGATGTTTTATAAATTGCACATGTATGATATTATCGACGTGAATGGATCAGTTTGGTATTGGAAATGTACCTTCAATATGGATTAAGGAGAAATACTGCTTATACAGCGATATGTGATACTATTCTACTAGTGCATTGCTCTTGCAAAGCAAAATGTAAATTTGGCAAGAGTCTGAGGAAAAGAACTGAGAGCAGCAACGCGTCTTCCTAAAGCATCCTAAATATATTCGATGGGATTCAGGGGTGATTGAGCAGGATATTCCATGTGGTGAATTGTTTGGTGATAAAGATAATGGTGCGATCCCTGTCCGGTCTTGTGTTCTCGTCATCTTTTAACCCTTTGAGGCGCAACCCTTTCCCAATGCTGAAAAAAGGGCAGTCGTTGACATCGCTCGACTTAACTACCAGCAAGATGGCGGACAACAGCTGGCTGTGACAACAGCTGGCTGTGCCCGTCAAAAAAGGGTCTCTAGATCTGTGGCACGCGATGAATGTTTCGATCGTCCGCCATCTTGCTGGTAGTTAAGTCGAGCGATGGCAACGGCTGTCCTTTTATCAGCATTGGGCAATCTATCCAGCTGTTCTCGCATTCTTCCATTTTTCAGCAGATGTCAGTGCTGTTAAAAATAATCGTGACCATTTTTTTACGGGAAATGACGTGCTAAAAAGTAAAGGATTCTGCTGGAGCTGTGTCACTCGCAACTATTTTTATAGAAATCCAATCTATTCTTCGTGACTGGCAACAGTCGAAACGTCAGAGTTTGGTGTTCCCAGAGCGGAAACACTGCGCGTTAAAGGGTTAAAGCTGTTGTTATTGTTCTTGTTGCTCTCGTGACTATGGATTGCACTGTCCATGGAAGTAAGTATCATTGTCCCCGAGGGGGTTGGACTTCTGCCTGTTGGTCCCTAATTTTGAACCAATTCCAGATGCAGGTCCAATCACCACCTGAAATCGGCACCCCCAGTGGCATCGTTTGAACATGGAGGACATTGGAGCCACAACGGATTTCACATGCACCAGCTCCCGTTACTGTACATGGTCTCACAGTAGTCCAGCAGAGAGAGGAGTTCACCCTTTCAAGCACTGGCCAGGCCGGATGCTGGTTCCCTTTCCGAGTTCTTACGGGAACGGAGTTTACCGACCAGACCACTGCGGGACAGCTCTAAAGCTAAATAGACAAATTAGTATACATATAATACATTCAATCAATAATAGGTTTTTTTTTTTTGTAGCATATGTATATGTATTTAGCGTGAAGTTTGCTTTTCTGATTACCTTTATTCAGAGACCACTTCTTTGAAAGACTGCCGCCTGCCTACAAAATGGCAGGCTGCTAGTTCGAACGTTGAGTGGAAGTATCAATAAATGGAGTATGATGAAATATATTTAGTGTAATGCAAAATACAATATTATAAAAACAAACGATTTATTTTCGCTTAATAATGTATTGCTTATACAAGATACTTTCTCAGAAATTTATATCAGTTGATTTTTTTCCATTATTTTCATGGATCAGATAAACTTGACTTATTTTTGTGGAAAGAGTAATATTTCTAGAACTACCGGCCAAGGCCCCTAGACTCGCTACGCTCGCTTTTCGTATGAGGCATTCGGGCCCCTAATAAGGCTTATTCTTAAAAAGGCATAATTTCAACAAACAAAATCCAATGGTTGGATCAGATAGAATGTTACTGAGCTACACATAGCTTGGTTCTTGCATGTTCCTTGGAACATAAAAATTTAAACTTCGTCCTAATTTTAATTATGTGAAAACACACCATGGAACACATTGCGTATTAGCCAATTATGGCGATTTTTCATAATTTGGCGACTGGCGTATATGTATAGTTAATAATTACCTCTAAGAAAACAATACTTTATGTTTTCTTTGATAAAAACTACGGAACAGCTAGGATAGCTTGCCACCAATGGCGACTTTTCGTTATTTGTCGATTTACATATGCTCACAACCTATAATTACTGCCATGTAAGGTTCAAGGAAAACCTTTATCCCTATCCTATATACCGTTTTCATAACACAATCCTTTGCAGATTGGCGTATTTATCACCACGATTTATATCATCTCGCCGCGCTGGCAAATATCCAAAAGTGTACTATAACTGCTATAATGGCATCAGGGGCGTAGCCAGAAGTTTTTCATGGGGGGGGGGGTTCGACTACTGCAAGTCACATATGCATACATGCGTGTAGTAAGAGCGTAAAGAATATACATTTTGTATGGCAAAAAATTACTCATGGGGGGGGGTATGACCCTCCCTAACCCCTCCTTGGCTACGCCCCTGAATGGCATAGTTAACACCACCAAATATTTCTACTGGTAATAAATACTCCAGTTGGACAGAACCGGCTTTAAAATAATCTGCATTTTAATTATCTTTCATTTTCAAGATACTGGGTTCTAACATTTTGAAACTCGGGGTTTAGATTCACCCTGCTTGAAAAGATACAATTTTGGCAGATTGTACCTAATGCCAAGATGGGGCTTTTTAAATCAGTTATAGTTAGTTATTCTATTTTGGGAAAACGAATAATCTCTAATTCTAAACTCCTGTTGAAGAGAATTTACCATTTGAAAATTGTCAACTTTGTGTATAACACACTTTGAGCTATTTATTTCATATACTTTTTTATTTGGCGTAAAGTTGGTGCAATTCTACTTTATGTTTGTCAGTTTCACGCGATTGTACATACTTGGAATTGCCTTATTGCAAAAACATGAATGATTTTATGCTGGCGAAAATTGCCAAACCTGCCAACAATTATGTTTATTTTTTCCGTTTTTTTATTATTATCTTCTAAAATAGTTCGATTTTCGAAATTTAAGTTAGCTTATCGGGTTCCCCGGAATTTTCCGAATTTGTGGACATCTTTGTAGAAACTCAAATCCCTACGGTTTCGGAGGAGATAGCAGAACAAGATTTTGACAGCGGCGGCGGCGGTGTCGACAGCAGCAACGGTTACTTTTTTTAGAATAGAGAGATGTCACAATTACTAGCGCAAACACCATGATTTCGATGATGTGCACCCGAGACTCAGAATTTTAAATTTTTAAATTTCTTTTTTTAATTATTGATTTAAAAAAAACGTTCTTACCCTGTAATAAAGGCTATAGCGCAAAAACGTGTGTTTCCAAAAGAACTATTGGAAGAAAGTGGCTATGTTACGGTAAAAGTAATAAACTGGTGATTATATATAATAACCGGTAATTATGCATAATCACCACTAAATACGGTAAACATGATAAATTTTTGAAAATTTATCAAATTAACCGGTTTTTTTGCATAATTCCCAACTCGTAATGGTAAATGTTATAAATATGACTGATTGGGCCAGTAGAATAGAGTACAGTTTTTTTTTTTATGTGTGTGTGTGGTTACTACTCAGAAATATATATTTTCGTTGGCCACTATGGCGTAAGAGACCACGAATTACAATATTTTATATTTTACAATTAAAAAGTCAATAAATCGTCATTTTAAGTTACATACATTTATTTAGTCTGAACGAAATTTGAATAAGGGACTGACAGGTGTAGTGAAATGAAAAAAAATATAATTTACATGAACTTGTACAAAACAGATGCACATAAAAAAAGCAAACTGAAGAAGTTACATATAAATACAAACTGAGCCCATTTTCAAGAGGAAAAAAAACACACACACATTTTTTTCAAAGAACGTTAAATGCTTTTACTACAAATTAATAAATATTTTAAGTTTACTTATTTAAGCATATTAGACTGTTATGACATTTAGAATTACAATGTTTGCCACATTTTTTACATTTGCACTTATCAGACTCGCATTGTCCCTTACAAACACATCTCTGATATCCCTGACCTCCAGAAAGAAATGTCTTTCTAACGCATTCTCGAAGTGATATTGCTAGATCTGGAACATCGTCAAGCAAAATAATTTTTTTCTTCACAAATTGTGAATTGATTTCTGGTATACAACTGTGAAAGTTTCCTTGTTTCGTTCCTAACTGATAAAACTCTTCATTTTAAACTTCTAATATCACCTCTAATAAATTTCGGGGATCACTTCTTGCTCTGCCAACGTCTGGGATTCTTTGTTGATGCATAAGGTGACCATACGTCCCGTTTTGAACGGGACAGTCCCGTGTTTAGGTGGCTTGTCCCTTTATCCCCAAGCACTGCTTTGGGACACCTTAATGTCCCGTTTTTAGAAAATATCCACTGAAATGTCCCGTTTTTAGAAAGAGAGCAACCCACGGTAACGATTTCAATAAAGGCCGCTAAAAATCTAAAATCATCCAACGGCAGTGTCTGTAAAAAAAAAAAAAAAAAGAGAGAGAGAGAGAGACCAGCCTTCCTCCCATCTCGAGACGCAAAGAAAGCGCTGTGTGTGTGGGGGGGGGATGTTTTGCTTTTGTGATTGTTCTTTTAATGCTCCTTTTTTGTCAACTATTTCAATTTACTTAATTTTTATTTCTTTATTTTCAAGTCATGTTCCTCTTTTGCTTATACCTCCCCTCCCCCTTTCGATCTCCACTTTATTTTCCTTTCCATTCCGGTTTTCTAAGAATTTTTTTTCCTTCCGAATGACAATTTCCTCTTTTGTGTGTATCCTTTTCTTTACATTTCTCACTTTCCAAACTTCCTGTCTTGTGTCGGATGGTGTTTTTGAAATCGAAGATGAGCCTCCCCCTTGTACTCCCCGAAACGTACGTCTTGCATTATTTTTTATAGTACATGTGTGTTTTAGCGAAGTTTTTTTTTTTCATTTCATTTTTATATCGCGCACTTAAATACTAAAAAATACCCAGACCTGTAAATTCAGCTCCCTACACTATTGCCTTAAAAACAGTAGATGTCCCGTTTTGAGGAAGAAAATAAATACACTATTCCCAAAAAAGTAGATGTCCCGTTTTGAAGGAAAACATAAATGGTCACGTTATTGATGCACAAAACGTAACCCTTATGACCATTTACTGGTGTGATTGCTTTCCAGCCAAGAACTTAGCATATTTTCAATATCCTGGTTTGCACGTTCAACCGAACCTTGAGTCTGGCTGTTCCTAAGTTTTCCGTGCACAGTTTTCTGATACGGCCACATTGCTCAAGCTTCTTCTACGATTTTGTTACTAAACTCACGACCGTTGTCACTTCGCGGTACATTGGGAGCTCCAAATATAGTAAAAATATCAATTAGGTGATATACAACTTAACTACTAATTTACTATTATTCACTTTTTTAAACAAATTATCAGTCTACATAATATTAACTAATTTGGAATTAAAACGCTCAAGCATACCAGGCATTATTCAATATTTTATAAAATACGAGAGGGTAGCAAGAAAACGTCTAGATGCAACGAAATAAGACAGCTACTGAAATCACGTGGTTGTCACTTGTTGATAGAAGCCAAACAGTTATGCAAATAGAACGAATTTTCGTAGAGTTAGGAGCTTTTATCACATTTACCATTACTAGTTGGGAATTATGCAAACAAACCGGTTAATTTGATAAATTTCCAAAAATTTATCATATTTACCAAATTTAGTGGTGATTATGCATAATCACCGGTTATTATATATAATCACCGGATTAATCACATTTACCGTAACAGCTGTTTATCAGTGTTTTGTTTTATGGTAAACCTACACAAGTGGCATCTGCCTAGGGGGGGAGGCCTTGGGCAGAGGACTTTTTAAGGAGTTCTAAAGTGTATTAACGTTACATCTAGACAAAATTAGCGCAAAACTCAGACCGTTAGATCGACAGCCCCGCGATAGGCCCGCGCGCGCGAACTCGGGACTTTCACACTTCAGCCATCTACGATGTACAGTGCCTTATTTCCTCGCCCATGGTGAGGTAGACTATATACAAATATTCGCAATATTGAAATTGCAATCCGTGCGTTGTTACTTATGTTACATACATGGAAAGTATTTGTAGTGTATGGAAAGTATGGTAAGCATGGCAAGTAATCTTACAGCTCAACATTTCCTCTTTTTATAAGTATGATTTTTTTTAAACTATTTTTCTATTTTTAAAGAATTTTTTACAAAAGGCCGATTTTCGGCTTAAACATAAATTGCTCCGATGCTTTTCAATCGATTTTTATGAAATTTTTGATTGTGTTTAAAATGTTTAATGATCCAATATTTCCAAATTGTCAGAAATTTTCATCAAAAATTGTGAATTTTACAAGATAATTTTGTTAATTGGTTGATATACTTAAAATAACTATGACAATTTTAATGCAAGCAATTTTTTTTTCACATATATCCATCCATTTTACAATGTACCACTAGTTTTAAAAAAAATTCCTAAAAAATTGTTTTTTAAAAAATTATTTTTGAAAGAGTCAAACTTCCTTCTAGCACAGGTTTTGCCATTTGACCGGTTGGTTTTTTGCATAGTTAGTATTTCAAACATTGCATACATATGGAGACTATTTTTTTTTAAATTCATACTCACTTTATGCATTAGTGCTTGTGAAAATAATCCATGAGACAGATGAGCGAACATCAAGAGACAATTCTTTTTCGGCACGTTACGCCTTAATGTTTCGTTTGTTTGTGTGAATATGGCAACACTACGCAAGGGTGATCTGCCAAGAATGGGGGGTGCCTTGGCAGGGAAACTTTCTAAGGGGTTCTAGCGTGTATTCATATTACATATGGAGAAAACCTACTAAAACTCCAGACCGTTAGATCGACAGCCGCGCGATGGGACCCGAACCCGGGACCTTCACACTTCGGCCCGTTACGCCTTAATACCTAATGTATATAACACATCGATAGTGGTTCACGTGCAAAGCCGTGAGGGGTTGCTAGTGTTGAATAAAAAAAAATTCCAAAACATAGAAACAGAGTCAAAAATTTATAATCATTAATAGTTCAAGTCAATACGTTTTATTATTTTTCTTTTAAGAAAGTCCTCGTAATTTATTATTATTTTTATACTTAGAGAGAAAAATATAAATGTACATATCTAATTAAAATTTATTGCAAGTGTCTAATTTTTTATTTTAAACAGATTTTGAATGTTTCAAGTTTTTTTTCAATTATTATTTTATTTCAATATTCATTTAAAAGACCACACTAAACAATATAATAGATAAACCATACACGCGCCATGCTCAAAATTCCGTCAAATATCTCCGAGCTTGACGCCTATTGGCGAAGTATTGCTGAAATTATCTCCAAAATTAAGGATGCTTTGTCCCCAAAATCGTTATAAAGTCCAAAAAGTCCTTTTCATTCTAAATTCCCTCAAACTGATCCCAGGTTAGCGATCTCGCTAATATTTCTCGAGAAATTGCCAAACCATAATGTTATCCATTGCGAATTTTATATATCACTATCTCTCGCTCTGATTAAACAATCTGCATTTGACAAAATGCAAAATTCAGCTATTTGACACGTACACTATGAATTTTAGACTAAATTATGCTTAGAGAAAATCACCTCAGAAATTTTAAAAAATATTATTAAATACGGATATGTGTAAAAATGTATTACGATTTCATTTGCATCACGGTATGACTAACTGATAGAAGCACAGTAAAATATTGACATGTCAGGTCGACATAGATATTAAAATAAATGTAATTAAAATTTTAACTATAGAATATGGTCGAAGCAATAAATAATATTTTACAAAATAAAATTGAGGTAACTGTATAAAGAAGGAAGTTGTCACTAGGAAAGCTAGAAGTTATATCCGCATAAAAGTATGTTTTGTGTTTAATAAATAAGAGATTACTAGAAATTCATCATAAACATTCATACCATACATCGCAAATTAACATCTCCATCGATGCATATTTTTATTTTTTTAATACATAGCATATTTCTAATCTTCTATTCACTATAAACATTATTAACTATTGCTACCTGAAGTAGCCGTAGTTGACAGGTTAGTACGTAATGCAAATTTCCAAAAGCCCGAATTTTCATCAGCATTGTAGGTGTACAAAGAAAGGAATTAGTGTATGGGCAATAATATAGAAAGCAAAGTTACAACGTGAGTGTATTGGTAAAAGATTCCAGGTTAGAGAGTAACAAAGTGACGAATAAAATTGGCAATAGAGAATTTTTTTATTTTAAAAATTAAAGTTTTATTCTGGTTGAATGAGCTTTTCAAGTCGAGATCATTCCTGACCTGTAACTAAATTTTGTTTGATTCACAGTAGATATTTTAACATTATGCCTCAAAAATATTCGTACAATTTTCACAAAATCTAAAAAAGCATATAAAAATTTGTAAAAAAATTTTTTTAATTTATTCAAAATTATCAAAAAAAAATCCGACATTTGTTGTTTCAGTAGTTGTTGATCATGTTACTAAACTTGTACTAACTTGTTGATCATTGTATGTTACTAAACTTGTTGATCATTGTATTCTCTTAATCCATTTTTAAGGTATGCAAGAACAAAGATTTATACTATTTTCTCAAAATCCCAAACTCTATGAAATATTTAAAACAGTTTTGTCATTTAGAGTTTAAATTAACTTTCATCTAACATGATTCCAAATTTCTTTCAATTCCTTTGCCATTTATCAGGGAAAAAACAAGCATGTAAGGCAGGCGCGTAGCCAGGAAAATTTTTCAGGGGGGGGGGGGATATGCGCCTGGAAAAAAATTTCGGGGGGGGGATATATCCCGATATCCCCCCCCCTGGCTACGCCCCTGATGTAAGGGTCATATGGGGGAATTATGGGTCACTCTGTTTCCTCGGCAAATAATGGTCACTCACTTTATAGCATTTTTTTTTTTTTTTTTACGAAATAACTAAATTATGCCAAGTCATGCTTAAACATTCTATTTTCTTATATAAAGTTTTAAAAAATGTAAATTTAAACAAATAAGAAAAAAAATATTTTTACACTAATATAAAAACATCTTCAAAAAAGATTGTCTCTGAAAATCAGGCTTTTTTTTTTTTTTTTTTTTTAAGATTTATGGCAGTGGAATATTTTTTAAAAAACAATTTTGTTGGTGCTGTTTCTTCTTTACAGATGGTCTAAGCTTTTCATGCGTGTACATATATTTTTCTTCATTATTTTAAAAATTATTTTTTAAAGCATGCTCATTTATCCCCCCGTTTACTGATGTAATTTTTGGTCACTGGGGTAATTCTTGGTCAGTGATATTTTTTTTATATTTTAGGTGTTTGTTTTAATTTATTTCCGTGTAAAAAATATTAGTATTTAATTTAACTATTATACTTTACTATAGAATTATATAATATTTTAACTCTAAGACATAAACTGTCCCCCAAATGTAAAACGAGCTAACTGTTTAATGATAAAGAACTGTCTAGTGACAATGAAAATAAGCTTGAAGAAGCTGTTTTTAAAAAATCTTCCTCTGACGATTCTAAGAAGGCGCTACAAGGAATACATATTGTACGTGAAGCGCAGAAATATTTTGCTGTGTATTATGATTAAGGAGATCAAACGTTTCGGGGACAGCCCCCAATCTCAGAACTTTTTTCAGTTTATCCCAAAATGTAAAACAACAATTGGGGACAAAATTTTAATTAAAGCAACTTATTGCTTCCCAATTTAAAAAGAAATAATCATGTTTCATTTATTTTATGAATGTTAATAATGCTATAGTTGAATAAACAGAAGCTATTTTGGAAAGAGCATTGAATTTATAAAAGAAGTCCCCAATTTTTGTTTCTGAATTGAACACAGTGTTGATTTGTCCCCAATTCGTTCTTAAAATAATCATAATTTAATTTTTTATCCCCTTAAATACAACACATTCGATAAATAAAAATCTGTCTGTTTGCTAAATAATGATAATTTAGAATATTATTTCCTTTTGATATGCATTACTATAAAAAAAAAAAATGGGGTGACCCATATTTACCCCATACCTGACCCATAATCTCCCAGCTCAATAATTTAAATAAAATTAATTATTCAGGTAAAGTGATTATTTTAATAATTTCTAAATTATTTAAGCTTATTTCATGCCAAATTAAATCATTTCACCTTCCATACTTTAGAAAATATTAAGATGTTGTTTTTTGATCTATAATTGTGGACCCCCAGTATGACCCTACTAAATTTTCACAAAATCTCAAAATTTATTTTTAAAAATCAATAGCTCTTTGACGTCTATAGTTTAAATGACCACCTGTGACGATACTAAATTTTATTTCATTCGCTTTAGTGGTTTATACGTAATCGACAAATATTTTCACATTTCGATTTTTTTTTTTTTCCAGATCACAAAATGTAATCAATTTTTTTTTTAATTCGACACCTATAGTTTAAGGTGAGGGACTACCTATCATGTCACAAAATTTCATTTCATACGTTTTAGTCGTTAATACGTGATGTGCAACAAATCCTTACACTTTTTGAAACGATTTTCGCAAAATCTCAGAATCTAATTGAACATTCTTTTAATTTCAACACCTAAATTAAATTGAGTGACCACCTATCATGCACTTCATTTCCTTCGCTTTGACAATTATTATGTGATGCGCCAAACGACAAAATAATTTTCGAAAAATCTCAAAATCCAATTTTAAAAACATTAATCCTTTTTTTTTTTTTTTTAAATTCTACTCCTATAGTTTAAGTTGAGTGACCACCTATCATACGACTAATTATCCTTTTATTCCCTGTAGTCTTGATTTCATGATCCTGGAACAAAAATTTACGTACTTTGAAACAATTTTCACAAAATATCAAAATCTAATCAAGATATTTTAAAAATTCAACTCCTATAGTTTAAGTTGAGCAACCACCTATCACGTCACCAAATTTCATATCATTCGCTTTCGTCGTTATTACGTGATGATCAAACAATACATACACATTTTGTGAAAATATTTTCACAAAATCTGAAAATCTAATCAAAATATTTAAAAAATTGGACATCTATGGCTTAAGTCGAGTGACTACCTATCATGTTCCAAAATTTCATTTCATTCGCTTCTGTCATTCTTATGTAATGCGTGAACATAAATATAAGCAGTTTGAAGCAATTTTTGCAAAATCTACATATCTAAACCAAATTTTCAAAAAATTCGACGTCTACAGTTTAAGTCCAGTCATCACCTATCACGTCACCAAATTTCAGTTCACTCGCTTTAATCGTCATTACGTGATGCACGAACAAAAAATTCATCCGGTTTGAAACAATTTTTGCAAAATCTTAAAATATAATCATAATTTTTTTTAAATTTTTGACACTTATATCTTAGGTTGCGCAAAGACCTATCATGTCACCAAATTTCATTTCATACGCTCTATAAAAGCTCTATTTTTTACGTGATGCACGAAAAAAAAGAAAAAAACGTAACGGACAGAAATGACAGAAGGGCAGAACGACAGAACAAACTTTTTTTTGACGGTCGTACTCGGCTCCCAGGTGCTGGAAACAGATAGAAATCGCAATAGTTTTGAATTCCAAGTAATGTACCGAAAAAAGTGTAATTTTATTTATATAGATTACTGGTAGAAGTACCCGTCGTTGACGGATTATTATAAAATGCAAATTTCCATAAAACCTGGATTTTCGTCAGCATTGTAGGAGTTCTAAGAACAGAATTAGCATATTGGCAATAGTATTATAGCAAGCAAGATTACAACTTTTTTGTGTATTGCTAAAAGATTACAGGTTAGAGAGTAACAAAGGAATGTATAAATTTGACAATAGAGAATTTCTTTTTATTTTAAAAATTCAAAGTTTTATTCTGGTTGAATGAACTTCTCAAGTCAACAAGTCATTCCAAACCTGTAACGAAATTTTCTTTGATTCACTGTAGATATTTTTAATTTATACCTCAAGAAAATTTTGCACAATTTTCATAAAATCTAAAAACGCAAGTAAAAATTTTAAAAAGAGTTTTAAAATTTATTCACATTTTTCAAAATATTCCGATTTTTTTTTTTGTCGTTGCTGATCATGTTACTAAACTTCATTGTATTATTTTAATCCATTTTTAAGGGATTCGAGAACAAATATTTATACGATTTTCATAAAATCTCAATATTTATGAAATGTTAAAAATAATTTTGGCATCTAGAATTTAAATTAACTTGTATCTAGCTTAATTCCAGATTTCATTCTATTCCATGGTAATTTTTCAGGAATAGAACAAACATGCACTAAGTTTCTACAAAATCTCAGTCTATTAAAAAATAAATAAATAAATTTAAAAAAAAATGCTAAAGTACTTTGACGCCTATAGTTTCATTGACCACTTCTGAAGATCCGGAATTTTATTTCATTCGCTTCAGTGGTTTGCTCATACGTAATCGCGAAATACTTTCACATTTTGAATAAATTTTTGCAAAATCTCAAAATCTAATCAAAGTTTTTTTAAAAATTCGACACATATAGTTTGAGTGACCACCTATCATGTCACCAAATTTCATTTCATACGTTTTAGTCGTTAATACGTGATTTTCAACAAATCTTTACACATTTTGAAACGATTTTCGCAAAATCTCAGAATCTAATTGAACATTCTTTTAATTTCAACACCTAAATTAAATTGAGTGACCACCTATCATGCACTTAATTTCATTTCACTCGCTTTAGCTGTTATTATGTGATGCGCAAAACAAATAGTTACTCCTTTTGAAATATTTTTTTAAAAATCTCAAAATCTAATTAAAAAATTTTTGAAAAAGTTGAGTACCCACCGCGCAAACATAAATGTACGCCGTTTTAAATAATTTTCACAAAATCTCAAAATCTAATGAAAAATTTTAAAGAATTTGACGCCTATAATTTAACTTGAGTAACCACCTATCGTGTAACCAAATTTCATACATTAGTTTAAGTCGTTATTACCTGATGCTGGAACATGTACGCATTTTGGAAGAATTTTCGAAAAATCTCGAAATCTGATCAAAATATTTTTTTAAATTCGACCCCTATTGTTTAAGTTGAACAACAACCTATCATATCATCAAATTTCATATTATTCGCTTTAGTCGTTATTACGTGATGCTCGAACAAATATATTATACGTATAAATATATTATCGTTATTATGTGATGTGCGAACGAAAATTTACGCATTTTGAAATAATTTTTGCAAAATCTCAAAATGTAATCAGAATTTTTGAAAAATTGGTAGCCTAGAGTTTAACTTGAGTGACAACTTATCATGTCACTAAATTTCGTTTCATTACCTGTAGTCTTTATTTCGTGATGCAGGAACAAAAATTTACGCATTTTAAAACAATTTTTGCAAAATTTCAAAAATCTAGTCAAAATATTTTAAAAATTCACAGCCTACAGTTTAAGATGAGCAACCACCTATGATGTCACCAAATTTCATATCATTCGTATTAGTCGTTATTACGTGATGCTGGAACAAATGTGTACACATTTTGAAAGAATTTTCTCAAAATCCAATAAAAATAACTTTAAAATTAGATTCCTATAGTTTAAGTTAAGCAACCACCTATCTTGTCACCAGATTTTATACCATTCGTTTAAGTCGTTATAACGTGATACTCGAACATGTACGCATTTTGGAAAAATTTTCGCAAAATCTCGATATCTGATACAAAATATTTCAAAAATTCGGCGCCTATAATTTATGTTGGACAACAACCTATCATGTCACTAAATTTCATATCATTCACTTTAGTCGTTATTACGTGATGCTCGAACAAATACTTACGCATTTTGGAAGAATTTTCGCAAAATCTCAAAAATCTAATAATTTTTTTTTATTCGAAGCATGTAGTTTAAGTTGACTGACCACCTATCATGTCACTAATTTCCATTTTTCGCTTTAGTCGTTGTTACATGATGCACGAAAAAAGTTTACGCAGTTTGAAACGATTTTCTTAAAATCTCAAAATTTAATCAAAATTTTTAAGAAATTGGATGGCTGTAGTTTAAGTTGAGAGATCACCTATCATGTCACGAAATTTCACTTCATTTGCTTCAGTCATTTTCACGTGATGCACGAACATAAATTTACGCAGTTTGAAACGATTTTCGCAAAATCACAAATTTTAATAAATATTTCATTTTTAATTCGACGTTTATAGCTTGAGTGACCACCTATCATGTCACCAGACATTTCATTCGCTTCAGTCATTTTTACGTGAAGCGCGAACAAAAAAACATCTCGGACAGAACGACAGACAGACAAACTTTTTTTGACGGTCGTACTGGATTCCCAGGTGCTTGAAAAGGATAGAAATCGCAAAATTTTTAAATTCGAAGCGATGTACAGACAAAAGTTAGATGAAAGGGATTTCAGGCGTTTGATTTTTGTGCTATGGCAAGACTGCACGAGGGTCATTTGCTTCTGGAAGAGGGGTGCCTTAGCCGGAGAACTCTTTAAGGGGATTATAACGCGTATTCACGTTACATTTGGAGAAAACCAACCAGATCAACAGCCGCGCAATAGGCCCCGAACGCGGGACCTTCACACTTCAACCGTCTACCATGTTCAGTATCTAATCAACTCGGCCCAGGTGGGCCCTGAAAGGATTTTCAGTAAACTTGAAGAATAAAAGCATTAATACCCTTTTTATGCAAGAAATAAAACATCCTGCATGGTAACGTCATATTGGAATGTCTCAAATGGAATTATGATGCCATATCATAAGGTTTGTTAAAGTACAAGTAACTTGCGAATTTCTATGTATTGTTTGAAAGAATTAAAGGATTTACGAGCACAGTTTTAACCCTTTGAGGCGCAACCCTTTCCCAATCCTGAAAAAAGGGCAGCCATTGTCATCGCTCGACTTAACTACCCAGCAAGATGGCGGACGATCTAAACGTTCATCGCGTGCTACAGATCTAGAGACCTTTTTTGACGACAGCTTTGACAACAGCTGGCTGTTGTCAAAAAAGGGCACAGCCCTTTGTTGGCACAGCCAGCTGTTGTCAAAAAAGGGTCTCTAGAACTGTTGCACGCGATGAACGTTTCGATCGTCCGCCATCTTGCTGGGTAGTTAAGTCGAGCGATGGCAACGGTCCCTTTTTTCAGTATTGGGAAATCTGTACAGCTGTTCTCGCATTCTTCCATTTTTCAGCAGATGTCAGTGCTGTTAAAAATAATCGTGATCATTTTTTTACGGGGCTACGACGTGCTAAAAAGTAAAGGATTCTCTTGGAGCTATGTCACCCGCAACTATTTTTTTATAGAAATCAAATCTATTCTCCGTGACTGTGCAACAGTCAAAACGTCAGAGTTTGGTGTTCCCAGAGCGGGAACACTGCACGTTAAAGGGTTAAATAATATAACGTCAAGCTCTTGAAAATGTTTGAGATGACTTTTCACAAATTGCACCACACATTGTTACAAATGATGTCTTTTAGAGTCATAAAACTTCGAGAAAAAAAATTCTTAAATGGATATTTCGATAAATGTGTCGTATCTTATTAGATTTTGCGGTGTATTTCTACGTTTCATTATGTTCTTTCAGGAAATAGTACAGCATTTAAAATATTTTAAAATAATCAAATTAAGTCATGCAATCAAAAAATTCAGACTGTTTCTCCATGAGCTGTACTTTGTGCCCGTACAAACAATTTAATGTAATACTTAATTAAACTGATGGCGTATGAGTTAATTTTACAATGTGGTTTCTGTGATGAAGATTTTTTTTTTTTTCAGAAAGCTGCACAAGGCATTTTTTTCCCTTTCGGCGGGTACTTGCCCATCAGGCATTAGCTACTACTAAAGACTGGAGTACTGGCCATTTATAGGGGCAACCAGTGGACGGCTAACGTTATCCCCTATGAAGGGACGGGAGAGTCAACAACCAAGCTCAAGCCAGGAATCGAGCCGGGACCCAAAGTGTGGTAGAATGGTTCGTTAGCCACTACACCACCTGGTCGTAAAGTTTGCATGAGGCATATAGGTTTACAGAGCAGTGTATGGTGCAATATGTGAGCTCTCGGACTTTTTTATTCGAGTCTCGAACACTCATTGTACAAGCGTAGATCCCCCCCCCTCAGTAACAGCTTTAATTCATTTCAATTTTCATAAATCGCGCAGGCTTATTGTTTTTTACAGAGTGTAGTACAGCTTCTGAAGGTACATCCAAAAAAGTTTCAAATCACCGATGTAATTTGGTTATTTCGAGTCACGGTCAGTGGTTTCGCTCCTTCGGACAACAAGAGCATCGTAAATACGCTGGTTCCTCGAATGACGTTCGGGTGCAATTAGTTTATTTATGGGGAAAACAGTGAGAAACAACAGAAAAACAAAAGGCTCTCTAGCTTCGATGAACGCAGCAAGCATACACTTGTGAGGTCAGTGAAGCACACAGTGTTCGAATGCAAATAAAAGGAGACTTACCTTTCCTGAATATGCATAAAACGAGTAAAAATACTGACGTAGCACTCGTTTAAAACAGACGGAACTATGAAGTGAGCTCTAACTACATCTGTGATATCGCAGAGGAGCCGTGCATGCTTTGCTTCCCCTTCTTCCATATCGACCTGCGGAGCAGGAGGATGCGCAGATTCCGTCTCTTCCTCATCCGCGTGGGAGGAGGAGGGGAGGTTCAAAAAAAGGGGGGGGGTCTGTGCCTTTTAACACAGAAGTGAGGGATCCCTTTTTTTTAAAGTCAGATCCCCAAGAAGTTTCACATAACCCGAACCCATCCGGAAGTTCATAAGAAAATTGGAGTCCACTCATCATAAGCGTTGCACAAATTAACCCTTTGATGCGCAACCCTTTCCCAATGCTGAAAAAAGGGGCAGCCGTTGCCATCGCTCGATTAAACTACCAGCAAGGTAGCGGTCTATCAAATCGTGACACACACTGGCTGTACGCGCGTGCAGCCAGCTGTGTCAAAAGAGGGTCTCTAAATTTGTGGCACGCGATGAACGATTCGATCGACCGCCATCTTGCTGGTAGTTAAATCAGGCGATGACAACGGCTGACCTTTTTTTTCAGCATGGGTCAGTTTCTATCCAGTTGTTCTTCTATATCAATGTATTTCCATCGTATTCTCCATTTTTCAGCAGGTGCCAGTGCTCTGTTAAAAATAATCCTGACAACTTTTCAAATAATCGACCATTTTACGTGAAATGATGGGCTAAAAAGTAAAGGATTCTCGTGTAACTATGTCACCCTCAAGAATTTTTATAAAAGTCAAATTGATTCTTCTTGACAACAGTCAAAACGCCAGAGTTTTGTGTCCCCACGGCGAGGGCAACGCGCGTTAACGGATTTTCGGTAAAGTGACATTTCGGTAAAGTGAACTGCAAATTTATTAATGTCCATTATTATAAGTAAATTACCCTGTATTTCCTGGGCCTAACTAGAAGTTTAAAAAAATGGATACTTGCGTATTATAAAGTCTACTGTACCAAATTGACATTAATCATTTTGGCGGTCGAAACATTTACAGCTACCCAGATTAAAAATGAGGATGCATTAAATAAATTAAGGAACTATAAAATGTAATGAAATTAAGTTATCAATACTAGTAACAGGCAGAGCCCGATCAAGACAACTGTGGGATGGGGCCCCACACAATCACTCCTCACTTCAAAAAAAAAAAAAAATCATTGGTTTATTCTGAAAAGTTTTAAATATATCTTCCCCCTTCCAAACACAAATTTTGTTTTAAGTAATCTGAAATAAATGAATATTGTTACAGGATACCAATGAATAGATAGTGAAACATTCCATCGAAATGCTATATCACAGTTCCCAACATGAACGGAATACAACCACTTTTGGTAAACAGTAATTTTTTAAAATATTTTTTAAAATAACAACTAATTCACATAAATAATTCAAAATTTTGCTATTTTTTTTTAATATTAAAAATACTGTTAAGAAAATGTGGTTGGTTATTTTCTTACATGTTGGTATGCTATACCGACTATAGAGCATTTCGAATAATTGAAAAAAAGTTTAAATTAATTTATATAGGCAGAGAGATAAAGAGAAATGTAAATTTGAATTATTTTCATTTTTCATATTTTATAACTAAAAAATCTTTTGAAATAATAACTTCTGAAATATTTTTCTCCTTTTTAATTTCATTGAAAAATTATAAAAATGAAAATGAAAGCTTTTTGGGCCCCTGAAATCTATGGGCCATGGGCAGTCGCCCCGTTTGCCCTGCCGGTAATATGGTACTGGTAACAGGGAATTGCACAATTGTTTAACGTTGTCGAAGCTTAATCGCACAGGTTGGGGATAGAATTGGGGAAAAATGATCTAGAATAAATGCAAAAAATGCAATAAGAATGAAAGAGACAGCATCAATAAATAGAAGGTAGATGATTAATCATTCCTAACACATGGATTATTATATACTTTTAGACACGATTTTGATCCCCCTTATACAACTGATTAGTGAAAAGAGTGCTTAACTTATTTGCTCGCATTGTTGCACCAAATAAGACACTGTAGTATTGGTTTTAATCCCTCCATTTAAAGCCTAAATTGGTGGGAGTTCTTACTTTTGCCTGTGTAGAAATTTTTTAAATGTATTCTGTATCATTGGCCAGGGCCATACCCATAAACAAATTTCAGGGGGGGTCCAAAATTTTCCGGGGGGGAGGACCAAACGGTGAAAAAGGATTCATCATTATTGTTTTGTTAACAAAATTTTAAATTTAGGTGGTGGGACCGGATCCCTGGGTACGGCCTTGTCATTGGCCCAGATTGTTGCACTGACGTGCAAAACGCTGAGTCATAGAGGGAGCATTCAAAGATCCAATCCAGGAAGCAACGAAAGAGGATCATGCGAATTTGCAAAGATCAGACTGAATAGGTTAAATCAAATAAGACACTAAGGTATTTATGTTAATCACTGGTGTACAAAATTTTTCATTGTCAAAGAGCCATGAATGTTCGGTTTAGTTTCACTCAACGTGCAGCCAACGCGCCAACCTGTCAAAAAGAGCTTTCCCCTTATATCCCCCCGATTTCTTCACAATGGACGATATCGATATGACGTCATTTTTCAACCAACACGTGACTTTTCGGCCGTGTTGATGAACAATCCTGTAATCTGATTGGCTGAAGTGTATATTTTTAATCAACACGTGACTGAAATAGCCTCGTCTCAGTCTAAGTTTTAATATGTTAGCATTTTCCAATGAGAATCTGTGGAAAGATATCTTTTTGCTGTCATGTACAGGTTCTAGAGAGTTATTAAAACATCCATAGGCAGCACATTACAGAGGCTTAATTATTATTTTTGTAATATTACAAATTTCAAAAATAAACTTACTTAAGTGCGTGTTAAGTATAGCATTGTTCATATGCATTCAATCAGTGTAGTTTTTATTTTCCCTTTAGTTTTGAGTGGAAACAGTTGTAAAAGGTTATTATTAGAACTCGGGTGCTATTTCTTTCAAGCACGGGATTTTTTCTACGCGGCGCGCCGTGGTCACTTTTCCGTTTGATCCATGTTTTCTGCAGAGTGATTTAATATTGCTAACGGAAACATGGACTATCCCTTCGGATGATTTTCAAATACCAGGATTCACTTTGGTCGAACGGATAGACAGTGGTTTCCAAAACAGAAAGCCATCTGGAGTTATGATTTTTATAAAGGAAAACTTAATGAAACACTTTACCGGTGCCTACACGAGCCAGATCAATGGTGTTCAAATGGTCATTGCGTATATTCAAGATAAAGTGAGATTTGTAGTGACATATGCTAGTCCTAGAATGTCTTATGAATTAGGCGCTCTATTCGAAACGTTGCTGAAGGAGGATGATTGTAAGACTGTTTTAGTAAGAGATTTTAACATAGAATGAAATTCCGATCAAGTATCCAATTTCGCAACTGCAATGGATACTTTAGATTTTCTAATACGCACTCATCCAAAGCATTTCACCACTAGGGGCCAAACAACAATTGATGCAATTTTCAGCGACAAAATTATGCGAACAGGAGTCTATATATATATGAGCACTTACAGTTATCCTTTTCCTCTCTATGGCAGAATTGATTGAATAGATTTAAAAAAATAAATAAATAAATAAAACTGAAATTCTTTCAGCCGAGTGCGTAAAAAAAAATCTGGAAGAATTTCAGAATTTTTTATTAATTATTATTATTTTTTATTTTTTTTTTTTTATTTATTTTTTTTTTTTGGTAGAATAAACTTGTTCTTTTCTTGTTGTTGTTGTTGTTGTGTTAAAACTTTTATTGAGATTGTTTAAGTAGAAATGAGTTTATGAATGGACAAATGATGAACATTTACTGTCTTCTGAAATTTGGTGACCCGGACGTGATCAAAATATAAGAGGTCAGTACCTTATCTAAGAAATACTTAATTGAATTTTTGTTTTTTGGTTCGCAATCTTGTTAAGAAGCGATCTCCATTAAGAACATATTTTACTAAGACATATAAAAGTTTAATGTCTCTGTTTGATGATGAAAATATATAGTGATGTTAAGATTAAATTAGCTACTTTAGAACGCATTAGTGCTGATTTAATGACTTTTGATAACGAAATTTTAGAACTTGCTGTAAGTGCTGACGATAACGGTAAAAGTTATTCTGATGAATTTGAATCTGTTGAAGAATATAAAGTCAAATATGATAAAGCTATATTTTGCATCAATTCTTTTATAGAAAATACTAGGGGTCTAAAGTCTAAAGTCAAAAAGGGGTCTAAAGTCAAATATGATAAAGCTATATTTTGCATCAATTCTTTTATAGAAAGTACTAGGGGTCTAAGGCTCCTAGACTCGCTACGCTCGCTTTTCGTATGAGGCATTTGGCCCCTAATAAGGCTTATTCGTAAAAAAGACTGAATTTCAACAGACAAATCCCAAAGATTAGATCAGATAGAATGTTACTGAGCTACACGTCGCTTGGTTCTTGCATGTTCATTGGTACATAAAAAATTAAACTTCACACTACAGTAGACCACTCCCCCATATCACGGTAGATATTTTGTTATTGGGAATCCGTGTTCTACAGGTCCTGAGTTATACTCCACCTGGAGTGCGGACTCCGCGTATAATCGCTGGAAAAATTACTTGCACTCCTCAGAAACACAATGCTATTTAATGTTGCCATTCAAAAGTTATATTAATTAGGAGTTAAAGCGTAATAAAATCAGAACATCTGTTTCAGCTGTATTTTTAATTATGTAAAACCTATTGGACGCCTTGCGTATTTGCCACCCATGGCGATTTTTCATTATTTGGCGATTAGCGTATATGTATAGTTAATAATGAGCTCTAAGAAAACAGTACTTCACGTGTTTTCTTTGATAAAAACTACGGAACAGCTAGGATAGCTTGCCACCAATGGCGACTTTTCATTATGTAGCGATTTACACATGCTCAGGAACTATAATTACTGCTCATGCAAGGTTCCCGGAAAACCGTTATCCATATTTTCATATACATAATCCTTTGCAGATTGGCATATTTAGCACCACGAATTATATCATCTCGCTGCGCTGGCAAATAGGCATAGTTAACGCCACCAAATATACCTACTGGTAGGAAATACTCCATCTGGACCGAACCGCCTTTAAAATAATCTGCACTTTAATTATTTTTCATTTTCAAGATTACTTGGTTCCAGCTTTCTGGAACTCAAAGCTTATTCACCCTGCTTGGAAAGATACTATTTTGCCAGATCATTTCCAATGCCAAAATGGCGCTTTTAAAATCAGTTACAGTTAGTTAGTTATTCTGTTTTGGAAAAACGAATAGTCGCTAATTCTAAACTCCTGTTGTCTAAGCGAACTTACTATTTGAAAATTCTCAACGTTGTGTAACACACTTTGAGTTATTTATTTCATATACTTTTTAATTTGGCGTAAAATGGGCGTAATTTTAACTCACTTTTGTAAATTTCACGTGATTCTACATACTTGGAAACGCTTTGTTGCAAAGGAATGAATGATTTTATGCCAAATCTGGCAACCATTATGTTTATTTTTTCAGTTTTTTATTAATATCTTCTAAAATAATTCGATTTTCGAAATTTAAGTCAGCTTAGCAGGTTCCTCGGAATTTTTCGAATCTGTGGACACCTTATTCGAAAGTCAAATCCCTACGGTTTAGGAGGCGGTGAAGTTAAAGAATGGTTGTGTTTCTGGAGTCAGTTTAAACGAATTCACGAGCATAAAGAAATGGAGTTAGAAGACAAATTCCAATATTTAATGCAGTGTATGTTGCAAGGTACAAGAGCGAAAGAGATCATCGATAGCTATCCACCTACTGCAGAAAATTGTACAAAAGCGATTGAAAGCCTCAAAGCAAGATTTGGCTGTGAGGAATTGTTAGTGGAATACTATTTTCGTGAACTATTGACGTTAGTTGTTAAAAATGCTACCAAATCAAGACTTAGTATCACTCAGTTATATGATAAACTTGAATCCCACCTCAGATCATTAGAATCTATTGGGATGACCTTAGACAAATATTCTGCAATGCTCTTTCCACTTGTGGAGTTGTGTATTCCAGAAGACGTGTTGAGAGTTTAGTTGAGAAATTCAGCAAATGAAGAGAAACCATATAGTGCAAGACTGACCCAGCTTTTAAATTTTCTAAGGGCTGAGGTGGAAGGCGAAGAAAGAATAACTCTAGCGAAGTCAGGTATGAAGCAAAGTGATCCCTACACGCGAAAACTCAGAAGGATAGGGAAGATATTACTGTACCTACTACAAGCAACTTGTTTTCGAGAGCAAAAGAAACAAATAAGAATAATGTAATAAATTGCATATTCTGTGAAAAATCTCATAAGTAATAATTGCTACAAAGCACAAAATTTAAGTCATGATGAAAATTATGAAAGAGAAAAACTGTTACTTTACGTGTTTGGAAACAAACCAGCATCGAGCTAAAAATTGTAAAAGCAAAGTTCTGTGTAGGTTTTGTGATAAAAAGCACTACCTTGTTTGTTGTCCAGAATTTAAGCAGAAATCAAAAGTTCCTGTCGAGTGTAATCAAGAAAATTACGAATTTAGCACTCTTCCGTCAATATGTACTTCAGGAAGAGTTTTGCTTCAAACTTCAGAGGTTGCTACTCAACATAAAGGAAAGAAACTTCATCTTCGAGCTTTAATCGATACTGGATCTGAATTCTCCTATGCTTTAAAATCAACAGTAGAATCCTTAAGAATAAGATCAGAAGCTCATAAAAAATTAACACACGTTGTGTTTAGAGGAAGGACATCTGCTATGAATCATATAAAATAAATGTTGAGATGCTGCATACTGGTTATAGCTGAAAGATTCCTGTTTTAGGCCAGCCTATAATTTGTGGATCTGTTCCTAGTCTACAGAAATAAGCACCTTGGATATCAGAATTAGCTGGAAAGGGAATTCATATCACAGATGTTGATTGTGTCAACCCGCAGGTTGATCTTTTGATAGGCTCAGACTTTGCTAGAAATATTTATACTGGGAAAATAAAAATTAAGTACAGGCATTTTTTCCATGAAAACACTGCTCGGATGGGTTTTGATGGGTAAACCGCCAACAACTGGAGGTAAAAATTCTATTGCTGCTGTAGTTACCTCCCTTTTAATATGTCAGAAACCTCTGGGAATTAGAAGCCATTGGCATTACAGATCCCTTTGAATTGAAATCTAGATGTGAGATTGCCATTTCTCATTTCTCATTTTGTGTGATTATGGCAACGCTACACTATGGCGATCTGCCAGGGGGGGTGCCTTGGTAGGGGACTTTCTAAGGGGTTCTAACACGTATTCACGTTATATCGGGAGAAAACCTACCAAAACTCCAGACCGTTAGATCGACAGCCGCGGGATGGGACCCGAACCCGGGACCTTCACACTTCGGCCATCTACCATTTTCAGTGGCATAACCACTGTGCCATGGTGAGGCGAAGTGAGATTGATAAGGTCGTAAACGATCATTTTGTCGCAAATTTAAGAAAAGATGCTGAGGGACGATATGAAGTGAAATTGCTATGGGTACATGACAAAAATCTTCCTGAGTATAGAGATATAGCTGAAGGAAGACTAGAAAAGGCAACAACTAAGTTAAAAATGGAAGGAAAATATGATGCATATAACAATGTGTTTGAGGAGTAGTTAAAAGAAGATATAATTGAAAAGGTACCACTTGAAGAACTATCTAAATCTGGTTGCTACTTGCCACATAGAGGAATTTTCAAGGAAAATTCAACAACTAAGGTTAGAGCAGTTTTCGACTCATCAAATAGAAAGAACGGATTTCCTTCACTCAATGATTGCCTTGAAAAAGGACCTAACAACTTAGAATTAATATCGTCATTGTTAGTAAGATTTAGAAAAAAAAAGAATAGGTGTTATATCTGACATAAAAAAGACCTTCTTACAGATAAGCATTGCCGAAGAAGATCGAGATTATCTTCGATTTCTGTGGTGGAAGGATAGTGAGAGTAAAGAAATTTAAGTTTTTAGGCACCGCGGAGTAGTTTTTGGAGTTACCTGCAGTCCGTTTATTCTTGGAGCAGACATTCGTCATCATCTAGAGAATACATGCATAGAATGCAAAAAAATTGCTAAAAAATTATTGAGATCGTTTTATGTTGATAACTGCGTCACTTCATTGGACACAGAAAGTGAAACTCAACATTTTATAGAAATCTCTACACAGTTAATGCAAAATGCTAAATTTGAATTGAGAGGCTGGGAGTTTACCAATTTTAATGTATCAACTCCGCAAATAGAAATATCTCATGTCTTTGGAGTGCTGCGGAATCGAAGAACTGACACTTTATCTTGTGCAATTATTTTAGGACCTGAAATGACGGAACCATTTACTCGAAGAAAGTTACTTTCTATTGCACAAAGAGTTTTTGACCCGATTGGGTTTTGTTGCCCTGTATCATTCTATACAAAATTACTTCTTCAAGAAAGTTGGAAATCAAAACTTGGTTGGGATGATGAACTGTCAAAAGATGCAACTGAAAAGTTCAAGAAGTGGTTCAAGGATCTTTATCTTTGAAATTGGTAGAAATTCCAAGATATATGTCAATAGAAAACTGTGTATCCATCAGGCTGCATACTTTCTGTGACATATCTAAACTATCTTATTCAACTGTGAGGAGTGAGTGTGAAAATCAAGTCTCAGTGCAACTGATGATTGCTAAATCAACAATCGCACTACTGAAAGTAATGCCAGTTCCTAGACTAATGGCATGTACAGCTGCGGAAAAAATAAGGCCCACTTGCTCTTTATTTCGCCATCGTTCGTCGTATAGCAAAGTTATATATATAATTCGTTTGCAAATAACGCGTACTTTAATTTACTATTAATTTAATTTGCATAAGGGGCCGTCTTCATATTTAATTCTGCATCAACTTCGTTTTTCTCAATGGCAACCCCATATTTTGACTTTATTAAACGAAAGAAAACCTTCAAATTACCCTAAATATAAATTTTCGCCAATTTTCTACGATAATTTCCGGAGATATTGCGAATTCATTTTTGCGCGTTTTTAAGGGACTTTCTGCAAATTGAAAAACGCTATTTGTAGGTTCCGAACTTTTCGCCTTTCATTTATTTCGCTCGCGATAATTAAAAGAAATTAATATTATTTTCAAGGAAAATATTGTTCCCATCACTCTTAAAGTTTTTTGTACTAAGAATATCAAGGGTAGAATAGAATATTTAGTCTGTGGTCCAAACGACCCGTGAGTTCATAACTTCCTTGGTTCGTACACATGATTTAAGGGAAAAATGCAAAATGATTGCTAAGGATTTTGAAAATCTTTGTAATTTTGAAATTGTTATTCAGTGTTTCCCTTGATGTTTCTCTTAGACAGCTGAAATGTTGGCAGGAGTTAGAGGCTGCTCCCTGCTCTTCTGACTACAAGCATGAATATTGCTCGACTCAGCTATGGTCGAACTTAAATAATGGTTTCATGACTGAAAATTTATTTGTTTGAATTTCATGTAAAAAACGCAATTACTTTTTTGCCGACCCAATATTATCACTGTGTTTGTTATTTCACTTTCTTCATTTAATACTATCGCCTGCAATGTGCAATATTCTTAAGACTTTTGGCGGTATTTTAATTTTTAGTTAGATGAAAATTTTTTTACAGAAAAACGTGATTTTGAATGTTTGTTAAAGTATGGGGAATTCCAAAGACCAATTAATGTTTCCGATATTAAAAAAGGTCACATTCATGCCTGGAGAGTTGAGGATGTTAGTTTTTCAGAAATAGGACGTTGTATTAGAAGACATACATCTACTGCATCTAATTCTATAGCTGGAAAATATTTTATTTGGTGGAATATGGTAGCGGACACAACAATACACGCTTTATATAATCCCCAACAAACTGTAAAAACCTGTAATTTATTTGCTTCAAAATTTGATATTTTTAATACTGGTATCTTTTACTGTGCTTTTGCTCAAAATAAATCTAATTTACATTTATTTTATGCAATTTTCAAAAATTTTTCACTTAATAAATTTATATATGGTCCCTTAACTCATGAAAATAACACATTTTATTTAATATAAATTAAACTACTGAACGTAAAAATTTGAAATTTTGCACAGCCATGTAATATTAATTTCTGCATCTATTTCCATCGAAATTTGGCTAGGTCGCTATTCATAATTTTTTTGAATATTAATTTCATAATTCATATTAATGATTTAGTAAAAATCAGCTTCTTACTACCAATACTATATGAGATATGAATTGAAGTATGAAAAAATATTTTAACATAGGAGGAGGGGGATTTTGGGTGCTCATAACTCACTCATTTTCTGTCCAAATTTATTGAAAATTGGTGTCCGGGGTTAAAATGAGCTAAATTTTTGAAATATGAAGTGAAATCTAGGGGCTGCTCTTGAGAAAAAAAAAGTTGGTGCGAATTTTAATATGTAGATGGCCCCTTATGCAATTTTTATGCATAGCAAATTAAAGTGTGCGTCAATCGTAAACGATTGGTTCTGTAACTTTGCTGTGCGACGAACGACGGCCGAAAAAAGGCCACCTGTACTTTTTTCGGCCGTCGTTCGTCGAATACAGCAAAGTTAAAGATACCAATCGTTTACCATTGACGTACACTTTAATTTGCTATGCATAAAAATTGCATAAGGGGCCATCTACATATTAAAATTCGCACCAACTTTTTTTTTTCCGTTAGCAACCCCTAGCTTTCATTTCATATTTCAAAAATTTAGCTCATTTTAACCCCGGGTATCCATTTTCAATAAATTTGAACTGAAAATGGTGAGTTATGAGCTTCCAAAATCCCCCTCCCCATATGTTAAAATATTTTTTCATACTTCAATTCATATCTCATATAATATTGATAATAAGAAGCTGGTTTTTATTTGTACTATTAGAACTAAACGACCCAAACATAATTTAATGTTATTATGATTTTTAATAAAATATTAATATGAATTATGAATTATTAAATTAATATTTAAAAAATATGAATAGCGACCTAGCCAAATTTCGATGGAAATAGATGCAGAAAGTAATATTACATGGCTGTGCAAAATTTCAAATTTTTACGTTCAGTAGTATAAGTTATCTATATAAATAAAATTAGACTTTTGTCTGTACATTTCTTGGAATTCAAAAATTTTGCGATTTCTATCCGTTTCAAGCACCCGGGAATCCGATCCGACCCTCAAAAAAAAGTTTGTCTGTCTGTCATTTTGTCATTCTGTCCTTCTGTCATTCTGTCATTCTGTCATTCTGTCCGTGACGCTTTTTTTGTTTAAGCATCACGTAAAAACGACTGAAGCGAATGATATGAAATTGGGTGTCATGATAGGTGGTCACTCAACTTAAAAACATAGGCGTCGAATTTTTAAAAAAATCTTGATTAGATTTTGAGATTTTGCGAAAATCATTACAAACTGCGTAAATTTGTGTTCGCACATCACGTAATAACCGCAAAGGTGAAAAAATGATATTTGGTGAAATGATAGGTGGTCACTCACCTTAAACTATAAGCATCTAATAAAAAAAAATCGATGAGATTTCGAGATTTTGCGAAAATCGTTTAAAACTGAGTGAATCTTTGTTCACGCATTACGTAATAATGACTAAAGCAAATGATATGAAATTGGGTCACATGATAGATGGTTTCTCAATATAAACTATAGGTGTCCAGTTTTTTAAACATTTTTATTAGATTTTGAGATTTTGTGAAAATTCTCTCAAAATTCGTTTATATTTCTTCAAACATCACGTAATAACGACTAATACGAATGATACGAAATTTGGTGATAGGATAGGTAGTTGCTAATCTTAATTTATAGGCGTTGAATTTTTAAAATATTTTGATTACATTTTGAGATTTTGCGAAAATCGTTTTAAAATGCTGAAATTTTGTGCCAGCATCACGAAATAAAGACTGCAGGGAATGAAGCGAAATTGGGTGACAGGATAGGTTGTCACTCAACTTAAATTGTAGGCTTCAAATTTTTCAAAAATTTTGATTAGATTTTGAGATTTTGCGAAAATTATCTCAGTATGCGTAAATATTCGTTCGCGAATCAAATAATTACGACTAAAGCGAATGAAATGATAGTACTTAGTTACTCTCTAACCTGTAATATTTTCACAATACATAAAAATTATAACTTCGCTTTTTTTAATTTGGCAACATACTACATCCATTCTGTGTACTCCTACAATGCTGACGAAAAATCTTGCTTTTTGGAAATTTGCATTCACTAACCCGTCAAGGACGGGTACTTCAGCTAGTATTAAATAAAATAGGTTATTTTCATGAGTTAAGGGACCCTATATAAATTTATTAAGTGACAATTTTTTGAAAATTGCTTAAAATAAACTTAAATTAGATTTATTTTGTACAAAACACAGTAAAGGATAGCGGTATTAAAAATATCAAATTTTGATGCAAATAAACTAGACTTTTTACAGTTAGATAGTGATTCTATAAAGCGTCTATTGTTGCGTCCGCTATCATAATCCCCCAAATAAAATATTTTCCAGGTATAGAATGAGATGCAGTAGATGTATGTCTTCTTATACAACGTCCTATTTTGAAAAACTAACATCCTCGACATTCCAGGCATGAATTTGACCTTTTTTAATATTGGAAACATTAGGTCTTTGGACTTCCCTATATTTTATCAAGCATTCAAAAAAATATTCAAAATCACGTTTTTCTGTCTAAATTTTCATCTGACTATACATTAAAATACCGCCAAAAGTCATAAGAATATTGCACATTGCAAACGATAATATTAAATGAAGAAAGTGCAATAACAAACAAAGTGATAATATTGAGTCGGCAAAAAAGTAATTGTGTTTTTTACATGAAATTCAAACAAATAAATTTTCAATCATGAAACCATTCTTCAAGTTCGACCGTAGCTGAGTAACATTCATGCTTGTAGTCAGAAGAGCAGAGAGCAGCCTCTCACTCCCGCCAACATTTTGCCTGTCTAAGAGAACCGTCAAGGGAAATACTCAATAACAATTTCAAAATTGGAACGATTTTCAAAATCGTGAGCAGTCGTTTTGCATTTTTCCTTTAAATCATGTGTACGAACCAAGGAAGTTATGAACTCACGGGTCATTTGGACCACAGACTAAATATTCTAATTTCTACCCTTGATATTCTCAGTGCCGGATTAAGACAGCGCGGGGCCCGTAGCAAATGTTACCAAGGGCCCCCTGGTCAGTGACGCACCTATACATATATATATATATATATATATATATATATATATATATATATATATATAGGGGGAGGAGTTCACCCTCACATTAAAGTAATAGAGCTAAATTAAATGAGAAAATAAATAGTGCTAATTATATTACAATTTATGTTTAGTGCTAATTAATGGTATTACTAATGCTAATTAGATGTAAACAAAACTAAAAGGTCCCGCGTGTTATATTTGGGTTAATTCATAAGGAGAGGTTTATCCCAGCCCTTCCTCCACCTTGGGTGAGCTAATCTGTAGGTTTTGTGCGATAATAAAATAAAACACAACTTTTATGAATTTTCTTGATTCAAAATGAAAAAATTTGAGTTAAAATAGTGTGCGGAAAAAATGCCGCAAGACATAGACAGTGAGTAAATAGATATTGAGACTGGCGATGTTTAAAGTTATTTATTCCTACAACTCAGGTTTTTTTTAATGAATGTTAATGTTCATGGATATATATTTGGAATTTCTAACACTTCCCATCTTTCCCATATGCAAACATATAACTAGACAACTTTACACACATAAAATAATACTTGTTTCTGTAAAATTTTTAGAACCTTCGAAATCAATATGTATTTTAAACTGTGCCTTTAAACACTATTTTTTCCCCTATAAAAATACATGCTTGTAAAATTATTTCATTATATATCTGGACGGTCTTTACTAATTATAGGTTACATATTTTTAACTTCTCTTAATTTATTTAATGGGTTAATTCATAAGAAATCGAACTGAGGATAGATAGATCTAGCACAATAATACCTCCACCATTCAAAATATACTGCATACACGGAAGGCATTTAAACTGTACATGCTTCTACAGGGGGACTGTTACTTCCACATACCGCTTGGGACACTTCTAAAGGTCATTTCGTTAGTGTTCTACAAGCATATGTACATTACTTTTCAACTTATCCTCGTTAAAATGATATAAAATATTTTGCTCAAAAAATCTTTATAAGAGGAATAGAATAATCTATATAATAAATAATAAAAAATTCGGATAAAACATTCATTATCGTATTACGTTCAAATGTTTTTGCAAGACATAATAATCATAAATGTGACAAGTAATTTGTGAGTTTCTTTGTGGGTCAAGAGTATCCGAGAATTCTTTTTGTTTTCAGTTTGCCTGAGGTTATGGCTTCTCGGATGCCCCGACCATGCGAAGATCCTCTCGGTTCTAATTATTTTATTTGAACGAACGTACTGGCATTCGCGCTCTTGACCTGTGGTTTCGACCGGCCAAAAATGAATTCTTTCATATTTAACGTGGTTAATTTCCGAGATTAATAAGATAATTTATCGTAATAGTGGATTCCCCAACTATAAAAAAATGATTTACATTCTATATATTATTATTGTTTCAAAAAATAATTCGCCTTTGTTTAAATACTGTAAAATGTAAAATAAATAATTAAGTAAAAACAAAGCAAGCCAACTACCAAAAGCCTTCTAAGATCGTTTACATCCTAGTACACCTTCGAATTTCGCCAAAGCCACCCGCGCCTTTACTGCAAAATAAAAGAACTTTGGGGCTGCCCAATATCCGTTTAAAATACCATCCCCATATTTACTGCAAAACAAAATAACTTTATGTCCAATATTTAAATAAAAATTATTGTTTCGTGGGGGATTATTATTGATTATGGGGCGCGTTTTTCCTACAATCTTAATCCTATGGATCTCAGCTCTCGGGGAAATGCAGAAGATCAACTCGCGTTCCAGAGAACATCTTCAGAAATAGCCAAAAATATTTCCGTTCTATTGAGTCATTTTGAAAAGTTTGATTACAACTTCATTAAAAAATTCTTTCGACTTGTTACTGAAAAGTCCCTGAAGTGATCGGGACAGATAGACTACAGACTAATGAATAATACGGCCCACTGACGAATTAATACAATTTTGTGGGTGGAGGCTTAGATGGAAGATTCACATATATATATATAAATTTTATGGAAGTAAGTTGGGATTGTTTATATTAATTTCATTTTTCTCGGGAGGGGCGGTCACCTCCTCCGACCCCCTCCCTTTAATCCGCCCTTGATCAGACCCTGAGTCTGTTTTTTTGTTTCGGCACTTAGTTTTCTTTCTATATTTTGTTTATTTCTGGATTCAGTCTTCAAATAAAGACAAAAATGTAACATTATTGGTAAGGAATCCATTTTCTAAAGGCCATAGGTGGGTGGTGCAAGGATCTGGATACCCCTCCTCCGTTTGTCCGAGTTTCGCTTTTAGTCAACGAAAAGATAATGATACAGCCTTTCTTTCTGTCTTTCTTTTATTTACCCCCTTTTGGATCCTCCCTGAATTTTTTTCTGAGAACCGTGTTTTTGTTCCACAGTATTGTTGGATATACTCTTGTGTGTGTCCTTATTGCTGACTTTAGAATACTTATTCAGTTTCGTCTAGGTAATGAGTTGACTAAATAATGCAGGCATGCAACAGCCACATTAAATATATTAATGACTATGTCATTTCATCGCTCACCCCGTTTTGAAAATGTGACATAAAAATGAGACACGAAAATGCGTTACGAAAACGCGACATAAAAGTAAGAATAAATGTCCGCTGAAAATGTTAGTATGTGTTACATAAACCACCGATTTCTATAAGCTCCGTAAGGTTGCATTTATTTGATAAAATGATTGTTTAAAAATTTCATCCGTTTATTTAAATACTATTAGTTCACAACAGCTTTAATCTATTGTTACAATATTTCGTAAGCTGTAGAATATACATCACAAGTATATTTTACATATATTTAAATACTATTAGTTCACAACAACTTTAATCTATTGTTACAATATTTACTGAGCTGTAGAATGTGCATCCCATGTATTTTTCTATAAATAGGTTACAATCCTAAAAATTTCAACATAGGGTTACCAGGTGAAATACACGATAGATGAGAGATAAAATGACATAGTCCATTAATATCGTTTTAATATGGCAATCATGAAACTAAAAAATTAGGGGGGTTCAGGGGGGGGGTTCTCCCACTGATGAGGCTCGAACAGCCGAGTTATACATATATTCTTTCAATGAGTTGTCTACAACTGATTTACAGTTCCACTATATAGATCTTCAGAAATTGTCTTATCCAAAAAATAAATAAATAAAAATGAAAAGAAAGAAATAACGAAAGAAAAAAAGATTTACAAGATTTATCTGTTGCCTTAAAAAATCAAGAAAGATAAGTCATGCCAAGCTCATAGATTATAAAACACTTCCAATACAAAATATTTTTGCGCCATATCTGCTATGTATTTTAGTTAAAACTGGCGAGATTACGTAGATAAAAAAATGTTGTATTATCACTGTGAATGCAATTTTATGAGACCCTGTAAAAGACCATTAATTTTTTTTAGCGTTTAACTGAAGAATAAAAATTTATACTCATTGTCTTGTGCTAGAAATGTATTAGTGTCTCTCAAATGCCACAGACTGCAATGGGAATTCTTTTGAGTGCTCCTGTAGAACTATTAATAATACGGACGTTATTCTCAATGGAGAGCATCATTTTGAGAGCCTTAGTAATATATATGCCAACTTTGTTTTCTTTCAAAAATCGAATATCTCTAAAATATGTTTTCAAGAATGACTGCTGATTCAGTCATTCCTGTATCAACAGATACAGGGGGAGACCCCCCCCGAACCCCCCCTTTTAGTTCTGTTTTTTAGACTGTGCTATACATTGGATTTTTTCTCCTGTAAAAGAACTATAAATGCTACATACACCATTTTCAATATGGTACGTGCTACTGTACATAGAAAAAACATAAATTTCGCACAAATCGATGTATATCCACAGCAGTTAGAACTCTGGATGGGTGGACATCAGAACAGACAAATGACCGAAATCATAAGGACGTTAACCCGTTTTGGGTTCTAATGCATTAACAAATTTTCGTCGGTCGGAGACCCCCTCCTATTCCTAGGCAGATAGCCCTTAACAAAACACAATACAATAAATCAGTTAATTAAAGTGCGAGTAACGAATTTTCAAAATTTCCAAAGAAATCGACATAGCTTAATATAATTACATTAGACATTTTTCGAGGTACTACATTATTATCCAGGCGATCCGCCAAGACGAGCAACTTTTTCGCCAAGATACATGCCGGACACATGAAATTATTGATGGTTCGGAATACGATTGCCAACAGTTTGCCAGGAAATTTGAGGGAAAAATAGTTTGGCGTTAATGACCGCCGGGATAATACGTAAATACCTTTTTCGATTTATCGTAAAATAATAAAAATATCGCCAAGTTTGGTTCATTTTTCAAAGCATTTTTTTTTTTTTTTTTGCACCCTATTTGGCAATTTATCGCAAAAGTCGCCAACATTGCCGGCTTTTGGCTCAAATTTTGAAGGAGGCACACGATCGTCGTCGGATTATTAGCTAATCATATTGTAGGATAGTATTATATGCTTAAAATAGATGCCTCTCACTAAACTGCCATTGACCGTATTGTATAGAAATTATTTTGAGTGCTCCCGTATAGAAAAACTTTTAACTATACAGACACTATTTTCGATGCAAAGCTTCATTTTGTAATCCTACATAACATCCAATTTTGTTTCATTTCAAAGAGCAGAATATCTCTAAAACTAGAAGTCAAAGCCTTTTGTGAAGGCAATTACAACGGGCGAGAGAAAAAACATTTTAAGGAAATTTGTCTTTCATTCAATATATTTAATTTTCATCCACCTAAAATAAATAAGTTCATATTGAATTCTTATTACAGACCCAAATTGAAATTCATGCTCATCTGGAAACGCGCGGAATCTTTTCGCAGTCGAAAGCTTTCGTTTTGTATACATAAACATTCGAATATCCAATAGACGATTTATTTGTGGGGGAAAAAATAATAATAAACTGTGTAATCGGGAGAAATTATTTTAAACGTATTGGAATCCCCCCAATTGTATGACGTCATTTTCACTTAAAATAGGTCATTTTGTCACCCAAATGATTCAATTTTTTGACTCTTGGAAACGAAATCGTGCTGAAAATAGCGAAAAATCGCTTAAAAATGAAGGAACGGGTGGATTTTTAGATTTTAAAATTGACAGATTGTTTTCTATATTTTTTTACAAACTTGTGAAAAATTTCAAGCGGATCGTACAAACGATGTAGAAGTTGTTAGGCTTTTTGCCCTTGATTTTGTAATCTTTTTGCATTCATAGAGGAAAAAGTTTTATCTTGAAGTCGGGGTTCAGCGCAACTACAAGGGCTGATCAAATGAATAGGTACCAAACGTCGCAACAACCTAACCGTTATCATATTTGTCCATGCAGCTATAAGAGCACGTATCGAGACATCTAGGAATGCGATTGGAGCCTTTTGTGTGGATAGGAACATTCGGGGGCCCGCAGGAGAGAGCAGAAACTCTTGTAAAAAGCACTCTACTACGTCCAATTGACGCGGCAGTGCGTGTGAGGACAGGATGGGGGAATTTTTCAAATAAAATTAAATTTGACGCTGACTTTCGTAAAATATTTTTAAAACTGCTGCATCTTGAATTCTATCCGTCATAACTCTTATATATTTTGTCAAATGACGGAGCATACATTTCGCCCTCTTTTAAAAGAAAAACCAGAGAAAAATATAAATTAGGAGATTTTTTACGAATTTTTAAGTAAAGAATTATTTTCATTTCAATATTAGCAGCTTAAAATTTTCGGTATGATATCTTGCGTTTTGGTTGTCTTGGAGACAGTAACAATTATTAAAATTGCCAGTTGAAAAAATAAATAAATAAAATTACTTTAAAATAACTGAGTTATCGCATCTGAAAAGTGCGTGATTTTGATGTCATAAGTTTAAAACCTCTTTGGAAACTCAATCAGAATAACGGACTCACAAGCAAAACATATGCCACGCATGAAATAGTTCTATATTTTACTTTACCTTGCCAGAAAAATAATTGAATGCTGTTTTTTCACCAGTGAATTATCCAGCATTATTTTCGATTGAGATCTTAAACGGGTCACGTTTTCGAATAGCAGGAAATATACTGAGGTATTAAACAGGGCCTGATTAGGACCAACAGGGGGCCCCGGGAATTGAAGAATTTTGGGGCCCTCCCCTGTATGAAATTTGTTTTATTTTTCATAAATTTTTTTGTAAAAAAAAGAACAGCATTTGAAATTGGGGGCCATTTCGAGCCGGAGGCCCGTGGGGAAAAGTCCCGATTTGCCCGTGCGATAATAGGGCCCTGGTGCTAAATACACCAATCTGAGAAGAACTATGCGTAAAAATTTATGGAGAGCTGATTTAGTGGCAACCATAAACTGAAATAATTATCGTTTATGCTAATGCGTAAATTGCAAAGAATCACCCACGAAAGTAAATGTATACTTCTCTTAGAAAGTTGGATAACGCTGTTGTTGCAAACAGATGGCGCTAGGCACACTTGGTAACTGCGCATCTCCTGCTTCTGCCCATCCAGGTTGTTTATATTTCCATCGAGGCGAAGAAAATGGAGATCGTTGAATTAGCGGAACTTGAAAAAAAATATGAAATACATAGTCTTATGAACGTGATATATAATAATTTCTATCTTCAGGTGTGTTTTAATTACCTAATTGTCTTAGAATATTATTTCGTAATAAATATAGGCAATAATTTCGAAGCGAAGTAATATTATATATGTAATGTCGTGTTATTATTTTGCCCAAAAGCTGTATTTTAAGAAATACTAGTAAATTTAGAAGAATGTTGTATGTGTGAATGCAATATTTAAAAAGTGTTCATTTATAATGACGATCACACTCAAAAAAGCAGTATTTACATTTATTTCATTCTGTGACAAATTTTAACTCAGCTTTAAATTGCCGCTAAAAAACTCATGTTAAAATGTTAAATTCATGTTACATTAACAACTCGCACCATTTTCTAATGTAAATATATACCGCGGCAGACGAAAACTTCTTTTCTGTGAGCCACGATATGCACACTCGTTCACAAATATAAACTCAATATTTTAATAATCTTAAGATAGAACATTTTTTAAATCTTTTTTTATACATTTGTTACTAAGGCAACCATGTAAGCAAAAGCAAAAGAAATATTTTAAATTTAGTGCTCGCGTTCATAATCTCGTTCACATGCTAGGTCGGAAAATTAGAAACAAGTAAAATTAGTTATCAATCAGCACGGGAAATGCTTTATTATTTTGCCGCTAGGATAGCTGCACATCACTAGATTTCCAATGTTTACATAATTGAAACTTATTTGGGGTACCGAAAGTTTAACATTACAGCTATGAAGAGTGTCCACTCCTATAGTATATCTCCGTGGAATCCCCAAAGAGTAAAAGCCTACATTCGCCTACATCTAAACCGTTTCTTTAAATTGAGCATTAACGGTTACAAAACGACAGTATATTGTATTGGTATCAGTAAAAGATAGTATAATTAATAGTAAGTAGATATGATAAGGCAATATGGATCAAACCACAATATACCGCATTAATAAATATTTTGTGAAACTAAGACTTCTATTCATTTTTTAACACTCGTATTACATCACAGCTAACAAAACATTAAGTAATTCTACGTCGCGTTAATATATCCCGCGGTAGTTTCAACAGAAAGACTGTAACAGAACTTTCTTTTTTCTTGGAGATTCAGTTTTGTCACAAGTAGTTCTGATCACATTTTAGGAAAATGTTCTCCTCTTGCCTTGCGAAGAGTGGGTACACAACTATTTAATTATAAAATAAAACGGTTCTCCACTTCATGTAGTATCTAAGGTATTAATGGCATAGCTTAAATCTGAAAAAGAGTATGATGCAGAAATGAGACATTTTGAAAATTAGGAATTTTCACTGAAAACCGTCACGCTTTTCTTTTCTGATCGTGAATGACACCGACATAGTTTTTTGCGTCATAATATTAACAATGGTCACAGGTCAGTACTTATACTAACTTTACGAATAAGTAATGAGTAACTTTACGCGAAGAGTCAAATCATTTTGCTTATTTTAAGATTCCAAATCGCTGGAATCAAATCCAATTATACATATAAGAAAAAGTTTCGTTCCCTACCGTGCGGAGAACGGGCACGCAGCTAGTCTTCTATACTATTAAAATCTGTGCGCGTCTGTCTGTGTGTGTGTGTGTGTGTGTGTGTGTAGCATCATCATCTCCTAAACGGCTGAGAGTTGAGTTTCGAACGAGGTATCCACGAATTCGGAGAATTTCGAGAAAGAACCTCCGCTAATTTAAATTTCGAAATTCGAATTAGTTTAGGAGATATTGATAAAGAACCATATCAAAAACGCTAATTTTTGCTCTCCGCAATTCCGTGATTGTAACCCCTGTAGTCAAAAAAGTGAGAAATAAGCATCGAGGTTGCCATGTTTGGCTATTTTATTAAATTATTTAGACTCCTGCAGTAAAAATAAAAGAATAATGATTTTTTTTCTGGTTAGATTATTTAAAAAGTTATTTTTTAATTAAAATATTGCGTTCATGTTAAATCAGAGCTGGAATTCAATGTGGTTTATGTGTGAAAGAATAAGGGATTGAGAGATTTCCGAGACTAATATGTATATTTTTTAGTTTGGCCGAAAAAAAAAAATGGCTCATTTGGCGATTTTGAGAAAGTAGTAGGTTCTACCGATTTGCACAGTTTTGGGCTTGGCGCAAATTACTGAGAGCGTAACGAAATAGTATTTTTAATAACAAGTATAAGTCTTACGACGCTATACTTCGGTTTTTAATATAGAAATAATGCAGTTATTAAGGCGATTTTAAACGATCTATAGAATTTTCACCAAATTAAGTAAACTGATTTAAGTTAGAGGAATTCCGCCAAATTTCAGAAAATTGAAATTCTCGCATTTTGTACATGGTAGTTATCGGTGATTAAAACCCGTTATAGTTAATAATAATTTAAATAACTGCTACATATCAATAATATGCCTGCATTAAATTTTGACGATCGAACCATATAAATGATAGATAACTATTTCCCATTTTGATTGCTGTTAAATCAATGCTTCGAATGATTCCCTGAAAACAAAAAAATCTCAGAAAATGGTGTATGTTGGCATTTTGGCGATCGAAGTACTGTGTAATAAATAATTGATTCTTATTTGTTAAAGTAGCGCTACGGAAGTTTCTTTTACTAAAAGCTGTTAGAAAGGCGTAATTAATATTGCCTCATATATATTTTTTGTTTTACGAATTGAAATGTATGTTGATTCCTAAGTTAGTACATTTCTTAGCAAAGTTGGCGAAAAATATTCAAATGTAGTGCAGCTCTGTACGTATTATTAATTCCATTCCACAATTGAGATGAGCCGATGTCACTAGCGTATGCATAGATATTATTTTCTTAAATTCCGCCAAACAAAGTATTGGGTATTGTCTTTTGTGTCAAGTTTAATTTGTGATTTGAGCTATTTGACATCGACTGGTGGCGTTAATTACGCCAATATGGCAATTCTATCAAAGTAAACATGAATAACTCATTTCATGTTCTATTTTTTAACATTGCTATAATTTCCGTAGCAACGGAATCCATTGTTGCCACTTAAGTTGTTAAATTTTACAATTAAGTGAAACCACTCCTTTCTACAGCTTTTAAGACTCGAAAAAGTGAAAACGTATCAAATGTGAAACAAATATAACTGTAACAGACTTGCACCTTAAAAATAATCGAAGCTTTTATGCAATTCTACATACCTTTAATTTTATTTCCTTCGCGTGTGGATGTCACTTTTTACGTCATTTTTGCTGTTTTGCTGGCAGATTATCCGAAGTAGCACATAACCTCTAATGTATTTGCTCCTCCGGACATAAGCTAGAGCGTATGTCCGGCGAGTATTTGTGTAACCCCATTGTGTTAATCAGGATATTCTGGTGTCGGATTTTTTAGACCATTTTTTTATCGAGGAGATTTCGATCCTGAAGTATATTCATCACTGATACATGAAGAAAATGATCAATTATATGCAAGCAGGAGTAGCCAGAAATTTTTCATGGGAATGTTACGACTACTGCAACTCACATATATGTACACTTGTGTGCGATAAGGGAGTAAAGAATATACATTTTGTATGGCAAAAAACTCCGCTTGGGGGGTTGTGACCCCCTATCCCCTCCTTGGCTACGCCACTGTACGCAAGCATAAGTTGTCACGCCATGAAAAACCGTCGTAGATGGCAAACAAAGTTGTTCTGAGGGTTATACAGAATTAAAAAAATTTCTTTTAGTAAATTTTACTTTTGATACAGTTCGGATATTTGGTTTTAATACATTTCGGCCACCAAGGTGAGATGAAATATTACTAAATACGACAACCCAGAATTTTCTTAACTATTGAATTTGACACTATGCAACTACAGTAGATTCCCTAACACGGTAGATACGTTCCGTGTTGTACAGGTCCTGCGCTATACTCCACCTGGAGTGCGAACTGCGCGGTATAATCGCGGCAAAACTTATTCGCGCTCCGTAAAAATGCAATGATGGTTGGTGTTTCCATTTAGGGATGGACGCGAGACGAAAAATAAGCGTCTCGCGTCTCGCAAAATAGCCTAAAAGCTTGTCTCGTCTCGCAAAAATCCCTATATCGTAATGTTAAAAATGTGTGTCTCGTCTCGCAAAAATGCTGTAAATCTCTGTCTCGTCTCGCGTCCATCCCTATTGCCATTCAAAAATTATGTAATTACAGGTGCTGAAGTGTCATATTATCAGAATATATGTCTCATTTTACCGTGCTGTACAAGTCTCTTTTAACGTGTTACACGAAAACGATCGTAATGTTTTCGTCGTGTTCTAAGAATTCGTGTTGTAGACCCATGTTATAAAGGGGTCAACTGTAATCTGTAAAAAATGAAAAATGAAGTTATTCATTTATTTAGAATTGACGAATTGGCGAATTGACAGTGAGATAAACGTCAGTTTTATGTAACAAGTGTGATACTGCATTAAGAGTTCAATAAGGGTAATAAGCTTTTTCTCAGAAGTTACATCACGAACGTTTTCATTTACAAAAGCGACATGATTTTTCACCGGAGTAGGGTACATTTTTGGCTTTTAAACGTAAATGATGCCATCCATTGTTTCATGTAGGTTTTTTAATTTAGATAAAGTTTAATAAAGTCGTGTGTAACATAACTGCGCTAATGCATTGTCCACGCTTTGAAAAATGCAAGATAAAATTGTTGTCAATATCTTGTAATTTTATTTATGTGGTATTTACTATATATTAATGCTATAAATTAAACCTCACAAAGAGAATTATATGATGCAGAAATCAGGCATTTTTCGAAAGAGAAAAGTTTTGTCTGCATACCGTAAAGTTCTTTCTTTTCTATCGCTACTCACATTGACATAGTTTTTGTGTCATGTTGCAATCGTCTAAAATTTGCACTCATGACGTCAACTTTTAGTCACGATACCAGTATTTTTTCACGTTTTGAGATTCCGCATTACTGGGTTTAATTCGAATTATGTATGTGTAGGGAAAATATTCGTTTCCCACCGTGCGGAGAACGGGCAAGCAGCTAGTATATAATAAAATCAGAGAGTAAACAATGTATGTAGCTATGTATGTAGGTAGGCAAGTTTGTGACCACGGATCTTCTTGCGCGCGTCTCTCGATCGCATTGCGCCGAGACGGTTGGTCGCAGACACACCGAATTTTGCATACGGCTTCACTGGGACAGATCCTAACACGCCTCGGAGCGATTTTTTCGAAATTCGAATTAGAAAATGTTTTATTTTATGTTTTGTCCGATTTTTAGCGATTTTTCTCGCTTAATGCGTAATAACGCCGGTCATTGCACTCGCAGTAAAACGAATTTTACATCATCGGATAGAGAAGAAAATTTTCTTTTAAAAATTGTTTGTTCGGATTGTGTAACATAATTTGCAGATTTTTGGGCATTTTTCAAATAAAATAAAATTTGACGCTGACTTTCGTAAAATATTTTTAAAACTGCTGCATCTTGAATTCTATCCGTCATAACTCTTATATATTTTGTCAAATGACGGAGCATACATTTCGCCCTCTTTTAAAAGAAAAACCAGAGGAAAATATAACTTAGGAGATTTTTTACGAATTTTTAAGTAAAGAAGAATTTTCATTACAATCGCAGCAGCTTAAAATTTCGGTATGATATCTTGCGGTTTGGTTGTCTTGGAGACAGTTACAATGATTAAAATTGCCAGTTGAAAAAAAAAAATAAAATTATTTAAAAATAAGCGAGTTTTCACTAGTGAAATGTGCGCCACTTTGACGTCACGAGTTTAAAACCCCTTTCGAAACTCAATCAGAATAACGGACTCGCAAGCAAAACATACGCCACGCATGAAATAATTCCATATTTTATTTTACGTTGCCAAAAAAATAATTGTATGCCGTTTTTTCACCAGTGAATTATCCAGCATTATTTTCAATTGAGATTTTAAACGGGTCACGTTTTCGAATCGCAAGAAATATATTGCTGTGTTAAACAGGGCCTGATTATGACCAACAGGGGGCCCCGGGCATTGTTGAATTTGGCCCCCCCCCCGTCTATAAAATTTGTTGTATTTTTCATAATTTTTTTTTTTTTTTTTTTTTTTTAGAAAAAGAACAACATTTGAATTTGGGGGCCATTTCGAGCCGGAGGCCCCTGGGCAAAGTCCCGATTTGCCAGTGCGATAATAGGGCCCTGGTGCTAAATACGCCAGTCTGACAAGAATTATGCGTAAAAATTTATGGAGGGCTGATTTAGTGGCAACCATAAAGGGAAATGATTATCGTTTATGCTAATTCATAAATTGCAAAGAATCACCAAAGTGTGATAGACTACATTCGTGGCAAATATCTAGACCGTTTCTTTAAATTAAGCATTAACGGTTGCAAAACGAAAATATATTGTATGGGTATCAGTAAAAGATAGTATAAGTAATAGTAAATAGATATGATAAGGCAATATTGATCAAAGCAGAATATACCGCATTAATAAATATTTCGTAAAACTAAGCCTTCTATTCATTCTTCAACAACCGTCTTACATCACAGCTAACAAAATAGTAAGTTAGTCTACGTCGCGTTAATATATCCCGCGGTAGTTTCAACAAAAAAGACTGTAACACAACTTTTTTTCTTGGAGATTCTCTTTGTCACAAGTAGTTATGATCGCATTCTAGGAAAATGTTCTCTTCTTGCCTTGCGAAGAGCGGATACACAACTATTTAATCTATATAAATAAAATTAGACTTTTGTCTGTACATTTCTTGGAATTCAAAAATTTTGCGGTTTCTATCCGTTTCAAGCACTCGGGAATCCGATGCGACCCTAAAAAAAAAGTTTGTCTATCTGTCATTCTGTCATTCTGTCCGTGACGCTTTTTTTGTTTAAGCATCACGTAAAAATGACTGAAGCGAATGATATGAAATTTGGTGTCATGATAGGTGGTCACTCAACTTAAAACATAGGCGTTAAATTTTTAAAAAATCTTGATTAGATTTTCAGATTGTGTGAAAATCGTTTCAAACTGCGTAAATTTGTGTTCAAGCATCACGCAAAAACGACTGAAGCGAATGATATGAAATTGGGTGTCATGATAGGTGGTCACTCAACTTAAAACATAGGCGTCCAATTTTTAAAAAATCCTGATTGTATTTTGAGATTTTGCGAAAATCCTTTCAAACTGCGTAAATTTGTGTTCAAGCATCACGTAAAAACGACTGAAGCGAATGATATGAAATTGAGTGACATGATAGGTGGTCACTCAACTTAAAACATAGGCGTCGAATTAAAAAAAAAATCTTGATTAGATTTTGAGATTTTGCGAAAATTGTTTCACACTGCGTATTGTGTTCGCACATCACGTAATATCTTCAAAGGTGAAAAAATGGTATTTGATGAAATGATAGGTGGTCACCTTAAACTATAAGCATCTAAAAAAAACCGATCAGATTTTGGGATTTTGCGAAAATCGTTTCAAACTGAGTGAATTTTTGTTCACACATTACGTAATAACGACTAAAGCGAATAATATGAAATTTGGTCACATGATAGGTTGTTGTTCAACATAAAGTATAGGTGTCCAATTTTTTAAACTTTTTATTAGATTTTGAGATTTTATGAAAATTCTCCCAAAATGCGGTTATATTTTTTCAAGCATCGCGTAATAGCGACTAATACGAAATTTGGTGGTGTGATAGGTAGTTGCTAATCTTAATTTATAGGTGTTGAATTTTTAAAATATTTTCATTACATTTTGAGATTTTGTGAAAATCGTTTAAAAATGCTAAAATGTTTGTTCCAGCATCACGAAATAAAGACAGCAGGGAATTAAACGAAATTGGGTGACATGATAGGTTGTCACTCAACTTAAATTCTAGGCTTCAAATTTTTCAAAAATGTTGATTAGATTTTGAGATTTTGCGAAAATTATTTGAATATGTGTAAATATTCGTTCGCGCATCCTATAATTACGACTAAAGCGAATGAAATGATATTACTTAGTGACTCTCTAACCTGTAATATTTTAACAATGCATAAACTGTACATATTTTAACAATACATAACTGCACTTCTTTACTTTGGCAACATACTACATTCATTCTGTGTACTCCTACAATGCTGACGGAAGTTCTTGCTTTTAGAAATTTGCATTCAGTACTAACCCGTCAACGATGGGTACTTCAGCTAGTTTTAAAATAAAACGGTTCTCCACATCATGTAGTATCTAAGGTATTAATGGCATAACTTAAATCTAAAAAAGAGTATGATGCAGAAATGAGACACTTTGAAAATTAGGAATTTTCTCTACAAACCGTCACGCTTTTCTTTTCTGATCGTGAATGACACCGACATAGTTTTTTGCGTCATAATATTAACACTGGTCAGTACGTATACTAACTTTACGAATAAGTAATAAGTAACTTTACGCGAAGAGTCAAATCATTTTGCTTATTTTTAGATTCCAAATCTCTGGAATCAATTCGAACAATACATGTAAGAAAAAGTTTCGTTCCCTACCGTGCGGAAAACGGGTACGCAGCTAGTAACATATATAAATTTCGTAGAAATCAATGCCTATACACGCGAGTCAAGGACGGACAGACAGAGAAACCGAAATCTTAAACACTTTTCTACCTTTTTGGAAAGTGTCAAAAAAGCTAGATCTTGAGAGGGAAAGACGAAAACTTTCAAGGTAAAGGCGCGGAAAGGCGCGCTTTCAAGGTAAAGGCCCCCCCCAAAAGCGCGGTGCCCGTAGCATTTGCTAAATCTGCCATATTGTTAATCCGGCACTGGATATTCTCAGTACAAAAAACTTTAAGAGAGATGGAAACAATATTTTCCTTGATAATAATATTTATTTCTTTTAACTCTCGCGAGTGAAATTAATGTAACGCGAAAAGTTCGGAACCTACAAATAGCGTTTTTCAATTTGCAGAAAGTCCCTTAAAAACGCGCAAATATTAATTCGCAATATCTCCGGAAATTATCGTAGAAAATAGGTGTATTATAGGTATATTTAGAGTAATTTGAAACTTTTCTTTCGTTTAATAAAGTCAAAATACAGTGTTGCCATTGGGATAAACGAAGTTGATGCAGAATTAAATATGAAGACGGTCATTTATGCAAATTAAATTAATAGTAAGATAAAGTATGCGTTATTTGCAAACGAATGGCATACATAACTGTTCTGTACGACGAACGACGGCGAAATAAAGAGCAAGTGAACCTTTTTTTCCGCAGCTGTACAATAGGCGTACGTCTTTCTGATATGGTGAAAAAGGCTTTAAGTATCCACGATATTCAAGAATATTATTGGACAGATTCAACTTCAGTGTTTTATTGGAAAACTCAAGATGATACATGGACTGTGTTTGTGAAAAACCGAGTTAAGGAGATAAGAAATCTCACAAATACTGAACAATAAAATATCCCTACAATTCTTCACGAGATATTGAAAGAGAGAGTTACCAGAAGTCCTTCAATCTAGAAGGCTCTACAAAAGTGCCTTCTAGATTCAAGGACTTTGAACGTTAAAATAGACTTTTAGGTGAAATTTTAGTTTAGATAAATATTTGTTTTGATAAAAATCCTGTTACCAAAAGGTGGGAGTATGCTAAGTATAGCATTGTTCATATCCATTCAACAAGGGTAATTTTTATTTTCCCTTTAGTTTTACTTTGAGTGGCAACAGTTGTAAAAGGTAATTATTATTATTATGTTGGTAGAATAAATTTGTCTTTTTTTTGTTGTGTTAAAACTTTTACTGAGGTTATTTAAGTAGAAATGAGTTTATGAATGGACAAAATAGTGAACATTTACTGTCTTATCTGAAAGTGCGAGACTAAAAAAAAAAAAATTACACAGTATTACTATACAAGCTCTACTCTCGGACTCTTATAAAAACAAGCCAATAGATATATATGTTACAGTTAAAACCCGAAATCAGTCAAAACCCGAATTAACTAGGGAAAACGCGTTCTAACTGAGTGCGTTAGGGAAACCCGAATTAACTAGGCAAAACATGTTCTGACTGACAGCGCTAGGCAAAACCCGAATTAACTAAAGCCGATTTATTCGAGTAGCGGTAGCACGTTTTCGAGGGGCCCCTACGGCGGAGGCATATTTTCCAGGGGGGCCCCCAACGGTGGTGGCTGGACCCCATGTTTTCTCATGTGAATTCAGGAATGTTAATGCTTTATCCACTAAAAATTGGATTTTGCTCCCCCTTCGAAAATATGCTATTGCCGGCCCTTTGCGAGACCCAATAAACATTACTGTGTCCGGCCACCGCTGTAGGGGGCCCCCTCGAAAACATGCTAACGCTGGCCCTCTGCGAGACCCCAAAAACATCAGTAGGTCCGGCCATCACTTCAGGGGGGCCCCCTCGAAAATATGCTAAAGCTGGCCCCCTGCGAGACCCAAAGAAGCATCAATGGGTCCGGCCATCGCTTTAAGGGGCCCCCTCGAAAATATACTAACGCTGGTCCTTTGCGAGATCCAAAAAAACATTACTGCATCCGGCCATCGCTTTTGGGGGCCCCCCTCGAAAATATGCTAAAGCTGGCCCTTTGCGAGACCCCAAAAAAATATAAGTGGGTCCGGCCATCGCTATAGGGGGCCCCCCTGGAAAATATGCTAACGCTGGCCCTTTGCGAGACCCGAAAAAAATCAGTGAGTCCGGCCATCGCTGTAGGGGGGCCCTTGGAAAATATGGCTCCGCTGTAGGGCCCCTCGAGAACGTGCTACCGCTACTCGAATAAAACGGCTTTTCCCTAGTTAATTCGGGTTTTGCCTAGCGCTGTCAGTCAGAACGCGTTTTGCCTAGTTAATTCGGGTTTTCCCTAACGCACTCAGTTAGAACGCGTTTTCCCTAGTTAATTCGGGTTTTGACTGATTTCGGGTTTTCACTGTAACATATAAATATTGAGTAAGCTCCAGAAAACACTCTGAGAAGCACAGAAATTGCATGACAAATTATCCTGATTCATCTTTCATTTCAAGAGACATTAAAACATACTGCATGTTTAAGATTTTTATTGAATGTTCTTTAGAACTCTTATAGGTCTGGTTTTTATAACAGTGCTAATACGTCTTATGAGTGGACATTCTCAATTTTGGGGATGTTTCTGTTGTTACTTGATTCTTTTAACCTTTTACAGTCCCATGTTCAAAATTGGTAGCATCGAATTAAAAATTTATTCAAAAATGAAATTTTATCAATATTGACTTCAAAAAATTAGCAGATAAAGTTAAAAGTTTACTTGATTTTTTGAAATAGAAGTTGCGTTTCTATCATGAGTAGGAAACTGGAAAAAAATCATGAAAACAGCCATTTTCGTAAATATTTACAGAGCTATCTTAATACGCCCTCCCTCCTTCGAAATTAATTCATATCTTTACGGAAATTTAAAAATAAATCATTTATTAAATATTAATATTTCATTTATTATTTAAACTACTCATCAGTATATTCAGTTTTTTATACCAATTCTGTATATTAATTTGAAACATGTTTTTTCCTGTATCCACTAAATTGAGAGAACGGCTGGGTGTAAAAACTCGGTTGAGGTGTCTAAAGAAAGGTCTCGACCTGTAGATGTGCCATCACAAGAAAAAATCAGAAAAAGTCGAACGGTTTAGGAGTGGCGGAACGGCAAAGGTGCAAATATTCGACATAGAAAATGCGCCTGGCGAAGATTGTTTGGTGATTTTAGCATAAATTCCAAGTTGAAAAAAAAGTGTTTTATGGAACAAGGAAGGCAAATACGATATACTCATGGATTAAGATTATGGTACTTTTTCCAAACAATATTTATAAAGGTGAAGTATAGTTAGAATATAACCCCTGTGGTGTAACGGTTAGCGGATTGTGCTGCTTGTGCCACAGGTCAAGGGTTCGATGTTGAGCAAGCACAGGCCTTAGCCGCGCTATTGCGCCAATGTTTAACTTTTAATAGTTAGAATATGCCTGAAGAAGATTCTTAAACTATTTTGGTAGGGGATTTTACTATAGATTTCAACTTTGGAAAGTGATTTACGACACAAGTAAGAGAAACACGGCATGATTATGATGCACCTTCAAAATAGTATTTATAAATTTGAAGAAAATATGCTTGGCGAAGATTGTAAAACAGTTTTAGTAGGCGATTTTAAGATAGATTTCGATTCCAAAAAAGTGTTTTATGGAACAAGGAAGAAAAGTAAGGCATACTCATGAATAATGATACACTTTCAAACTTAATGAAATAAGGAAGATAAATACGGACAGCCCAAGGATTAAGATATACTTTTAATACATAACACATTAGTGAGTATTTAAAATATGAAAGTTTTCGGATTTTTTTTTTTTTCATATTTTTCTACATGGAAATACATTGTGGTTTATTAACCACATTGTTAGAAGTTATAAACTCCTTACATTGTGGTTTATTAACCACACTCAGGGCCGGATTTACACATTTTTGCGCCCTCGGCCAAAGGCCATAATTTCGCCCCTCCCCCCCCCCTCGAAAAATTGATCAATGCATTATTGATCAATTTAATATGCATAATAATTCGTTTTTTCTTATCAGCACTATATGTCACGCATAAAAGTGTTTCATAAAGTACAGTTTTTTTTTTTTTTTTTTTTTTTTTTTTAAGATTGTCAGATAATTTACATTATCTAACCATTTCGATACGAAGACCCTGAATTTTACCATTAAAAGCCACGAAACAGTTCAGTTTTCAGAAACTTATGAAAAGTCATCGCAAAACAGAGGATTGCATTGTAAACTTCGAGCGATTTTTGGACACGTCAGACGTCCGTCAGTATTCCTAGCACAACATTCGAAGTTGATACAGAAATTCGAAGACTGGATCAGATAAAACCAGAAAATCGCTTCGTTTAAATCGCAAAGAGTTATCGTTAATGTTAATCAGAATAAACTTTTGCATTTATGAAAAGAAAACCAGTAATAATAAGCCATAGCTCAACGCTAGGTCTCCCCTCAATCCGATAGGGGCGCTATTCAGTAGGTTTGGGTGGGGGGCTCAGTATGTTTTCATGGATTCTGGACACTTATAGAGACACCGATATATGGTTATTTTCTATCATCCTCCAAAGGTATGAGGGGGGCTCGATACCCAAAGCCCTCCCCTTTCCTATCATAGAAATAATACACACAATAATAAATACTTCCCTTGTTATTTCTTACGTCACTGTTAAGAGAGAAACCAGGGAGGGGGATATCGGGATATATCCCGATTTCCCACTCCCTGGTGTGGGATTACTCCTCTCGATTATTTCAAAATTAGTTATTAAGAGCTTTCAGATTTTTGTCGTCAGTAAGAAATTAAGTTTATAAATACAAAATTATATCTCATACAACCCCCCCCCCCACGTAAAAAATTTCTGGCTACGCTCCTTGCCTCATCGACTAGCATATAACGACGTTTTTTCCGGGTGGCGTTTTTTTCCGCTCTTACTTCATTAGCAGCGTCCACATTGGGTAACGATTCTTTTGACTTTGTCAAATCTTGTTCAACTTCGGTGATCAGAAAAACTTCGGTATCAGTTTCTGTTCTCGGCATTTTTATGGGTAACATATCAGAATCAGAATGCACTTTTTCTGGCGATCTTTTAGTTTGAACTAAGAAACCAGAAATGCTCGTTTCATTAATTGCGCGATGTTTCACCGATATATTTTGGATGAAAGCGTTGATAATGCGTTTTCAAATTTTTTAAAATTATAGACGCATTACACTCAAGGCAACAAACTTTTTCTCGAGCAGACATATTTACCGTTCTGTGCGTGTGTGTGGTGTGGTTCGTTTTTTGGGAACGTTGGGATATCGGAAGAGCACAGACGGTCAGACGCCCTTTCGATAATAACTTACTTTGAATAATTATTCTCCCCGGTACCCCTCCTTTCCTTAATGTGATTGTTCTGCAGCGGATCTCTTAGTTCTGCGACACATGTCGTCGACTTGGACATGGTCTGTGCTGGGGTGCTCTGCGAGGTGGGGGGATTAATGGATCTCCACACATGGGTTTCTATAGATAAGAAACTATATTAGGGAAAAAAGGAATTTTTTGGAAGCCATAAACGTGTTTCTCTTGGGCAATAATCACTTAAAGTAAGTCGTTTTCGTCCGTCCTTTCCATTCCTTTTCCTCATCCGTGATTGTTCTGCAGGAGAGTTTTTTGTTCTGCGCCCTTTAGATTGCTGCGCCCTAGGCCATGGCCTAGGTTGGCCATATGGGAAATCCGGCCCTGACCACACTGTTAGAAGTTATAAACTCCTTCTTTATTTTGGCGCTTTTTCTGTTATTTCTATAATTTTTCAGTTTTCTATCTGATATTGGATCTTCACCATCAAGAGCAGTGCGAGAAAATGCAAATAAAGCAGGGAGCGCGCGCACTCCATTTAGAGGATTCGTTTTTCCTTCTCACAGAATTCCGACCTTTTTTACTATTTTCACTTCATACTGTTGGCGTTTATCTTCCTGAACTCATATTTTCTCAAGGAATGTTGTACGTCACTCTTTCAAGACATAGATCGAAGGATGCCGTAACAGTCAAGATCACTCACGAGGATTCCCGTGGACGTTCCGTGGACGATGGTTGGACCCAAAATATCGTCATCAATGAAATACTCAATGATAATTTGGAACTATATTTGTCGTTATTTCATATGTGAATTGGCGCGAAACTTTTTGTTTATTTTCTGCCACTCGTCATGTCACTTCCTCGTCGCTCTTCGATTTTTCCTGTGCGTTTTATCTAGAGCTTGGTGTCATTCCTGATCGTTCCCATTTATTTTTCAAAAATTACGGCCAGCAAAATGACCGTCAAATTCGACGGGTTCCAGCTAGTATAAATTATAGTCAGAAATGACCCATGCTCCCAACTGGAAACACAGTGAAAATTGTATAAAAAACGTCACCCCCCCCCATTTAAAAGACTAATATCCTTTCACTAACTCATTAGAAGACAGATTATGAAAAAAAAAAAAAAACTAATTTAAAATGTGCCTGGATCTCAATGCGGTTTGTAAAAAGGTTAACAGCGGGTGATAAGCTGTGTTAAGAAGAACTGCTTCAAATGACTGTCATCTGTGTCCCATCATCAAACTTTCATCTATATAAATAAAACAGAGTGTAAACTGTCCGTTTGTCTGTCTGTCTGTCTGTGTCTCGCGGAGCTCCGAAACGGGTGATCGTAGACCTATCCAATTTGGTACTGAAATTCTCCAAGACGGGTCTCGACACACCTCGAAGCGATTTTTTCGAAATTCGAATTAGAAAATGTTTTATTTTATGTTTTGTCCGATTTTTAGCGATTTTTCTTGCGTAATACATAATAACGCCGGTAATTGCGCTCGCAAGAAAACGATATTTACATCATCGTATAGAGGAGAAAATTTTCTTTTAAAAACTGTTTGTTCGGAATGTGTAACGTAATTTGCAGATTTTTGGGAATTTTTCAAATAAAATTAAATTTGACGCTGACTTTCGTAAAATATTTTTAAAACTGCTGCATCTTGAATTCTATCTGTCATAACTTTTTTATATTTCGGCAAAAGACGGAGCACACAAATCGCCCACTTTTAAAAGAAGAACGGAGGAAAAATATAAATTAGGAGAATTTTTACGAATTTTTAAGTAAAGAAGGATTTTCATTTCAATCGCAGCTGCTTATATGCTTAAGAATTTCGGTATGATATCTTGCGGTTTGGTTGTCTTGGAAACAGTAACAATGATTAAAATTGCCAGCTGAAAAAAATAAATAAAATTACTTTAAAATAACAGAGTTTTCACATGTGAAATGACGTCACGAGTCACTTTGACGTCACGAGTTTAAAACCCCTTTCGAAACTCAATCAGAATAACGGACTCACAAGCAAAACATACACTACGCATGAAATAATTCCATATTTTATTTTACGTTGCCAGAAAAAGAATTGAATGCTGTTTTTTCACCAGTGAATTATCCAGCATTATTTTCAATTGAGATTTTAAACGGGACACGTTTTCGAATCGCAAGAAATATTTTGCGGTGCTAAACAGGGCCTGATTATGGCAAACAGGGACCCCGCGCATTGATGAATTTTGGGTCCTCCATCTATGAAATTTGTTTTATTTTTCATAAAATATGCTTATAAAAAAGAATATTTCAGAACAACATTTGAAATTGGGGGCCATTTCGAGCCGGAGGCACTGGGCAAAGTCCCGATTTGCCAGTGAGATAATAGGGCCCTGGTGCTAAATAGGCCAATCTGACAATAATTAAGCATACAAATGTATGGAGAGCTGTTTTAGTGGCAACCATAAAGTGAAATGATTATCGTTTATACTAATGCGTAAATTGCAAAAGTCACCAAAGAATAAAAGACTACATTCGTGGCAAATATCTAAGCCGTTTCTTTAAATTAAGTATTAACGACTGGAAAACGAAAATATATTGTATTGGTATCAATAAAAGATTGTATAAGTAATAGTTAGTAGATATGCTTGGGCAATATTGATCAAAGCACAATATACCGCATTAATAAATATTTCGTGAAACTAAGTGTTCTATTCCTTTTACAACAACCATCTTACATCACAGCTAACTAAGCATTAAGTAATTCTACGTCACGTTAATATATCCCGCGGTAGTTTCAACAGAAAAGACTGTAACTGAACTTTTTTTTCTTGGAGATTCTGTTTTGTCACAAGTAGTCATGATCACATTTTGGGAAAATGTTCTCTTCTTGCCTTGCGAAGAGCGGGTACACAACTATTTAACTATAAAATAAAACGGTTCGCCACATCATGTAGTATCTAAGGTGGTATAACTTAAATCTAAAAAAGAGTATGATGTAGAAATGAGACATTTTGAAAGTTAGGAATTTTCGCTGCAAACCGTCACGCTTTTCTTTTTCTGATCGGCAATGACACCGACATAGTTTTTGTCATAATATTAACAATGGTCTCAGGTCAGTACTTATACTAACTTTACGAATAACGAATGAGAAACTTTACGCCAAGAGTCAAATCATTTTGCTTATTTTGAGATTCCAAATCACTGGAATCAATTCAAATTATATATGTAAGAAAAAGTTTCGTTCCCTACCGTGCGGAGAACGGGTACGCAGCTAGTAGTAATATAATGAAGGATGCTAATAAAAATTAAACATTCTGATTAAGAGCTATTATCTTAACAAGAAAGACATGCTTAGACAAAGGAGAAGAGAGAGGGGTCATATACCCACTCCACCACTAACCATTAGTACAATGAAAATTTGGATTGTTTTACTACTTTGTTCTTATTGTATAATAATCGACATAAGTTAAAAACCACCACACCCCGAAAGTTAAAAAAAAAATTATTATGGATGTTGTTGAACATTTATGCAACATGGGCGTCTGAACGTAATATTTCAGTGCAACATATGTTAAATCCGATGGATCAAGACATGCAATAATCAGTAAAAATATTAATTAATCTACATTACTAATGCTGAAGCTTCAAGACACTTGTAAAGCAGCTTTACAGAGTTGGCAAGGCAGAGTTTATTCAATTAGACAAATTACTAAAATGTACGAAAATAAAATAATAACATGACCTACAAATGTTGCATTTATAATTTTTATATTTTTCGAAAATTAATTTTGCATGTGAAGCCTCCAATTTTGGACCCTTGGGTGGTTGCTTCGCTTGCCCCTGCCTCCCTGGATATCCCTCATCATTCTTATTTTTGTTCGCATCAGGGTTGTAGCCAAAGGGTAACCACAGAGGCCTGCCTTCCGACGCCCGTCAGAAAAAAATCCTTCATTTTTGTTAATTGGATTTCAATAATTAAGCCTTTTTATGACAAGTTCTATCTTTACCATCTTTTTGCACCCTCCCCAAAGATTTTTTCTGTCTACATGCCTAATTTTCATAAGCGATCTGTAGCACGTAAAAATTAGAAAATACGGTAACACGTTGGGGTTGGGTTAAAAGTGCGGGTGAAATGAGTAACAGATTTTAAGAAGGTCAAAAAAAAGAAAAAGAAAGAAAGAAAGAAAGAAAAGAAAAGAAAGAAAGAAAAGAAAAGAAAGAAAAAAGAAAGAAAAGAAACTTCATACATTTAATCAAATTTTATTTATTTCCTATCATGACTTACAAATTACTTAATTATAGGGCCATGGCTGTTAGACTTAGGTTCCAGGAAGACATCGTATTACAGACATCTGAATGATGACGGGTAAAGAGGGGCTAAGTCTTTCTTTTTTATCAAAACTAGCTGGAACCCGTCGAGTTCGACGGTCATTTTATTGGGAGTAATTTTTCAAAAATAAATGGGGACGATCAGGAATGTCACCAAGGTCTTGGACAAAACGGACAGGAAAAATCGAAGAGCGACGCGGAAGTGACATCACGTGTGGCAGAAAATAAACAAAAAGTTTCGCACCAATCCACATATGAAATGACGAATGAGCACAAATGCAGTTACAAATTATCATTGAGTATTTCATTGACGACGATATTTCGGGTCCAGCCATCCTGTGCGATGGAAAAACTAATCCTCTAAATGGAGTGCGCATGCTCCCTGCCTGCCATATTTACATTTTCTTGCACTGCTCTCAATGGTGAAGATCCAATATCAGATAGAAAACTGGAAAATTATAGATATAATAGAAAAAGCGCCAAAATAAAGAAGGAGTTTATAACTTCTAACAGTGTGGTTAACAAACCACAATGCATTTCCATGGCGAAAAACATGAAAAAAAAATCTGAAAACTTTCATATTTTAAATACTCACTAATGTGTTATGTCTTAAAAGCATATCTTAATCCTTGGGCTGTCCGTATTTATCTTCCTTATTTCATTAAGTTTGAAAGTGTATCATTATTCATGTGCATGCCTTACTTTTCTTCCTTGTTCCATAAAACACTTTTTTGGAATCGAAATCTATCTTAAAATCGCCTACTAAAACTGTTTTACAATCTTCGCCAAGCATATTTTCTTCAAATTTATAAATACTATTTTGAAGGTGCATCATAATCATGCCGTGTTTCTCTTTCTTGTGTCGTAAAACACTTTTCAAAGTTGAAATCTATCGTAAAATCTCCTACCAAAATTGTTTAATATGCTTCGTCAGGCATATTCTAACTATTAAAAGTTAAACATTGGCGCACTTGTGCGGTCAAGGCCTTCGCTGCCCAACATCGAACCCTTGACCTGTGGCGCGGCAGCACAATGTGCTAACCGTTACATCACAGGGATTATAATCTAACTATACTTCACCTTTATAAATATTGTTTGGAAAAAGTACCACAATCCATGAGTATATCGTATTTGCCCTCCTCGTTCCATAAAACACTTTTTTGAACTTGGAATCTATGTTAAAATCACCAAACAATCTTCGCCCGGCGCATATTCTAACTATATTTCTCCTTTGTTGTAAGTAAATAAATTGTAGCGTTTGCCAATTTCTAGCCAAATTTGGTAGATATCGGCAAGCTAGGCTGAGGACTTATTTTTTGGCCCCAAACTAGGCGGTAAATCATCAAAACTTGTCGGCTTTGAACATTTCTCCCGCTGTATCAGCCACTTTTAAGCATTCTTCTCCATACGCTGAAATGTATCAGAAATATTTTTTGCAGTCCTGTAAAAAACTTAAGTCTTACTCATATCAAAATCAATACCGGTCGTGCGACGGTGGTCTTTAATATACCTTCTACCCTGTATTACTATCTTTACTGTTTCTATTTTTTGCTGTCCGTTTTGCACAAAGCTTTGGCGACATTCCTGATCGTTTCCGTTTATTTTTGAAACATGACGGTCAATAAAGTGACCGTTCGACGGGTTTCAGCTACGGTTTTTTAGTTTTGTTTTGTCTTTTCTTTTTGGCAGCAAATTCGGCGATCAATTATCAAAAATCGGAAACCTAGTCAGACTTATACTCCACCCCACCCCACCCTCTTCCGCGTTACGCGGCAAACACATTTTAAAAGATTTTCACCGTGACAATTCATCTCTAGAAAACCTGCCTACAAATCATGTCTACAAAACCTGTCCACAAATCATGTCGACAAAGTCTGGGCGTGAACTAAATAGTACCCTAGTGCTAATAAGCGATAAAGCGCCAAAATAAAGAAGGCTTTTTATGACTGCAAATGTATTTAATAAACCACAATGTTATTTCTATGGCGAAAAATTGCACGTTTGAAGTTCGCCACTCCTGATCCTTTCGACTTTTAAAATTTTTCTCCTTAGGTGACACATCTACGGACCAAGACCTTTTTTGACCCCTCAACGAAATTTTTGCACATAGCTGTTCTTTTAATTTAGTGGATACCGGAAAAACATGATTCAAATTAATATATAGAAAAAAATTAAGGAAATAAGCGATAAAGCGCCAAAATAAAGAAAGCTTTTATGACTGCCAGACGTATTTAATAAACGACAATGTTATTTCTAAGGCGTAGAAAATTGCACATTTGCCGTTCCGCCATGCTTGATCTGTTCAACTTTTTCTATTTTTCTCTTCTTCACATCTACAGGCTAAGGCCGTTTTTATAGACACTTTAAAAATTCTTTTACACCTAGCCGTTCTCTAAATTAGTGGATACAGTAAAAACACGTTCCAAATTAACAGATAAGTGATAAAGCGCCAAAAAAAGAAGGCGTTACTGTCAACAATGAGTTTTAATAAACCACAATGTTATTTCTATGGCGAAAAATTGCCAGTTTTGGCGAGTTATCGCCAAATTTGTCGTCAAAAAATAAGTCTCCAAGACTGAACTCAATTTGGCAATATCTGGTATACTTCGCGAGAATTTGTCCAAAGCCATTTGGCCATATTTGTCCAATTTAGAATGGTAATAATTCTTCTTTATGCCGAAGTAATTCGAAGTCGGTTTTCAATCCTTTTTTTTTTTTAAATCACTAGGGGCCAAGGCCTCTAGACTCGCTACGCTCGCTTTCGTATATGGGATTCGGGCCCCTAATAAGGCTTACTCCTAAAAATGGCATAATTTCTTCAAGCAAAACCAACGGTTGGATCAGATAGAATGTTACCGAGCTACACATTGCTTGGTTCTTGCCTGCTGCTTGGAACATAAAAATTTAAACTTCGCACTATTTTTAATAGTGTGAAACCCATGGAACACCTTGCGTATTAGCCAAATATGGCTAATTTTCATATTTTGGCGACTTGCGTATGTGTATAGTTAATAATTAGATCTAAGAAAACAGTACTTCATATGTTTTTTTTGGTTTTTTTTTTTATAACTAAGGACCAAGGCCCCCAGACTCGCTACGCTCGCTTTTCGTATGAGGCATTCGGCCCCTAATAAGGCTTATTCGTAAAAAAGACATAATTTATCAGACAAAACCCAAAGATTGGATCAGATAGAATGTTACTGAGCTGCAAATTGCTTGGTTCTTGCATTTTCATTCATTGGTACATAAAAATTAAACTTCACACTACAGTGGACCCCCCGTCCTCCCCATAATACGGTATATATTTTGTTATAGGAATCCGTGTTCTACAGGTCCTGAGCTATATTCCACCTGGAGTGCGGACTCCGCTTATAATCGCTGGAAAAATTATTTGCACTCCTCAGAAACACAATCATATTTAATGTTGCCATTCAAAAGTTATATTAATTAGGAGCTAAAGCATAATAAAATCAGAACATCTGTTTCAGCTGTATTTTTAATAATGTGAAACCTATTGGACACCTTGCGAATTTGCCACCCATGGCGATTTTTCGTTATTTGGCGACTTGCGTAAAGTTAATAAAAGCTACGGAATAGATAGGATAGCTTGCCACCAAAGGTGACTTTCCATTATTTGACGATTTACACATGCTCACAACCTATAATTACTGTTCATTTAAGGTTGCCGGAAAACCGTTATCCATGTTTTCATTTACATAATCGTTTGCAAATTGGCGTACTTAGCACCACGAATTATACCATCTCGTCCGGCTAGCAAATATCCAAAGTGTACTATAACGGCTATAATGGCATAGTTAACGCCGCCAAATATTTCTACTGGTAGCAAATAATCCAGCTGGACCGAACCGGCTTTAAAATAATCTGCATTTTAATTATTTTTCATTTTCAAGAAGTTGTTATTCTGTTAGTTATTCTGTTTTGGAAAAACGAATAATCGCTAATTCTAAACTCCTGTTGTCTAAGCGAACTTACTATTTGAAAATTGTCAACTTTGTGTAACACATTTTGAGTTACTTATTTCATATAGTTTTTATTTTGGCGTAAAATGGGCGTCATTCTAACTCATATTTGTAAATTTCACGCAATTCTAGATACTTGGAAATGCTTTGTTGCAAAGGAATGAATGATTTTATGCCAAATCTGGCAACCATTCTGTTTATTTTTTCAGTTTTTTATTAATACCTTCTAAAATAATTTGATTTTCGAAATTTAAGTCAGCTTAGCAGGTTCCTAGGAATTTTTCGAAGCTGTGGGCACCTTAGTCGAAACTCAAATCCCCACGGTTTAGGAGGAGATAGGTCAACAAGCTATTGACAGCGCCAGCGACAGCTGACTATTTTTTAGAATAGAAAGAAAACTAGGTAACAGTTTGACACCAACGGCGAATTTTCATTATTTGGCGATTTACACATGCTCACAACCTATAATTACTGCTCATGTAAGGTTCCCGGAAAACCGTTATCCATATTTTCATATACATAATCCTTTGCAGATTGGCATATTTAGCACCACGAATTATTTCATCTCGCCGCGCTGGCAAATATCCAAAGTGCACTATAACTGCTATAATGGCATAGTTAACGCCACCAAATATTTCTACTGGTAACAAATACTCCAGCTAGTCCGAACCGGCTTTAAAATAATCTGCATTTTAATTATTTTTCATTTTCAAGATATTGGATTCTAACATTTTTTAACTCGCTGTTAAGATTCACCCTGCTTGGAAACATACCATTTTGCCAGATCGTACCTAATGCCAAAATGCTGCTTTTAAAATCAGGTACAATTAGTCACTCTATTTTGAAAAAACGAATAACCGCTAATTCTAAACTCCTGTTGTCTAAGCGAACTTAGTATGTGTAAATTGTCAACTTTGTGTAAAACATTTTAAGTTATTTATTTCGTATACTTTATAATTTGGCGTAAAAAAAATGGGTGTCATTCTACTTCATGTTTGTCAATTTCACGCGATTCTACGTACTTGGAATTGTTTTGTTGCAAAGTAGTGAATGATTTTATGCCAAATCTGGCAACCATTATGTTTTATTTTTTCAGTTTTTTATTAATATCCTCTAATATAATTCTATTTTCGAAATTTAAGTCAGCTTATCAGGTTCCTCGGACTTTTCCGAATCCGTGGGCATGTTTCTCGAAATTCAAATCGCCACGATTTGGGAGAAGATAGCCCAAAAAGCTCTCGACAGCGGCCGTTACTTTTTTTTTTTTTTAGAATAGAGAGATACTTGCTCTTATTTTAATCAGAATGTACCTGGTAAGTTGATTAGTATAAATGCAAAATAAGGAATCACAAAATGGTTTATTTTTCAAAGAAAGTAGTAAAAAATCAGTGGAATTCGGAAAAAAGTGTGATTTGACCTGTATTCGTCGGGGGACAAATTAATTAATTCGCCAAAGGGCTTGAGCGCTTCCTGATTTATTTGCATTTTCTCGCGCTACTGATAAATATCCAATATCAAATAGACAGCTTAAAAGTTAAAGAACTAAGCGATAAGGCGCTAAAATAAAGAAGATGTTTAAAACTACCAACAATGGGGTTAATAAACCACAATGTTATTTCTATGTTGAAAATTTGCACCTTGGCCGTTCCGTCACGCCTAAACCGTTCGACTTTTTCTGATTTTCTCTTTTGATGGCACATCTACAGACCAAAACCTTTCTTTAAACAACTCAACCAAATTTCTACACCTGTCCGTTCTCTCAATTTAGTTAACGAAAGAAAAACGCGTTTCAAATTAGCATAGAGATGTATTGATATTGCATCTTCGTCGTTCTGCTACGCCCGAACCGTTTGACTTTCTAATTTTCTCTTTTGATGGCACATCTACAGACCGAGACCTTTCTTCAGACACCTCAACTGAGATTTAACACCCAGCCGTTCGCTCAATTTAGTGGATACAGGAAAAAACATATTTCAAATTAATATATAGAATTATAAAGTATGTTTTTATATAATGTCGGTATTTTCAAATATTAATAGGCAACATTTTTTCTCATTAAAAATTTTATTAGGAGCTTTTTGAAACAAAATAGAATTTAAGCCTAACAGTAGCATATCCATTTTACCCCACCTCACTATAAAACATAAATAGAAAAGGGAGGGGTGGGGGAACCCTCTTCTTTTTTTATAATTAGCTTTTTAGAGTTTTTCTAAATTTATAAAATAATAACTGAACTTTCTAAATAATAACACAGCTTTTTAAAATTCCAGGAATGTATTTGTTGATTAATGTCTAAAACTATAAATACTTAATTGTTTACTATAGAAAGAGTCAACAATTTTCAAAACTTCTGCTATTCTCTTGTATTGAAAATAAGTTAATTTGAATTCATACTCAAGTGTTTCTTCCATCCCATTCGGCTTTTGTATTTTGAGCCCAGGAACGCACAGAGATGATAAAGAGAGCTGTAGTGTAAAAGTGGAGGGGAGAAGGAGAGACTATCCTTAAGATGAGTTCTGTGATCCCACGATCTCGTTACCGACCTAATGAAGGAGAGAGAATCATCAATCTCTCTGCTCATCCCCACTCCACTTGGGGTTACCGCGGAGGCTGAGAAGTCACCGAATGATCGTACGGTGCACTTTATTTTCGATGAAAAAAAAATCTCCTCTTTTATATGCAGTCACTCATAGGCGTAACTGAATAAGAGCTAGGGTGGTCTAAGCCCACTCTAGAAAAATTCGATTTTCTATTGCAAAAATAAGGTCACTAGAGTGGGCTTAAAGTCCATCCTAGAAATATCCAAACTGCCTACCCACTAACGCCATAATGACTGTACTACAGTTGGCTCTTTGTTTGCATTTTCCAGTTGTCACAAGAAATCGTTCTTAGGTAGAAGCTTCCTTAAACAGAATTTGCATGTGATACCATTCTGTGCATGCAGGCCCGGACTGGGAGGGTAAGGGCCCGCCCGTCTCAAGAGAAGGGGGTGGGGCGGGTTATTGTGTAACCGATAAATAATAGGATGTGTTAACTTTCGGGGTATGGAGGGGGGGTATGGTGTTATTATTAATTAATTATGATTGTTAATTAATGTATTAATATTGATCTATTAATTAATATGCGTCATTCATATTAATTAATCCCTTGTACATTCGGGAACCCTCACTCAAAATATTTTGAGAACTACATTTAAAATGAAGTGTTTTGAAGCCTTCTGGGGCACAATTGCAGCTGCAAAAAATTTTGTATGTCATCGTCAAACTTCATTCAAGTGCTATCACTATAGCACTTTTTTTATTTTCTTTCTTTTTTCTGTTTGGGGGCCTGCCCTCAGCAGGGAAGGCCCGCCGAGGGTGGGGGCCCACCCGTCTGCAGACAGTCGGACACCCTGGCCACTCCGGGCCTGTTTGGGGGCCTGCCCTCAGCAGGGAAGGCCCGCCGAGGGTGGGGGCCCACCCGTCTGCAGACAGTCGGACACCCTGGCCACTCCGGGCCTGTGTGCATGGCTTCCGAAACTGCAAAATTTCTAATTTACCTTCTTGCTCCTTGTTCGTTGTTATTTTTAAACTAATTTTCTAATTAAATGCTGATACTTTTCCGTTGTATAAGCACTACATTCACTTTTGCATTGCTGGGTTGCTTTGCTACTGCTAGCTTCGTCTGCTTTTTCCTTTTCATTTGTTCTGCAACATCCGCCTCTGGTCAAATAAATATTAGCTACAGCTGGGATATCATTCTCTTTTTCTTTTAGTTGAATCCTACCAGACTCATTAATTAGTTGTTTTTCCACATTCAGTAGACTAAATTCCACATCAGTTGTTCTATAAAGAGTCTGTACTTAATTATCATACTCTTTCGGCAGGCGTCTGATAATCTGGAACGAAACTAATAATTCTGGAACAGGGGCGTAGCCAAGGGGGGGGGGTTTAGGAGGGGTCATAACCCCCCCATGAGGAACTTTTTGCCATATAAAATGTTTATTCTTCACTCCCTTATCACACACCGGGGAGTAATTTCGTTAGCGGGTGTCGGCTATTTTTGACGACTTTTTTTTGTCGCCAACACCCGCTACTTGGCGCCTTTTTTTTCGCCAAATTTTTCACGTGTGAAACACCATTTTAGATAAAATAATACAACACGTTGAGCACTGTCAGCAAAGACAAATCACTTTAACACATTAAAATTGCACAGATATTCCACTAAAAAAAAAAAATAAATAAATAAAACAAAATACACCATCCATACTTAACACTAAAAAATGTCAGCAATTTCAGTAACAGGCAATTCAAAATGAGCAAACAGTAAACCGCTTTTAACTAAAAAAAATTCAGTATATTAAGCAATCTAGTTCTACAGCTATGTAAACTAGGCAACCAGTGGACCGTTTTTAACTAAAAAAACCTCAGTGGATTCAGCAACCTAGTTGTACAGCTATGTAAACTAGGCAACCAGTGGTCCGTTTTTAACTAAAAAAACCTCAGTGGATTTAGCAACCTAGTTGTACAGCTATGTAAACTAGGCAACCAGTAAACCGTTTTTAACTAAAAGAACAACAGTGGATTAAGCAATCTAGTCGTACAGCTAATGTAAACTGGGCAAACACTGGCCCGTTTTCAACTCAAAACAACATCGGTGGATTAAATAACCTAGTTATACACCTCATATAAAGTCACTATATAAAAATATAACATAAAATATCCATTTACAATTCACATTGAAAACCTTAAGCAATTGCGAAAATTCTTTAAAAAAAAACACTTACCTTTATCTTAAGAAACTCCTCAAAAATCTCCAAAACACACAAGAGCTAATCACATAACACCAAAACGCTTCCTTTTATTTAACTTTGTATTCACATCCTTCTTCAAATAAACACACACTTCCTTTTAAAACAACAATATAATATTCACTACACTTCAAGCAGCATAACGCATTTCCAAATAAAAAAAATACACCTTATAATCTCCGGATGAACTAACCAATAACACAAAACAAGAACTGACTCATCGATTTGAAATTTGCTTCTTTTAAAACCTCGGTTTAACGATTACAGTTAAATTGCCTTAACCAAGCACAAAATTCCTTTACCAAACATCCTGGTATCGTTTAATGAACCCACAAAGGGTTTTTTCATCAAACTACAGCACCAGTTGACAACTCAACTCTAGACTACTCAAGACAACTCGAGAGTTGTCTAGGTTGCAACAGATATCTGAAACTATCCCTATCGTAAACAAACTGTCCAACGAACTTCAAAATTTGGCGACAGATCGGCGCTTGGCGAGGACACCTGCTAAAGAAATTTCCCCCCATGTATGCATATATGTAAGTTGCAGTAGTCGTAACCCCCCTCCACAAAAAATTTCCTGCTACGCCACTGTTCTGGAATATTGAAACATGCTTCTTTAATTTCAGTTTGCTTTTCGCTTACTGTCTTACAAAATACCCCTATGGTTTCTTCCGTTGGTTCAAATCTCGTGTCAAAAAATTCCTCGATTAATCCTGCAAGTCTAGCTTGTGGTGTTGGCTCAAAATTATCTTTTAATATAATCCAAGCGTCTTTACCTTCTGTTACATGACCGATTAAAGGTATTAGTTTTCGATCAATACCTTGGTATATCGTGGTATAAGCTCTTTGCTTTCTTGTTTCGTAATCACGCTTTTCCTTCTCGGTTGCTGTCGCTGCACGCGGCTTTTCTTCACCAGTAACAAAATTCCAGCACCCACGACCATTAAGAGGACTTTCATGTCTTGCTTCCAGCTTCCATAGTTAAAGCCGTCCAATTTCGGAAACGCAAAAGTCTCCATAACATTAATTTTGTTCAGCTTCTTAAATATAAATAACTTTCAGAAATTAAATTCGCTTGGGCTCGAGGCCCATAACCGGTAATTTAAAGTTTATTGTAATTAGCACTACCCAAAAACGAATTCATAATATAACATCTCAAAAACTTTTATTTACAGTTCAGTAAAAGTACAGCTTAACTTGCTGTCAAGCACAATTCGGAATTATACATAACACCGATATGACTTTCGGCTAACAAAACGGGCTTGCATTTCGCCCAACACGAACCGTAGCAGTAGTCAGGCGTGTGTGCCACTTAGCTTCAGGCCCGAACTGGCCAGGGTGTCTGACTGTCTCCATACGGGTGGGTCCCCAACCTCGGCGGACCCTCCCTGCTGAGGGCGGGCCCCCCAAACAGAAAAAAGAAAATAAAAAAAAGTGCTATACTGATAGCACTTAATGAAGTTTGACACAGAAATTTTTTTGCAGCTGCATTTGCGCCCCAAAAGGCTTCAAAACACTTTATTTTATATGTAGTTCTCAAAATGTTTTGAGAGAGGATTCCCGAATGAACAAGGAATTAATTAATAGATCAATGTTTTATGAATGCATTAATTATAAATCATAATTAATTAATAATAACACCATACCTCCCCCATACCCCGAAAGTTAACACATCCTGTTATTTATCGGTTATACAATAGCCCGCCCCCCCCCCTTCTCTTGAGACGGGCGGCCCCCTACCCTCCCAGTCCGGGCCGCATAATAACTACCTTTACTCTCTGTTGGGAACGGGGGAACTTGAAGCCTTCTTATTGGCTGCTTTCTCAGAGCATCTTAAAATTTCAATATATGTGGTGGTGCCATCTATATTTTTATTGTTAAACTCATGACTGTCTCGCCTTAATTAAATTAACAACATAAAAAACATCAGAATGATTTGTTTTGGTGTATATTTAATTTTTAAAAAAAATTCCTCCCATTTAACAGCATTCCTTTAAACATATTTTTCTTTAGTTAATTTGTTCTCTCTCTTAATCAGATACTTAAATGTTATGAATAGTAAATACTACTAATTTTAAATGACAAAAATTGAACCCTGTTTTTCAAAGGAAATAAAGTTTAACAATGCCTACATATGTGTGACAAGAATATTCTAAGGATAGAGCATCTTTTTTTTTTTTTTTTTAAATTATAGCAAAGAAAAGTACTAGGTATTACTATAAAATGAAATTCATTTTTCATTGTAAGAAAGATACAGTTACCTTTTAGAATGACAATATTTTTATCAAAAGAGTATTCTGAATGATAAATTAAACATAATAGGATATATAAGAGGATTTTGTTAAATTTTAAATTTGTTTGTTTGATTAAAGATTTTGTTAAGTGATAATATTTTAAAACCTCAAATATTAGGAAAGTATATTATAAATTGATACAAATGCATTTATAATATACTTTTCTTTAAAAAATATTTAGAAATTTAAATGTTTTTAGAAATTAGAAAAGTATTTTTTTAATGCTACTATATTCATAGAAAAATATGCGAAACAAAAAATTTCCTTGAACTGGTAAAGACACTTACCTATGTATTTAGAATACTCTAATATAAACAATAAATTTCTCATTCAATATTTATTGCTGTAGTTTTTGAGTATACACAATTCTCAGTTAATTCTCTATAAGGCATTTCTTAAAATTATTCACATATATAGAGAGAGGCATATTATAGAATAAAACTTTATTAGCTTATAAACTTTCATTTATTTCTTGCTAGTTTTACATGTACGGTCACTTTTATGAATTGAATCTTTTTCACTGATGAAACAAAAAATTTTAATAGATAAAAATATTTTTCAATTCCAAGAATTATTTCATTATGTAACTTTTTCAACAAAACTATTAGTACTTAATAAAAGTTCTTAATTTTCCTCTTTCACAAAGCGTCTTTTTTTTTTTTTTTTTTTTTTTTTTAATGGTTGGTTGCGTTTCAAATGCTCCCAACTTTCTTATAATTGTTGGAATATAAACCCCAGAACTTAGAAAGAGAAAGTAAATAACACAAATTCTTTTAATTTTATTTTCAGATTCAGACACGTTAAGATAGAAAGAATTATTTGGGGATGGTAGTATTCGAATAATTTTTCATATGTATTCTTTTCCTTTAATATCCAAAAATTATAAATTAAATTTTTGAGGTTACAATTGAATAATAAGAAATGCAAGAAATATGGAAAATAAGTAAAATTATATCTTTAATATATATGTATTGTACAAAAAATCACAATTTAATGCAGTTTTGCATTTGGTTGATTCCTTTTTATATTTACAGAAAGTGAATGTTTCCTTTTTTTGCTGGGAAGTTTTTTTTTCTGGAAAAACAGACATTGAAACAACTGATAAACTACATAAGAATAAGCTAATAAGATTATATCGAGCGCTGGGCTAAGAACAAAGTTAAAATAAAGAAGGAGCGGTAAGGCATCATGACGTCATGCATCAATCTGAGATAGCAGCCAATCAGAAGGCTTCAAGATCCGCCGTTTCCAACAGAGAGTAAAGGTAGTTAATATGCGTCCGGGCCTGCTCAGCTTTCTCTCCCTTTCAGTTCAAGCAACTTCTTTTACGCTTTCTTCATCGAAGTCCCCATTTACATATGCAGCAGTCTTGTTGTGGTTGTTGCCTGGCTGAAAAACCATGGAGGAAGGAAGGAGACTCCATAAGCGATCGCCTTTAATTTCAACACGCATCAATTTGGTGCATTTTCGATTGCAATATTAGAATACACAAATCTCGAGATTCAAGGATCACGACCAAACTCGTTTCCTCCGCCTGGTGTATACAATAAATTCTTTTTTCAAACTGAAACTATACATGAAGCCCAAAAAAAAAGAAAGAAAAAAGTCGTTAAATCGAATTACTGTCGTCCTTAAACATAGGAATTTTCGGTACTTATTATGCCGGCTGTCATTTCCGCCAAACGATTTTCGCTTCAAATGTGCTGGCAAACTGTTGCCAAAAGTATTTCTAACCATGAATTATTTCATTTGTCCGGCATTTATCTTGGCAAAAAATTGCTCAACTTGGCGGACCGCCGGGATAATACGTAAGTACCGAATTTTCCTACTGCTTAGAAATCGGGATCACGAAATCGACTTTAGCTAAGAAATTGTCGTAAGCTAAGATTTGGCAAGTTCTCTCCGAGGCCCAACTAACCATGGAATAGAAAAATAGAACCCATGGTTAACAGAATAGATCCCCTTAAAAAAAAAAAAAAAAAAAAAGGTGTGTGCGTGTAATCTTTACGCGCGATTGAAGTAAAACTTCTCTGACGTTTACGACACATATCACCACTGAAATGATTAAACTTTAACTTAAAATAAATATCATATTGTTACGAATTTTCGGGGCAACCCGCTGCTCTGGGGCTTAAAATGGTTTAAAATTCATATTCTACGCTTCAAATAGATAAATTTTGCTTTTTGTTGCAACAAAATCGGCCAATTAGAACCAGAGATACGGAGGTTTCGCTTTCCCATATGTTTTTCTATGGGCTTCTAGAAATCTCGAGAAATATTAGTCCTAGAGCTTAGATCTCTTCACTTTTGAGGACTTATTTTTGGCGCCAAATTTGGCGATATTTCGCCAAAAGTCGCCAAGCTTGGCGACTTTTTGGTCATTTGGCGCGATTTTCCCAATGGAGCCTGGAAGTTGTTTTTCCTGCATTAAAAACGCATAATAACCTAACATTTCTCTTCTATGACGTAATCAATATTCACGCGTTATGTAGAACCCTCGAGAAATTGACTTTTCTGGAAACCTCTTGTACCTCCTGCGCCGGCTATTTATAGAAGCGCGCATCGCCCCGAAGTCAGTCAGTGCGAGCTGAACGCTCGATGTGTGAACAGCTCTCAGTACATGTGCTTTGTGAATTGCTATAGAAGCTGTGTTTTAGCTTGCTTTGTGAAGCTGTTTTTACAGTGCTGTGTGTAAATTCTTCATTGCTGTGTCTTAAGGGATTGTGTACTTTATCCCTTGAATATTTCCACGGAATTTTTGCCTGTGAAAGTGACTTATTTTGTGTGAGAAATACAGCATTTGTGAGAGCTTCTGATCCAAGCGGATTGTTAAAAGCACGTTATTGCTAGATTGTGCTTGTGAATTGTGTACAGCTGATTGTACTACGAAGATCTAGAAGTAATAAAGTTTGTGTTCCATCCTGACAAGTGACTTTTTACTTGAACTTTTTACACCAACAAAACTTTAGAACGACGAACCCAAGGAGTAGAAGAGTAATTCCGCAACATTTGGTGTCAGAATCGGGATTCTAAATAAAGACTTTAATTTTCCAGTTTATGGTTTTGACTAGACAAAAAATGGAAGAACAACTTCAAAAGCTCATGAATATGATGCAAGAAATGAAAGCCGGACAAGACGAGATGAAAGCCGGACAAGACGAGATGAAAGCCGACGACGTGAAAGCGGACAAGACGAGATGAAAGCCGCACAAGAACAGATGAAAGCCGGACAAGACGAGATGAAAGCTGGACAAGAACAGATGAAGGCGGATTTAGAGAAGAAAATTGAAGCAGGACAGACCGATTTAGAAAAGAAAATTGAAGCCGGACAGACCGATTTAGAAAAGAAAATTGAAGCCGGACAAGAACAGATGAAAGCGGATTTAGAGAAGAAAATTGAAGCCGGACAAGAAGGAATGAAATTGGGATTGGAGAAAATGGAGACTGCTTTGGGAAAATTAGAGAAATTCGAAAAGAGTGTGCAGGAAAATCAAGAGATAATGGAGAAAAGAATGTCGCTCATAGAAGAAACTCAAACGAAATATGAACAAAGAATTGAAGGAAAAATAGAAGAAAATGTTAAGGAATTGCAGCAAGATATTTGCAGAATGCGGGAAGAATTTAAGAATAAAATCGAGGAGAAACTAGACTGGAAAGAAAATATAGTTTCGAAAATACATGAAGAATGTGAAGCTAAAATTGAAGAAAAATTGGACTCTCTCGTAAAGCTGGGAAAGTTACCCGAAAACATCAGGTTATCTTCACACCGCCCAGCAGTGAAACTTACTGCCTATGACGGAAAGACTCCCTGGGAAGCTTACAAGACCCAATTTTCGATCGTCGCCAGAGCCAATGGTTGGAGCGAGTCCGAGAAAGCTAATCAACTGGCCGCTTCCCTTAGCGGAGATGCAATTAATGTATTGCAAACTATCGGAGCGACGAAGATAGGAGATTTTGACGCCCTTGCCAGTGCCTTGGAGATGAAATTCGGAGAGAAGTGCCAGAAAGAATATAGTAGAATCCAACTTAAGTCAAGGATGCAGAGATCTGGCGAGACCCTTCAAGAGCTGGCTTCGGACATAGATAGGCTGTGTCATCTAGCCTACATGGACCACCTTGATAATGTCCGAGAAGAAATGGCGGTGCGTCATTTTATTGAAGCCATCCGTGATCCAGAAACCCAAAAGGCACTCATGTTGGAGGATTATCAGGATTTGAAGTCTGCTCTGGTGTTTGCAATGAAGCTAGAGGCAGCCCAGCGGGCCGTGAGAAAAGATCGGCATGCTGTCAGAGCGGTCACGGTCGAAGAGGAAGCTGACAAAGACACAGAGAGCGTCGAGAACAGATTGAAGAGAATTGAAGATCTCATAGAGCGAAAATCAAGATCCGATAGAACGAGAGATGGCCCAAAGAAAGTAAAATGTTGGAAGTGCAACAGCGAGGGGCATTTACGAAAATACTGTGACGCACAAAAGAACTCTCGTCGTAAAGATCGCAGTTATCAATGCACCAGAGAAGCCCATGAAGGAAGACAGGAAAGAGACGACTTTCAGGAACAGATGCTGAGGGATATTCAAAAGCCCCGTTTGAAAGTCTTGCAGATTTCATCAGTGAATGGCGGCAGTAATGGACTCTTCGTACTGGGATATGTTAATGGTTCCCCATGCCACATGGTGATTGATACTGGAGCGAACGTAACCATCATAAGGACGGATCTGGCCAAGAAATTAAATTTGAAGATTATCTGGACTCCGCCCTCGCTGACCCTCCAGACTGTGACAGGTGACAAGATCGAAGTGGGCGGAAAAGCGCAAGTAGAAATCACGTTTGGAAATGCCAGATACGACCATGTGGTATATGTCGCCAATATTACAGACTCTTTTATTCTCGGACTGGACTTTTTAAAATCACACAAATTTAATTTGGACTTTAAGAATAATGAGCTTTGTTCAGACTCAGAAGAAATAGCTGCGTTTGATATTAGAAATGAAACTGTTTTGCCTGTTCAGCAAATAATAGCCCAGACTGATATCACTCTACCTCCCAGAACTGATTCAATAATTTCTGGAACAGTAAAAGAAAGCAATAAATTCCGTTTTGGATTAATCGAACACCCAAGCAATAGTGATTCCATCAGAGGAGTACTTGTGGGAGCAACACTTGTGGACTTGTCGAGAACAGAAATTCCAGTTAGAGTAGTAAATGTGACGGACAAGTCAAAGGTGATAAAGAAAAATGAAGTGTTGGCGACATGCACTCCTGTTACCTGCATTAATAAGAACATCAGCCAAACGACAGCTAAGTCTTCCGAGTGCCTGACGAAGGAATTAATACAAGACGTGGAGTTAACGGCAGAACAGAGAAGCGCTGCGGAGAAAGTAATAGCCGAATTTGAAGACCTCTTCTCCCGTACTTCGGGTGACTTTGGCCGTACGAGCTTAACTCAACATAGGATAGATACAGGCAGCCATTCTCCCATCAAGCAACATCCTAGGCGGCTGCCGTTTGCTAAGCAAGAAGAGGTGAGCAGACTTTTAGAGGAGATGCAGCGTGATGACGTCATCGAGCCATCGACTAGTCCGTGGGCCTCGCCGATTGTTTTGGTCCGAAAGAAAGATGGTTCCACCCGGTTCTGCGTTGACTATAGACGTCTGAATGACATTACCAAGAAAGACAGCTACCCTCTTCCCAGGATAGACGACACATTGGACACTTTATCGGGAAACGAATGGTTCTCCACTCTGGATCTGAAGAGTGGTTACTGGCAAGTGGAAATTCATCCCGACGACCGTGAAAAGACTGCGTTCACCACGGGACAAGGATTATGGCAGTTCAAAGTTATGCCTTTTGGACTCTGCAACGCACCTGCTACATTCGAGCGACTAATGGAGACAGTGTTGAGAGGACTTTCCTACGAAGCATGTCTCGTTTATTTGGACGATATCATCATCGTCGGAAGGACTTTCGAAGAGCATCTCGAGAACATTCGAAAGGTACTGCAGAAATTAAAAGAAGCAAACTTGAAACTAAGTCCATCGAAGTGCAATTTGTTTCGTCGGGAAGTACGTTACCTCGGGCACATAATATCCGCCCACGGAGTCCGAACCGATCCCGAAAAGACGTCCGCAGTCCAGAACTGGAGTCGTCCCGAGAATATCCATGACTTAAGAAGTTTTCTCGGTCTGTGTACTTACTATCGAAAATTCGTGAAGGGCTTTTCTCAAATTGCAAGACCTCTTCACAAATTGACCGAGACTGGACAGAAATTTCTATGGACTGAGGAATGTGAGGACGCATTCAACGAACTGAAGACGGCTTTAACATCTTCGCCGATCCTGTCGTATCCTCACCCTGACAAGCCATTTATCCTGGACACAGACGCAAGTAAGGAGAGTGTTGGAGCAGTTTTGTCCCAGGAGATAGATGGCCAAGAACACGTCATTGCTTACTGGAGCAAATGCCTTTCAAAGGCAGAACGTAACTATTGTGTTACGAGAAAGGAACTTCTTGCTATCATTAAAGCCGTGGAGCACTTCCATCATTACCTGTACGGCCGAAAGTTCCTGCTCCGAACGGACCATGCCTCTTTAACCTGGCTTCTAAATTTCAAGAATCCAGAGGGCCAAATAGCCAGGTGGATACAGCGATTACAAGAATATGACATCGAGATACGTCATCGGAAAGGGTCATCTCATGGAAATGCAGATGCTTTGTCGAGAAGGCCCTGCATAGACAGTTGTCGCTATTGCTCCAGGGCAGAGAAAAATTACCATCTGAAACATCCCGCTGTCCGCCAAGTTACACCATCGGCATCATCTCAAGATCCCTGGAGTGACGAAAATGTTCGGGCGGACCAATTAACAGACAGCGACATCAAACCTATTGTGGAATTTATGGAAAAATCCAGCGCTAAGCCCAGTTGGCAAGAAATATCATCTTACAGTCCGGCAACAAAACAGTACTGGGCTTTATGGGATTCGCTTCGCCTGAGAAATGGAGTCCTGTATCGTAAATGGGAGTCGGACGACGGCAAGATGCTCCGATGGCAGTTGGTACTCCCTCGCTCGAGGATTCCGAAGGTTCTAGAAGAACTTCATAATGGCTTAACTGGGGGCCATTTTGGCGTAATGAAGACCCTGCAGAAAGTTCGCGAGCGCTTTTACTGGGTTAGGGCTCGAGGCGACGTCGAAAAGTGGTGTCAAGCTTGTGACGCCTGTGCCGCCCGCAAAGGCCCGAAGAAACGAAGCCGTGGAAGACTACATCGTTATAATGTAGGAGCGCCTTTTGAGAGGATTGCACTCGACATCCTGGGACCTCTTCCGCGAACTTCGGATGGCAACAAATACATCCTAGTTGTCATTGACTACTTCTCTAAATGGCCCGAAGCGTTTCCTATTCCCGATCAAGAAGCTACGACCGTAGCAGAGGTACTGGTGCAAGAATGGATTTCCAGATATGGAACCCCTCTGCAACTTCATTCCGACCAAGGAACGAACTTTACCTCTGCAGTCTTTAAAGGACTATGCCAACTTCTCGGAATGGACAAAACCCAGACTACGCCTTTACACCCACAATCCGACGGCATGGTGGAGAGGTTCAATCGTACAATTTTGAACAACCTCTCGCTCCTGGTATCTAGGAATCAAGAGGACTGGGACAAGAAACTCCCCCTGTTCCTGCTGGCCTATAGGAGTGCCGTCCATGAGACTACCGGCTTCACACCTTCCCAGATGCTGTTCGGCAGAGATCTTCGTCTTCCCGCCGATCTAGTGTTCGGCCGCCCTCCAGATGCGCCTTCATCGCCAGAGGAGTACGTGGAAAACCTTCGGGCACGGTTTGAAGATGTGCATCATTTTGCTCGGGAGCGGATCAACCTGAACACGGAAAAGATGAAGACTCGCTACGACACGAAAGCTACGGGACACGAGTTCAACGCAGGTGACAAAGTTTGGCTATGGAATCCTACTCGACGGAAAGGCCTGTCTCCCAAGCTGCAATCGCCGTGGGACGGTCCTTACACAGTCCTAAACCGGCTGAATGACGTCATCGTACGGATTCGTAAGTCACCAAACTCGAAGCCAAGAGTTGTACATTACGATCGGCTAGCCATCTACCGCGGTTGTAATTAGTTATTTGACTATCAGACCATGTTCACTATGGCGTAATTCCTCCTTTCTTTCAACTGTCATTTCTTTCCTGTCTTTCTCTTCTCTTCCTCTTTCGTCAACTCTCTTTCACTCATTACTTACGCCATGTTTAGTGTATATATTTGTAATATATTGGATTTTATTAATGTGTATTTGTTATTACATTGATTACTTATTACAGTGTAATTATTTATTATGTTGATTATTTATTTATTAATGTGTATTTGCTTATTGTGCTATTGATTACTTGCTTGAATTATGTTGTTAAGATCTTGTTAAGTGTTATACAGTGTAGGTACCTGTGTGACCTCCTAACTAGGGATTGTACTGCCCGGGACGTGCAGTCCTTGGGAAGGGGGCAATGTTACGAATTTTCGGGGCAACCCGCTGCTCTGGGGCTTAAAATGGTTTAAAATTCATATTCTACGCTTCAAATAGATAAATTTTGCTTTTTGTTGCATCAAAATCGGCCAATTAGAACCAGAGATACGGAGGTTTCGCTTTCCCATATGTTTTTCTATGGGCTTCTAGAAATCTCGAGAAATATTAGTCCTAGAGCTTAGATCTCTTCACTTTTGAGGACTTATTTTTGGCGCCAAATTTGGCGATATTTCGCCAAAAGTCGCCAAGCTTGGCGACTTTTTGGTCATTTGGCGCGATTTTCCCAATGGAGCCTGGAAGTTGTTTTTCCTGCATTAAAAACGCATAATAACCTAACATTTCTCTTCTATGACGTAATCAATATTCACGCGTTATGTAGAACCCTCGAGAAATTGACTTTTCTGGAAACCTCTTGTACCTCCTGCGCCGGCTATTTATAGAAGCGCGCATCGCCCCGAAGTCAGTCAGTGCGAGCTGAACGCTCGATGTGTGAACAGCTCTCAGTACATGTGCTTTGTGAATTGCTATAGAAGCTGTGTTTTAGCTTGCTTTGTGAAGCTGTTTTTACAGTGCTGTGTGTAAATTCTTCATTGCTGTGTCTTAAGGGATTGTGTACTTTATCCCTTGAATATTTCCACGGAATTTTTGCCTGTGAAAGTGACTTATTTTGTGTGAGAAATACAGCATTTGTGAGAGCTTCTGATCCAAGCGGATTGTTAAAAGCACGTTATTGCTAGATTGTGCTTGTGAATTGTGTACAGCTGATTGTACTACGAAGATCTAGAAGTAATAAAGTTTGTGTTCCATCCTGACAAGTGACTTTTTACTTGAACTTTTTACACCAACAAAACTTTAGAACGACGAACCCAAGGAGTAGAAGAGTAATTCCGCAACAATATTATAATTTAATTATATTTATTATTCATGTATACTTTACAAAGATTATATAAATAATATATTCATATTATTCATTGGAAATAGGTACTTGAATGTCACTTGAATTTTATATGTATGAAATTATAGGTTTGTGGTAACTATAATGTGAAACATAAATTTTACTCTCTAAATTTGCTAATTTTCTTGAAAATACAGAAATCTATCGTTGTACCGAAACGTGTTGTTGATTGAAGTCGAGAAGTATTCATAGTTAGATCCAATTTTTCTTTTAAAAAATCAACTAACGGCTGAGATTCTTGACAGCGAATATTAACATTAAACTCTCCAGTAAGAATCATTAGTAATTCATGATAATTACTTAGAATCCAGGAAGTGCCCATGTTGTAGTATTATTCTTTAACTGTTTTCTTATACCATTGTTCCGTCTGGAAGTTGCGATTGAATGGGGGGGAATGTCCGTAGTCTAGTATTATACTTTAACTGTGTTCTTTAACTGATGTTTTCCTCTGTTTGTTGGGTTCGAATGCAGGTAGTGTAAATTTTTTTTGTCTTTTTCTATCACAGTGTTCTTAAGCGTTGATTTCGTCTGCTGGTAAGTTTCGAATTATTATTCTGTTCCATGTTTTTAAACTGCAGGTTCTGTCTATTGTTTGGGATTGATTGTAGCCAGGGTCCGTTTCTTTGTACTTTTCCAAAGCCATGTATATTATTCATCTAAATATAAGGATTATCGAGAACCTCCTGTGAGGTTGGGATTACATGTATTGGATGTACCTTCGCAACGCTGGCATTTGACAAATAATAATATCACTTCGCTTCGAAACTATTGCCTATATTCATTACGAAATAGTATTCTAAGGCAATTATGTAATTAAAACACATCTGAAGCTAGTAATTACTATATATCACGAGGTTGGATTACATGTGAGGTTGGTACTACATGTAAAATATTATGCTGGATGTACCTTCAAAACGCTTATTGATACATAAAATAAAGATTGATGTCTGAAAGGTACGGCACTTGACTGTTTTTATCGCCGTTTCTTTCCCTAACAGGTTCCGCGTACTTTTACAGGATGAAGTCGTCGAAAGCAGCAGAGCGGTCGAAAAGGTAGGTTTTACTGTGGTTCTTCTTTTTCAGAGTCAGCGTGGAGTATATGACATACTAGCTGCGTACCCGTTCTCCGCACGGTAGGGAACAAAACTTTTTCTTATATGTATAATTCGAATTGATTCCAGTAATGTGGAATCTAAAAATAAACAAAATGATTTGACTCTTGGCGTAAAGTTACTCATTAGTTATTCGTAAAGTTAGTATAAATACTGATCTGAGAACATTGTTAATATTATGAAACAAAAAACTATGTCGGTGTCATTGGCGATCAGAAAAAGAAAAGAGTGACGGTTCCTAAAAATTTCTAACTTTCAAAATGCCTCATTTCTACATCATACTCTTTTTTAGATTTAAGTTATACCATTAATACCTTAGATACTACATGATGTGAAGAACCGTTTTATTTTATAGCGGCTACCCGCGACTTCGTCCGCGTCGGCTTTAGAATTAGGTCCCGAGAGAAACGAAGCATGCGTGAATAACAAATATGTTTGCGACTAAAGAAACTGCATTTAAATATTATTTGCTTTTTACTTATTTTAAAATAAGTATAATGCATGGTAGTATACTTTTTAAAATAACAGAGTATGTAAAATTACTAAATTTAGATTTTTTTCAGGCATTTGGCGAATAGAGACACTTACGACAGTATTTGCGAACTATTTTGAGTGTTCTTGTAAACGAAATATTTATGCTATATGCATGAATTTTAGCCTATGTTAATCAGGAATAGTGCAGCTTTCTATTAGCGAAAAAGTTTTAGAATCGGTTCTATAGTTACAGAGATACCCATAGAGCGTAATGTATTAGAATTATTTTGAGTGTTCCTGTAAAGGAACTATTTGCGCTACATGCATTAATTTTAGCCTATAATACTCAAGAATAGTGTAGCTTACTATCAGTGAAAAAAGTTTTGGAATCGGTTCAGTACTTACAGAGATACACATAGAGCGTAATGTAATTCTTATGAGTATCCGTGTAAAAGAACTATTTGTGATATATGCATAAAAGGTAGCCTATAACACTCAGGGTCCCCCCAGTGTCTAAGAGGGTCTGCTCTCAAACCTGGAAGGCGGGAGAGGCCAGGTTCAAACACCGGTCGCGCCTGCCGACCTAGCCGCTCGCAGTTTTCCGTGTTTTTTTTCAAAAACCTCGCGAAAATACGGGCTAGGATCCCTTAGAAAATTCCACACAGAGGAATTCTCCATATACGCCTAGGACCCTATAGGCCTAGGACCATATAGGCCTAGGACTTTCAATCAGTGAAGAAAGTTTTAAAATCGGTTTAGTTGCTACAAAATTTCCATAGAGCGCAATGCATTAGCATTATTTTGAGTGTCTTTGTAAAAGAATTATTTATGCTATATGCTTGAAATGTTGCCTGTATGTTAATCCAGGGCATAAGCTATCTTCATTACAAATTTTTCCAACCAAATTTTTGTGTCATTCAGTCGAAAACATCCAAACACATAAACGTACACATTTATATTATTTGTAGGATTTGGAAATTTACGAACTTTAAGAAACACATCTGGACTTTTCTTGGTACTTACCAGTGGCGGCTCGTGGGATACAGCAAGTACAGCCGGGCTGCACTTGAAATTATCAGCACATACTTTAAAATAATTTATTCTACTAATTTTCCTAAATTCAGATTAGAATTATGGAATTCCTACGGTAAATTAAAAAAAATCTCCAAAAAACAACCAAACAAGAAAAACAACCAAACAAAAAAACCGTATTGTGGCCGGATCGCTCATTCAGAAAAAAAGCACTTTAATCTTCCCGCAATTCAATTGGGAAAATCTTTGGTTCAGCCCAGAGCGCTGATAAGAAAATTGGCAGCACCGTTGCCATGACAACGATTACGTAAGCAGTCCCTCCGGCATAGGCTATAATGGGGATACGCAGCTAAGACTCAGCTCATCAAAGATTTTCAAACGTCGGCAGCACTTGAAGGAGCGCGGTGAATTCGACCCACTGATTGGCTCGAGAAGTGAGGGAGGGGGTAAGGAGAATATATGTTCTGTAAACTCTCGACTTTATATTGCTGAATTTATCAAGAAGGTAAGCCTGAATAGACGCTTATGAATGGACAATTACCCATCAAAGCAGTATTATTTTTAAGTAAGCAAGAACTAGCATTTTGAGGACATGGCGAGCGAGAAAATTCTTTAAACATGGGAAATTTTAAAGAGCTTTTAAAATTATTGATATCTGAATTAAAACAACGCCCTTTTATGAGGGCATCACTGACCGATTCGCAAGTTTAAAAGAAAGGAGGATTGATTTGACTTATAAAAAATAAGTAAGTTTTCTTTTTTTCTTCTCAAGTTATCGTTAGAAAAGAAAATTCTAAGGAAACTTCGAATCAGACACGGATTAATGCAATTTTGAGGATAAGAGCGGCTGCTTGAAATTTATATCCATTTTATGGTAAAGTAAAATAGGATCTCTTACATTTTTTATGTAATTTCTTTTTTTTCCTCGGTGAGGGCTTAATCCGCTAGCTTTCGAATTCAATAACAAAGATTTTCCATTCCTGTCCGGAGGAAGGGGGGGGGGGGGCTCATATGCTTCCGGCTGCACTAAAAGTTTTGACCAAGGGCCGCCACTGGTACTTACCTATTATCCCGGCGGTCATTCCCGCCAAACTGTTTTTTCGTCAAATGAGTTGCCAAACTGTTGCCAATCGTATTCAAAACCATTAATAATTTCATGTGCCCGGCATTTATCTCGGCAAAAAATCGCTCGTCTTGGCGGACCGCCGGGATAATACGTAAGTACACTTTTCTTTATTTATGCTTTTTAATTTGGCGTAAAATCAACATAATTTCCATATTTATGTTTTTCAAATGCACGTGATTTTGCAAATAGAATTTCTGCTTTATTTCAAAAGCATAAATTATTTTGGGCGGGCGATAAAACGGTTTTTAATTAATAGTTAGAAAAGTAATTAAAATTTCCGAGCCTCAGGTACACTTTACCGAAGTCATGGGTCCAGGCATGCTCAAATTTTCAAAGCTCTGCTTTCTGTAGATTTGTCTGGAGAACATTCATTTGTATTATTAGAGATAGATATTTTTGGCATAAAACTGGCATAATTTCCGTATTATTTAATGTTTTTCAGATGCACGTGCTTATTTATTGAAGTAATAGCATTCTTGTTAGCTCAAAACATGAATCATTTGATACGGGCGAAACTGGCCAACCATGGCAATGTAAAAACGGTTTTGAATTAATAATTAAAAAAGTAATTAAAAATCTAAAATTCTAATTAGCCTATAACCAACTCCAGGGTCCCCTCTATATCTAAACCAAAATGCATCCTAATCGATTAAGCGGTTTAGGCGTGAAAGCGTCATAAACAAACAAACAAACTCACTTTCGCATTTATATTATTAGTTAGGATAATAATAAGGTGAAAGTTTGTCTGTTTACTTGTTTGTTTGTTCGTCCGAGAACTCCTCCCACACCGTCAGACCAATCGACTTGAAATTTTGCACAAACACGTAAAACGACATAGAATAGGACGTAGGCTGCTTTAAAATTCTGAAAATCCACCCGTTCCCTAATTTTTAACGATTTTTTGCAATTTTCAGGGTAGAAAGCTACTCAAATGTCCGATTTCAGCACATTCGTGAGCATGCGCCGAGACGGTTGGTCGCAGACCAACCGAATTTTGCATACGGCTTCACTAGGACAGATCCTAACACGCCTCGGAGCGATTTTTTCGAAATTCGAATTAGAAAATGTTTTATTTTATGTTTTGTCCGATTTTTAGCGATTGTTCTCTTTAATACGCAATAACGCCGGTAATTACACTCGCAACAGAACGATATTTACATCATCAGATAGAGGAGAAAAATTTCTTTTAAAAACTGTTTGTTCGGACGGTGTAACATAATTTACATCATATGATACGGGCGAAACTCGCCAAGCATGGCAACGTAAAAAACGGTTTTTAATTAATAATTTAAAAAGTAATTAAAAATCTAAAATTCTAAGTAGCCTATAACCAACTCCAGGGTCCCATCTATATCTAAACCGAAATGCATCCTAATCGGTTCAGCGATTAAGCGTGAAAGCGTCATAAACAAACAAACAAACAAACTCACTTTCGCATTTATAATATTAGTTAGGATTAAATAGTTGTGTGTACTAGAGATGAGACGGGCTCAGCCCCAGCCCGAAAGCCCGATCCCGAGCCCGAGCCCGAACCGGGCTCGGGCTCTGTAATTCACAATTGCGTTCGGGCTCGGGCGGGCTCGGGCTCGTGAAAAATTTCTCCTTTATTGAACATACTCCTTGAAACATATTTTAAAAAGTGATTCACGAGGAAAATAAAAGTGCAGTCAACTCCGGTTATAGTGAACCTCTAGGGACCATCCAATTTCGTCCACTGTATCCGAAGTTCACTAAAACCCAAGTGTCTTCATGATGGATAGCGATACTGTATGTGAATTGGAACTAATGGTTTGTGTTCACAGTAGCCTTTGGTTCACTATATCCGGGTTCACTATAACCGGAGTTGACTGTACTAAAAAAAAAAAAAAAAATAGCGGCACTGACGTCTAGAAAGTGCGTTAAGCTCTTTGGATATTTTAGTACGGCGGTTTATATTGATTAGTTATTCATGAGATCCGACATTATTTGATATACATGGATATACATAAGAATTAGAAAGTGCATAGAGAGTTTGCAACAATATTTGTCTTTAATTTGCACAAATGACAAAATTCATTGTATTCTATCAATGAAGTAATTGGATTTTTTTTTTATCATAGCTGAAATTTCGGGCTCGGGCGGGCTCGGGCTTCGACTTAAATAATATTGCTCGGGCTCGGGCGGGCTCGGATTAGAAGTCCTCGGGCTCGGGCGGGCCCGGGCTTCAAAAAATGAGCCCGAACTCATCTCTAGTGTGTACCCGCTCTTCGCAAGGCAGGAAGAGAACATTTTCCTAAAATGTGATCATAACTACGTGTGACAAAACAGAATCTCCAAGAAAAAAAAAAGTTCAGGTACAGAATTTTCTGTTGAAATTACCGCGGGATATATTAACGCGACGTAGAGTTATTTAAAGTTTAGTTAGCTGTGATGTAAGATGGTTGTTGAAAAACGAAAAGAAACGAATAGTTCACGAAATATTTATTAACGCGGTATATTGTGCTTTGATCAATATTGCCCTAGCATATCTAATAACTATTACTTATAGTATCCTTTACTGATACCAATATATTCTCGTTTTCCCTTCTTTAATGTTTAATTTAAAGAAACGGTTTAGATATTTGCCACTAATGTAGTTTTTTATTCTTTGGTGATTCTTTGCAATTTACGCATTAGTATAAACGATAATCATTTCACTTTCTGGCTGCCATTGAAACAGCTCTCCATATATTTTTATGCATAATTCTTGTCAGATTGGCGTACTTAGCATGTAAATATTTCCTGCGATTCGAAAACGTGTCCCGTTTAAAAATTATATCGAAAATAATGCTGGATAATTCATCGTTGAAAAATCAGCATTCAATTCTTTTTTTGGCAACGTAATGTAAATTAGGGAATAATTTCGTGCGTGGCGTATGTTTTGTTTGTGAGCCCGTTATTTTGATTGAGTTTCGAAAGGGGTTTTAATCTCGTTAGATCAAAATGACGTATATATCACATGTGGAAACTCAGTTATTTTAAAGTCATTTTATTTATGTTTTTCAAATGGCAATTTTATTCATTGTTACTATTTCCCAGACAACCATAGCGGAAGATATCATACCGAAATCTTGAAACAGCTTTTATGGAATTCAAAATCCTTCTTTACATAAAAATTCGTAAAAAATCTCCTAATTTATATTTTTCCTCCGTTCTTCTTTTAAAAGTGGGCGAAATATATGCTCCGTCTTTTGCCGAAATATGAAAAAGTTATGACAGATAGAATGAAAGATGCAACAGTTTTAAAATTACTTTTACGCAAACGTCGTCAAAAGAGAAATTCTTTTTAAAAATTCCCAAAAATCGACAAAATATGTTACATAGTCAAAAAAACTGTTTTCGAAAGAAAATTTTCTCCTCTATCCGATGATGCAAATATCGTTTTATTGCGAGTGCAATGACCGGCGTTATTACGTATTACGCAAGAAAAATCGCTAAAAATTGGACAAAACATAAAATAAAACATTTTCTAATTCGAATTTCGGAAAAATCCCTCCGAGGAGTCTTAGGATCTGTCCCAGTGAAGCCGTATGCAAAATTCGGTAGTTCTGGACCAACCGTCTCGGCGCAATGCGATAGAGACGCGCGCAAGAACATCGGTGGTCACAAACCTACCTACCTACCTACATAGCTACATACAATGTTCACTCTCGGATTTTATTATATAAGATACGTCACTTCCTTTACTGAGCGTTACTTCCGTCAGAAAAACAACCTGAGTTACTCCCCTGTTTCGCCTAAAGAAGTTTTACTTCAAAAACAGTCCACAGCAAATATCATGAGGCACATTCAAACAGGAATTATTTTATTACAAATAAAATAATTCATTTTTTCTGAAAGCGGATATCTCATTACATACATAATACAATATGCATTTTGAGCTTTCTCTATTCAGAATGTTAAAAGCTTTAGCGCATTCTGTTATATAATATTCAAGGTCATCGTCATTGCATTTGAACGTCAGCCTATCCAACCGCAAAGTTGCGGACATGAAAAATTCGTCTAAATCCATGAGTTCTAAAGCCGGATGTCGCAAGTCTCTAAATCTGGGCGGTACAAGAGCCGGAATAGTCTCAGGTAAAGGTGACTCAAATTTTGGTTTTATTATTCGCAGATTTTCGTGTTCGATTTCAAGCTCCTTGTAAGCTTTTAAAACTTTAGTGAAATGTCTGTTATCAATCTGGTATAGTTTTCCTCTGAACAAATTTAAGTCCTGTATGTCGTTAGTCTCTTGGAGGTAACAAAAGGGTTTATCTGACAGCTGAGCAGTGCAGGGTATCATGATGTAATCCTGAATATCGGGGCTCTGTAAATCAGCTAAGTTCAGCTTAATATTTTCTTCCGTTAACAGGCTTATGATGATTTGAAATAAGCGTAGATTCTGTTCTTTGTTAACGTAACTATCCAAAAATAATGAAGTTGATCCAACAGCTATAATTTTTCCATTGTTTGCTGTATGCTTGTAAAGTGCACAAATGGGGCGATTAAATGGAAAGCAATAATTTCCAGATGACATTAAAGTAACTGAAGGATGTTTTACATTCAAGGTGCATCCGTATGGAAAAATTATAGGAAAGCTCTCAAGTACTGAAGTTTGATGGATTCCTGTTTCCATTCTATAAATGGAATTATTTACAACTCCATCTGAAACGAATGACTCACAAGGATGATAATAATTTCTATAACGGTGCATTCGAATGACTGTATCATTGGCAAAACTAATACCATACGGTTCCAGTAACAAATTAATGTTTGATGATTTACCGCAATTACCTGTTATCAGTAGCTTTCCGCCTTTCTTGATATATTCTCTCAAAAGATAAATTTCATTGATTTCTAAGTCTTCATTTGATCCCATGAAAACAAAAATGGCCGACTTGAACAAAATTTCAGCATTGATTCTTGAAATACTGATGGCAACTGTAAAACCCCTCGAAACAAGTTTCCTGAAACAAACCTTACATTCATTGCTATCAAAACTTCTGAATTTTGAGTCATCAAAAGTCACAATGTTCGATTTATTTTGTTTTACACAATTCATTACATCCAGTATAATAAATAATTTTAAATAATTGTAAAGTTTATATGGCCACTATTTTAATCTCTTATGATTGCAAATAGTTGTATTAAGCTACATTTTCTTCACCAAATTTATCAAAACAGTTCTTAAAATATTAATCCATTACTTAAACATTACAATAAACGTACAATTCCACTAAAATAAAATTCACGCATAAACAATATTTGTTTTACACAGCTTTAAGAAATTTCTCGTGTTTTGAAATACTCTACGTTCTGGGAGATCGCAATGTTTAAGCTGTTTTATTTAGTTATTGTTCATATATTCTCGATTCCAGAGCATATGATATCCATCTCCTCAGCATAGAAATCCAGTTTATGGTTAATCGTTACGGTTGAATACGGTTAATCGTTAAATTAAACTGTTTGAGCGCTCCGTTCATCAAGGGGGCTATTCCTATCAAATTAGAATCTAGTCAAGACAAAAAATTTCCCCTAACGCACCCGCAAAGATATCTGGCACATTTTCAGAAAGCGTATTTCCATAACAAAGTTCCCGATATCGGTGAGGGGAATATGCTTTCTGAAAACGTACAGCATATTATTGAGAGTGCGTTTGCGAAAACACATTGCGTCGACTAGAATCCGATTTAATGAGGAGATGGCATCATTTATCTAACAGTGAAGCCAAAACTGTAATCGAGCTACCATATTACGTCGACCAAAACATTGCTACATGACTGTGTTGTTTTATGGTAATAGTTCCACTTTTAAATCTGCTATTTTTAGCACTAGGGTGCTATTCCGCTCAGTACAAGAATTTTGTCTACGCGATCTTGTCCACAAGTTTTGTAGATCTGAACTGTCATGGCGAAGATATTTTCAAATGTGTTTGCCAGATAACGTAGAAAGGGGGGGGCGTTAATAAAATGGTGAAAGTCGCACAAGGTTTGCAATTTTTGATAATGGATCGTTAAATCTGGTAACAAAACGCGTCAATTTATTATAAATATATTTCGAGTAAAGTTAGAAAATGCCTGGCGAATATTCTAAAATAGTTTTAGTAGGCGGTTTTAAAATAGATTTTAATTCCGAAGAAGTGTTTTATAGAACAGAGAAGACAAATACGGTACACTCATAGATTATGATACACTTTCCAAACAGCATTTAAAATGTCTACGCGATATGGTTGGAATAGGCCTATAGCTCGAATATGCCTGGCGAAGACTGTATAGCAGCTTGATTGGCGATTTTCATATAGATTTCGATTCCAAAGATGTGTTTTATGGTACAAGAGAGAGTTGATTCCTATTTTAACACCCCAACTTTCGGTAACCTAAAAAATCTCCGCACTTTGGCGAGCTTTTAAGTCATGGATCTCTAATATAGGAGTTATGCACAAGTTTCAACGCTCCCAAAAGTATTAGATGAAAACTAAAGTGAACAAATTAGCGATAAACACACCAGTTAAGTAATTTGAAGGCCCCTAATTATTAAAACTACATTAATTGGCAACCCAAGATAAATAAAAATGTAACGGAATGCTGTACGTACATGTTGTTCCAAATCGCCATTTTAATTCTAAATTACGATTACCAAATAAGTACAAAAAATCGTCATGGTAACTGCATATGTTTAACGATCGCCACCTTGGCGAGAGAGTCAGGACGTTAAAGTAGGAATCAACCCAAGAAAGACAAACACGGCACACTCATGGATTATGATGCACATTCGAAACAATATTTAAAACAATGAAGTATAGTTGGAATATACTTGGCGAAGATTGTAAAATAGTTTTAGTAGACGATTTTAAGATAGATTTCGATTCCAAAGATGGGTTTTATGAAACAAGTAAGTAAAATACGGCACACTCATGAATAATGATACACTTTCCAATTTAATGGAATAAAGACAATAGAGACGACGCATAAATTATTAGGTTGTAACGAAAGTTTCCCGCCACCGCAAACATCGGAAGCACACAGTTCGCGTTAGCGTATTTGCTCATATTTTGTCAAATGATTTTTGGCATTTGAAAGAAAGAGACTTGTTTTATGACACTGTTGTGAAATCTGTAAAAAATATAGTTATCATTAAGAACAAGGTGTCTCAAATGGAACTATCACTCTAGAGGATTAGAACCATCATTTACTTACAGTCCTGTTTCAAAAAGTCAGCTACAAAATATCAACGAATTATGAGTACAGCTTTAAGTACTATTGTTGTATCATGTGACACGGTACAGGTTTGGTACCGAAAGTTCAAAAGCAGGTATCTAAGGAGTTAGAAGTTTTTTTTTTCAGGCCGATATAGCGGAAAACTTTCGTTACAACCTGATATGATACGCTTTTAATATATAGCACTTTAGTGCATATTTAAAATTTAAGAAAGTATTTCAGATTTTCTTCCTTTCTTTTTTAGCACCAGGGTGCTATTTCGCTCGGTACGAGAATTTTGTCTACGCATTTTTGTCTTCGCATTTTGTCTATTTTGTCTACGCGATCTTGTCGACAAGTTTTGCAGATTTGAACTGTCACGGTGAAGATATTTTCAAATGTGTTTGCCAGATAACGTGGAGAGGGAGGGGACGTTAATAAAATGTTGAAAGTCGCTCAAGGTTTTAATAATGATCGCTTGCAATTTTTAATAATGGATCGCTAAATTTGGTGCCAAAACACGACAATTTATTATAAATATATTTTGAGTATAGTTAAAAAAAGCCTGGGAATCTCTCTATTCTAAAAAAAAAGTAAAGGCCGCTGTCGCTGGCTCTGTCAAAGCTTGTTTCCCTATCTCCTAAACCGTCGGGTTTGAGTTTCGACTAAGGTGCCCACAGATTCGAAAAATTCCGAGGAACCTACTACGCTGACTTAAATTTCGAAAATCGAATTATTTTAGAAAATATTAATAAAAAATTGAAAAAATAAACAGAATGGTTGCCAAATTTGGGATAAAATCATTCATTCCTTTGCAACAAAGCATTTCCAAGTATCTAGAATCGCGTGAAATTTACAAACATGAGTTAGAATTACGCCCATTTTACGCCAAAATAAAAACTATATGAAATAAGTAACTCAAAATGTGTTACACAAAGTTGACAATTTTCAAATAAATAGTAAGTTCGCTTAGACAACAGTTAACGCCCCTACTCTCGCCAACCTAAAAATTCCCCGCACTTTGGTGAGCTTTGCAGTCATGGGTCTCTAGGAGTTATGCACAAGTTTCAACCCTCCCTAAAGAACTAGATGAAAGCTAAGGTGAATAAATTAGCAATAAAAGAACCAGTTAAGGAATTTGAAGTTACTTAATGATTAAGTCTACATTAATTGGCAACCCAAAATAAATAAAAATGTAACGGAATGCTGTACTTACATGTTGTTCCAAATCGCCTTTTTAATTCTAAATTACGATTGCCACATAAATACAAAAAATCGTCATGCATACTGCATACTGCATATGTTTAATGATCGCCACCTTGGCGAGAGTCGGGGTGTTAAAGTAGGAATCAACCCAAAAAAGACAAACACGTCACGCTCATGGATTGTGATACTCATTCAAAACAATATTTAAAACGGTGAAGTATAGTTGTAATATACTTGGCGAAGATTGTAAAATGGTTTTAGCAGGCGATTTTTAGATAGATTTCAACTCCAAAGATTGGTTTTATGAAACAAGGAAGAAAAAAACGATACACTCATGAGTAATGATACACTTTCCAACTTAATGGAATAAGGAATAAAAATAGGGACGACGCATAAATATGATACGCTTTTAATATATAGAACTTTAGTGCGTATTTAAAATCTGAAAGTGTTTCAGATTTTCTTCCCCCATTTTTTTAAGACTATACTGTGTTTCATCAAAATGATTGCAAGTTGAAAGTATGGATCTACCAACAGAACATTGAAGAAAATTACAGGAAATACTTTCCACGGGTAAGAGGCAATTTACTAAAGAATGTGAAGCAAGATGTAACTGCGTTTCTAATCCTAAGGACCCTTCAATCTTTAATCAGTGTTTGAAATTATTATTTCGTTTTCTAGAATATTAGAAAAAATCTAATTAAAGACTCAGGAAAATCACACATATGTCGCTACATAAAACAAGAAAAGAGCCATCTTTAGAATTTTTTATATTAAATTTTAAACACAATCAGTTATATACAAATAAATATCTTGAAATGTGTAAAAATATTATTTCGTTTTTAACGGTAAAAGAAAAAATCTAATTACTCCGTAAAATCGTACATCCTTCACTGTTATTTAAAGGTACCAACTAAATGTTTTGGTCTAAGTATGGACGCCGGACCACCTCATGACCATGCGGTATCAATGACCATGTGGCATGGAGAACCATTTACGTATCCGAGTACGAATAGTCCATTACTGCCGCCATTCACTGATGAAATCTGCAAGACTTTCAAACAAGGCTTTTGAATATCCTGAAGCCTCCGTTCCACAAGGTCGTCTCTATCCGGGCTTCCTTCACGGGCTTCTCTGGTATACTGGTGTGTGCGATCTTCCGACCATAGTTCTTTTGTACGTCATAGTATTTTCGTAAATGTCCCTTGCAGCCGCACCTCCAACATTTAGTTTGCCTTGGGTCTGATTGTACTTGTCGTTCCACCAGATTTTCGAGGGTCTTTAATTTATTCACTAATCTCTCCCTTTCTCCATCCGTAGGCTCCTGGAACGACACAGCTCTAACATTATGCCTATCTTTTCCTACGGCCAGCTGAGCTGCTTCCAACTTCATAGCGAATAGGAGGGCGGACCTGAGATCTTTATTATCCGCCAAGATCAATGCTTTCTGAATTTCAGAGTCCAAGAGGCCTTCAATAAAATTTTGCACTGCAGCTTCTTCTCGAACGTTATCAGGATAACTGCCATAAGCTAGATGACACAGCCTATCTATGTCGGAAGCCAGCTCTTCAAAGATCTCGAAAGGTCTCTGCATCCTAGACTTAAGTTGTGTTCTACTATATTCTTTCTGGCACTTCTCACCGAATTTCAACTCCAAGGCACTGGCAAGGGCCTTAAAATCTCCTATTTTCGTTTCTCCAATGGTTTGCAAAACGTTAATTGCGTCTCCGCTAAGGGAAGCGGCCAGTTGTTTCTCTTCCTCGGACTCGCTCCAACCATTGGCTTTGGCGACGAATAAGGATTCGGTCTTGTAAGCTTCCCAGGGAGGGAGTCTTTCCATCATAGGTCGATAGTTTCACTGCTGGGCGGCGTGACGACAACTTGATGTTTTCAGGTAATTTTCCCAGCTTCACTAGAGAGTCCAGTTTTTCCTCAATGTTATTCTCAAATTCTTCACACAACTCTTTCACGTTTCTGAATTCTATATCTAAATACTATTTTGTATACGGATTAAAATTTCCGCCTCTTTGGGAGGGAAAAGACAGTGTTTCAGAAGTAGTCTTAAATGTTTCCCAGAAAAAACAGTTGGCGGGCTTTGCACCTGGCTAACAGAAAAATACCATAGTTTGCCACCACATAAGTTAGTAAATTGCATCGTTATACTAATAAGTAGGGCCCGGATTTATATGCACAAAAAGCTAGAGAAATATGCTTATAAATATGCATAATAATATGCATAAACAAAATATGAAAAACTCAAAAATCTGCTCACAAATAATGGAATATCTATTAACATATGCAATAAACATATTTCCAAACAAGAAATTTTTTTAAAAAATACATACCTAATATAAACTATATCAAAAAAATAAGAATTATTTACTACATGCAATAACTACATATTGCTTTAAGGGTTCAAACACCGGATTCACGGATTGGATGGTTCAAGATGGGTGATTTTCACGGAAAATACTCTTTAAATACAGAAAAAGACATTTCTACATCACATGACACAATCGGCGCGTATTTATAATTTGATACATCTTTTATATTCAGTTCCTCAGAATTCGATAACTCTTCAAAGGAAGATTCTCCTTCAAAAATCGGCTTAATGATCCTGAGCTCTTTAAAGTCTGAATTTTCCCAGCCAGGGTAAGAAAGTTTTTCTTCTATCAGATCCAGTTTTGATCCCAGTACATCCCCAAATTTTTTCTCCAGAATATCTGTATATTGAACTGATTGGGAAAGTGTTAGTTTCTGAGATTCAAGAGCTAAAATTGTCTTTGGTAAAACAGAGAAATCCGCCGATATTACCGCTATGTCATCAGAGACGGCCTGAGGGGCGTGCGGGTCCCCAGGCGAAGCGCAAGAGCGGGGCCTCTTCTCTATCATGTCTTATGAGATAGCAATAAAATGGCCCAGGAGCAGGGCCTCTATAAGCGCGGGGCCTTAGGCGATCGCCTACATTCGCACCCCCCCTTGGGCCGGCCCTGATGTCATCTGTAGTAGATGATTGCATAAGTAGCTGCTGCGCAGTTTTTATCGCCGCCGCTTCAGTTGGATCAAGATAGCTACAAACAAACCTTTTGATCAAATCGAAATTATCATAGTAAAGTACTGCTTGGATCCATGTACCCCATCTTGTGATTACAGGTTCTGGGGAATGGATATATCAAGCGAGGTTTTGAAAGCCTGTCAACGAGATGGAGCTTTCAGGGAAATTTTAGTTCAAGCAGGTTCAGGTTTGTATCAGCGCCTTCCGGAAAAGAGGGGAATTTGGAATTGGCTGAAAAAAACAGAAAAGCCTATGAAAATTAATTTAACGAGCATGCTTTTGTTTGCTAAATGCCAAAGAGTTATATTTGTAAGCCAGTATATGCAGTTATATGCACAAAAGTCCAAAATATGCTGATGTATGCATTTATATGCAAATGCATATAAACCCGTGCCCTTCTAATAAGAAACTTAAATACCAAAGAAGCAACAGGAATGCTCATCAAGTTTATACATCGTAATGCTATTGATTGCGAAGTTTGAACTGAAACCGCAGGCAATAAAATAATTTTAATTCCACTTAGAAAATGTTCTGGTACTATTTTACCATATCCTTTCAAAAACTCAATTTCCAAATATACCTGCATTTGCGATGACAGTAAATAAATCTCAAGGACAATCATTCGAAGAAAGGGCAAATTTATTGAGGCAGCAAGGTTTAATACATGGTCAGTGGTACGCCTCAGTAAGTAGAATTGAATCATTCGACTTTTTAAGATTTTACAACTCCAAACATAATGGGCCTTTAGCCGAGGACTGGTCTAGGCTCAATTTTCAGAGGGGACCAGTAGACTTTTTAGATTAGCTTAAATTGTTCAAAATGCAAACTGAATGTGTGAAATCCAAGGTTTGTAGAGGAAGAGGACCCTATGCCCCATTCGCTGGAGCTGCCTTTGCATTTAACGAAATATGATAGAGTTTTTACAAAAACACTGTCTTCACAGAAAAGTGTGGTGGTTGTAAAGTGGAATTGTTTAAAAGTGGCCACTAAAGACAGATAGTCTCTTTGCCAAGGTGGTCACTTTAGTAGGTTCCAGTGTATATGGAATGGTGAGACATTAGGGTGGTCCAAAAAAGGCCGATTTTAACTTTTTATTTATTTTTTCCAGTCTCACCCTCTAAATTTGTTCTTTTACAGTAGAAAACAGTGTTGGCAAAGTTTGAATGAAAAGAAAAAATATTTAAAGGTAGCTCAAATCGGTTGAAGTTGCACAGTTGCATGTAAAATTGTGTTATTACTGATGATACCAAAATGGCAGAATTTTAATATTAAATTAATCAATTAAAATTTAATTAACACAAACGCATACATCTACACATATATGAAGTAAAATACTAATTTTAATTTGAGTACATTTCAATTTGTCAAGTCCTTTTTTCTGCTATCAGGATAGGCTTTTCGATGATCATCGACAACTTTCATAAAAACCTGAAATTGAGGTTCGCTTCGTGTAAGAAGTCCAATATATTCTTTTACCAAAGCAATACCTCTTTCGGCATGATCATTTACAACATTTATAGCCTGAACACATTTTAAGGCAGTGCAGTAATCGAAAGCAGAGTTCCAGTGTTCAGGGTCTACTGGAGGAATCCATGTGGTATATTCATTACTTTGAAGAGCCCGAAAGACTGTTGGGTTACAAGTTCCTCAAACTTCCTTTCATGGAAAGTTTCAAGGGAAACTGTTATCCTTTTCTCAGGATTCTTCGTGCCTTTTTGATTTTTTAGGGCTTCAACTACCCGTTTTTTTTTTCTCGAAAGAGGTAACTGGCTGTCAAAAAGAGACAATGCAGAAAGATCTTCAGACAAATACCACAGATGTTTCGCAAACTTTTCTGATGCAGCTTTTGAAATTCCTTGATGAATCTTGGAATAGTCTAACAAACTATTCATCATTTGGAAATCATTGTATGGCGAGGTTTCAGTTACTGAAGCAGTCATCCACGCTTTAAAGTACTCTCTGACTATAAAAACACAGACATTGCGTACACCACATTCTTCCTTTTTTGTGAGTTTGAATTGGAATTTAAAGATATATATCTTCAAAGAATATATCACCTTAGACATCCAACGAGCATGGTGCATTGCTCCTGGATACCTGAAACGAATTCCCCTGGCAGGTATCCCTTCAAGGAAAATAACAAGTTCTAGAAATTATTGATAATCATCTCTTGTTATAAGTGATAATTCTTGTCTAGCAGCGAACTCTAAAATATCATCTTTTACATCTCGCACAAGGGATAAAATATTATCATCTTTCACACCTGCTTTAGATTTGTCTCTATTTAGGAACTCCCTCAAATCTTGAAAACGTTTGAATAAAGGTACTTCTGGGCATGAAGAAGTTCCTAAAGCAAAATGAAATACTTTTCCAATGAGAAGCTCCATTATATGATGACGGCAGGCAAAAGAAAAAGTTTCTTTCCCAACTTTTTCTCTAAAAAAACATAAGCACCTTTATTCTTTCCACTATTTGCGGAAGTTGTACCAAAGCTCATTCCAAATACTTTGTCAGCAATATTCCATTCTTTCAGAGCTTCGTAAACTGCATGGGCTTGTGCTTCACCTGTTCCTGAAGGAAGTTTAGCAACCGAGATTAACCTCGAAACCCTATTTCCAGACACTAAACTTGGAAGTCTGTCTGTTTTCTCTTTGGTAGTTAAAGTTAGTTCTGGTAACAGTTTTCCATCCCAGTGTACTATCAGAGGAACATTAGTTTGTAGTTGTGATTTTACTTTGTTGGCTTGTTCAATTCTGTTTCTGATTCTCTGTCGGAGAATCGAACTTCCGATTAGGCTGACATCTCTCACATCGATACCCAAACTCTTCGCAATTTCTGCAACCACAAACATAGCTTTTCTGTCAGATACTTTTGTCCTATCTAGAGCTGCTGTTAATTCTGGGGTTATAATGTTGTAACGTCCTTTTATAGCTTTTGATGGACCAGGACCCGGTGTTGCTCTGTCATCCTCAAACAATTCTACTGTCTTTTCAGTATCATTTTCATCTTTATCTGAGTTATTTATAAAATCTAATGCTGTTTCCTGCAAATCTTTAATGTTCTGTAATTTCTTGTTCAGAAGGCTTTTTTTTTTTTATCAGCAAGTTTTTCTTTCTGAAAAAGATGTCTATCAACACTAATCATGGATCCTCGTCTTCCATCTTCCCTCTGAGCTAGCAAGAAATCTCTATCCTCAGCTATTTTTATTATGTCAAATGCATTGGCATGGGCAATATCAAATAAATTATTTAATTTTGAAGAGAATACACTCTCTTTCGTCTTTTGATTGGGTGTTTTACGTCCTTTGTTCTTTTTTAACAATCTCCTTCAAACAGTTTCGCTAATTTTTTTGACAATGCTGTGGATCCCGCATGGGAATTCTGGCTTTCACCCAAAACTTTGCGATCTCGGCTATTGTTGCCTTAGATGCTTCTTGCACTGTAGCTTTCAACTCAATATGGTGATGAAGAAAAAAAATTCAATGACATACCTATTGAAGGCAATTTATTACCGCTAAGTTTATTCAGAGTATTTCCGAGAAGAGATAATGTTTAGGTCTTGTTTTCATGTTTCTAACACAGAACAACCAAACTAAGAACAAAACTAAATAAACCTAAATCAGATATTTGCAGTTAAGGTTGTATGGTTACATATTAAAAGGTAAGTTAAGTCTAAAAATACAGTTGTAGTAAAACTTAATAAAAGTAACTTTAAAAACACTAAATATTATAATTTTTAGACCAAAAAATAATTTACAGCTACCACCAACTGAAAGCAAAAATAATAAAAAAGAAACTGTTCTCAAAGTCAGGTTCCGCCATCTTAGAGAGTTAAGTGGAATACTGGAATATAACAGATATTACCTACTGTAAGTGCTAAAAATACTTTTAAACAAACTATTAATTTAAAAATGATATAATTTTTTGTGTAATGTATATAAACAAGTTTTAAATACATTAAAATAATTTTTATATATTGATATGAGAGATGTTTTTCTAAATAACAAAAGCAAAAAACAACAAAATGACCTCAAAGTATGAAACGTTAGCTTCCTTGAGCTACCTCTAAATATTGTTTGTTAGTGATTAAATTTTGTCATAATTACTTTTAGATATATTGAAACAAATTTGGAGGGTGAGAACATGAAAATTCAAAACTTCAATATTTTGGACCACCCTAGTGAGACATATTCTTTGACAGAAGAACTTTATTCACACTCAAATTAAAAAAATTAATGCTTTATGGTCGAATTTCGACCACTGGCAGACAACTAGTTCACATAATTGTTTAAAGGTGTTTTGGACCTGTATTTTGGCTTAAAAGCGGAAATTTAGCGAGATTCAAGAGATACTAAATTGGCTTGTTTTCATGGCGTATTTCTTTATGTTTACTACAAGAATCTAAGGTACATGATCCCAAGAAACGATGCAGAAAATTTTTACTTTCGCAATTCCCAAAAAAAGCTCTACTCATGATTTATAATACAATTTTAAAGATATTTTTAAAACATTTTTCTTAAACACATGCTACGTGTAATCATAATAATTTAGACATTTTTTCAAAGGATAAAAATTAATGAAATAAATATTTAAAAAAATCAGTTAAATACTTTCTTTTTGACAAACTTTAGTCAAGCAGATTTTTCAAATAAATGAACCCCATTGTGTGCTATAATTTAAAACCTCATCAAGTATTACAATGCAATGTTGTCCGCAACGTGAAATCATACACAACTACTAGAATACTACATGAACACGCATCTGTATTCGCAAATCGCATCCTTTAACAACACTAACATTTATCTACAATTCTAAGCTCAACTAAAAGTGTTGCTGGAAATGATACGTAATCGCCATCATTTGGCATGGCCAACACTTCTTCATTCCACACAGGGCTTCATTTCTAGCGGAAAAAGTGCCGGAATCCTAATATTCTGTAGAGCTCATATTCATACTCAGTGTCGTATTGTAAAGCCACGCGAACTCTGCAGTACAGAGTCGGTTGCACATTCTATTAAATGAATGGTAATTGGTTTGACAAGCATTCACAGTAGCAGCCAATATTATTATTGTTTGTAGGGAGTGTGGAGGGATAGTCAAGAGTCCTACTCCACAAAGGCAGATTTTTAGTGTTGCAATACTTTTACGTTATACCAACACGTTATTCATAACGGTAATTTGGGAGATAGAGGAGCATGGCCTCTTCCTGCCCATAGATATGGGCGCCCAGGGTAGAGGACCTGTTAATCTGTTGGTCTGGCAAGGGATCAAGTGATTTCTAGTATTGTGCAGAAAAACATACAAAAAATTAAGCTTTATAAAATGACGAAAATAGTATTACGTTTTCCATGACTTTGAGGTTGTCTGGCGGGGGTTTGCCACGATGGAAAAATGTCTGGCAAGGGATCAAGTGATTTCTAGTACTGTGAAGAAAGCATATAAAACAATTAAGCTTTATGAAATGACGAAAATAGTGTGCAATTTTATAAACCTTTGACACCTGTTACCTTTCAAAGCCGCGATCATCTAAACTTTATAGTGGCCGATTGTTCCTACCTCTGTTGGGGGGGGGGGGGGGGTATGCGCAGAGAAATTTTCAGCTTTTATACTATGACGAAGGTCTGGCGGTCGCGGGCTCTTGCTCTATTAGTAAAGACCCTCCAAATAATGAATAATTTTACAAGTATGTATTTTTAGAGGGGAGAAAACTGTGTTTAAATGCACAGTTAAAAGTACATTTTGTTTTCGAAGGTTCTAAAAATCTTGTAGAAGCAATTATTATTAAGCTCCCTATCTATTTAGACTTCCAACTCCCGAAAAAGAAAACTTTTTATTTTAAGGCACCTTTTTTCCGCATATTGATTTACTTTAAGAAATTGATTTGTCGAATGTTATCTCAAATTTGATCATATTAAATCAAGAAAAGTTCGTAAAAGTTGTGTTTTAATTTATTACCGCACAAAACCTAGACATTAGAATACGCAAGGGGAAGGAATGGATGGTTTAAGCCCCACCGAAATGTAACACGAGGTAGTTTAAGTTTTATTTACATCTAATTAGCATTAGTAATTCCATTAACTAATTAATTAGCCCTAAAATAAATTATAATATAATTAACACAATTTAGTTAGTTACTCTACTTACTTCAATGTGATAGTAAATTCCTCTAAAATTCTGGGTGTATCACTGAACATAGGGCCCCTTGGTAACATTAGCTACAGGCCCCGCGCTGTCTTAATCCGGCGCTGCCTGGCGGTGGATACGCCACGTGCGCGATCTTATGGTGATGATTAGTTTTTGTTTCAGCTTGCTCGGAACCTAAGGGATTATATAACACTTTCTTCTAGAAATATAGCTGTTCCAAAAGAAGTTAGATTATTAGTCATTAACAAATAATAGCTTTTTAAAAATTAATTTTATCTTCATTGTGAGATTTCATTTAAAATGTTAATAATAATTAAAGACTAAAAATAATTTAAAGGATCCATCTATTTAATATTAAAAAGACAATAACTCATTCCGAGTGGTTGAATGCATTTTAATAGGAGCTGGCGGATGTACAATACCACCAGCAGACGAATTTTAGCCTCGAACTCAGAAAACGTGCAAAATGTCCATTTGGAAGAGGTAACCGCAAACTATGGTCCGTGCGCATACTGAAAATGTGCCAAAGGAATGATATAAGCAATGCCTTACCTCTCCGGCTTTTCTATCCGCTTCTGGTTTCAGAGAGCGGCTTACGCCCGAATTCACCATTAACTTCAACTGGCGGTTCAACCGGCAGTTCAGTAACTCCCGGTTGGACAACTCGACTGGTCAGTCCAAAGTTCGTATTCACCGATAACTGTCGAGAAAAAGTTACTGAACCTGTGGTTTCTCAACCTAGGTTGAAACTGGGCCAATCAACGTGGTTGAAACGGGAATCCTTTAAAATCGAAACGCGCATTGGTCAAGTGTCCACAAAGCTTTAGGCCCGTTTACATGTGAAAATGGAAAATCCCGGGTTAAAACGGTTCGCTGTTAACCGGCGGTCGAGGTATACGGTGAATACGAGGGTTAGAAGGGCATTTCTCCGATAGCACGTGCGATCGAGGAAAGACTGTGCTCTAGCTTGAAAACTTTAAATACTAGCTTAAATACTTTATACGATAAACTTTATTTAATATAATAGTGGGGGGGGGGGGAACTCACGTTTTAAATTCACAAAAATTTAGAAGAGTACTTACTAAATTTTTAAAAATTTAATTTGTTGATGTGTTTATTTTGTATTCGCGATCTCAGGACTTGAATACGCCATCTAGCGGCCTAACTAGAACTACTATGTGGCAGGCTTGCTTGGCCAGCTCAGCTCAGCTTACGTACTTACATATTACTGTTTTGAGACGCGCTTATTTCAAACGTGTGTAATTATTGTTTTTTTTTTTTTTTTTGCCAAAATATATTATGGGTAACGACAAAGTTAATTGCTGTGTTCCTCAGTGTGATTCTAAGGGGAGAAATATTCCTCGACCCAGTTTCCACAGATTTCCGTCAATTAAAAGAAATCAAAACAATTCATCCGAAGCGACCATGCGGAAGCTTAGGAAACAATGGATTAGCGCTCTGAAAATTGGCAAAAACGTATCGGACAGAATGGTTGTTTGTGGGAAACATTTTCTTGAGAGTGATTTTATACCAAGAAGTATGTAAAATATACTTAGCCGTTTTTTCTTTAATGTTTGAAAGATCTAGTCATAAATGCTTGAATTAATTTTATGAACACAATTCCAAATGCATGTCCTAAATGATTTCTATGCTATTTATATTGATTTCTATATTATTTATATGTATACTTTAATATGTACGTTTAAAGGTTCTATACTATCCTGTAAATCGACAGGTTTTTGACTTGTGGTGTTAAAAAAGTAAAAACCTCCGTGTTAGATTTAACAAAATACCAATCTAATGTTACATATTAAACGTTTTCTAGGATTTATGTACTTAATTTGAAGCTAATAGATCAATATATTAATGTTAAATGTTAAGAACTTTTCTAAACAGCTTCACAATATTTACTCAGAAATAACCTGATTGAAAGATAATTTTATCGCACTGTTGTGAGCCCCTCTTATACCTAAATGTCACTCCCAATTGAGAATTGAGGCTTTGCATTGATATCTTTAGTGTTGTGTTAAAATTCTATCCAGTGCTGTTTTAAAATGTATAGATATAGGGGTAGTACTCTTTGTTGAATGTGTTAACATTGATATAGTTACTATATAATATGTGATAAAAGTACTAAGATATTTTTTATCTTGGATGCATATAATTGTTTCTCTTCTCCCCTTAAAATTATTGAGAGCCCCCTTTCTGTTAAAATCAGAAAGTAATTGTGTGTTAGTGTTGTTCTCTTTCCATTTGTCTGAACTAATTTCAGTAAAAAATTTAGCATCACAGAAAAACAAAAACTCAGAAATGTCTAAATAACCATCATAATTTTGGTTTAAATTTTAGCTGTTTATGATTTTGGATGAAAAATGTTGTAATGTGAAAAATATCTATCATTCTGCATTTTTAAAAGATTGACAAAATTCTGGCTGTAAGTCTCCAACATCTTTCTAATTTTTCATGATATAGTTCAAAGATGAGATTCTTCAGCTTTTTGTGAATAAAGAGGAAATCACTTTTTTCTCTGAAAATTCTGTACTGACAAAATTGCCATATGGGTCATTCCATGTCAAATCAACGAGGCTCACAACCTGACCCCCACAGAATTCAATGAAATTTGGTATGATAGTTGTATCTATAGAGAAAAAAATTAATGTGAAATTTCTAGTCCATATCACTTTTAGTTTTCGAAATATTTAATTTTAAATTTTGTGAAATTAATGCAATTTTAGAAATTCTTGCACTATACAATTGGCTCCAATTTCTCTCCTAATTATCATAGAAACTCCATTAAAGTGTCTATAGAAAATAAACAGGTTGCCCTTTCTTATCATATGTACATGATTAAATTTTTTAAATTTTTAATTTAAAGTTCATCATTTTAAAATTTCAAAAAGTATATTTTTAATTTTTAAAAAAAAATTATATGTTATTCTTCTATTTATTGTTAACAATGTCTGAAAGTTTCATTCTGGGATTACCATGGGTTTTCCAGTAATAAATTTAAGAAAATTGCTACCATCTCGATTTAATAACTACAAAAGAAAATTTTTGTATTTTAAAATAAAATTACATTTTTAACTTAATATAAGAATTTTGAGAAAGAACAAATAATGTTGATAATGTTTTTCAACACTTTCATTGGGGGTAGGCAATGTCTCTCCCCCCCCCCTCAATAAAAAAATAGAATTTTACTAAAACAATTATTTGTTTTTAAAATTTCAAGAGCAGTTGAGTCCAAATTTGTTTTTGCTGGGGGTTTTAATGAGGGTGCTTTCAAAGTAGGAAATGGGGTGTGCCTCCCCCCTTTTAATAGGAATTTTCAGAGTTAGTCTATCAAAATTCCATTTTTCTTTTTCATTAATAATTTTAAAAAATCATTATGTTTCATAAAATGCTTCCACTATTCCAATGAGTTACAACTATTCCTTTAATTGTCAATTTTTAAATAATAACATTTTCAGGTTAAAAAAAAATAATAATTACAGTAAGATGTTATTTTTATGTTGCATGCATATTCTGAACTATTAAGTAAATATTTCAAGTGTTACCTTTAATTGATGTGTATTTTTTTAAAAATTGAGTTTTAAATTTCAATGTAGTAAGGAAAACTTACAACTTGCAGATTATGCAGAAAGTAAAATAAAAAAGGAAGTAAACCATTGTGTGATTTTTTTCTCAAATTTATTGGATGCAAATAGCATTCTTTATCATATAATTTATGGGTAATAAAATGATGGCGATAGATTATGTGGATGGAGAAAGTTTACTTTAATTTCATCTGTATGTGGATAAACACCCAGAACACACGAGCAAAACACCAAAAATTAGCAAATGTTACCTTTAAATTAAAAGATTGCTTGATATAAAACTAAAAGAAATAAATCATGTGACATTCTTTCCATAAAAAACTTTTTTCCACCTCTAAAAGGAGAAAATAGGCATAAAAACCGCGTTGCTTAATGCAGGCACAACTATTGTCGGAACAAGCTACCCGTCACCGAGCACATTTGTTTATATCCTACAGCGCCCCCTTTAGGTCGTTGAGATCGCGAATTGGTGGTTTACGTGCTCATGTGCTCAAATAGAGGAGCCGCCACTGAACTAATATAGACTAAGGTGACCAGATTTTTGAACATAGAATCGGGGACATGTCCACGATTTTGAAAGAAAATTGAGGGGGGGGGGGGAAACTGGGGACATTTTTAATTAACCCATTTATGCCTAGTGTCCCTTTTTTGGGACGGTATTTTCGCTATTAGTCGAAAACGTTATTTATTTTTCCTAGCCTTTATTCATGAGTACTGAGCCTCAACTCTACAAAATATTTTAACATGACCAAGTAGGATGTTGATATTTCGATTTTTATGCATAAAGATTTTAAAAGAAATCATCCCTTGTTCAAGAAGTTGACATCAGAAATATATCTATTATTTCTGTTATCAATAAAAATCGAAGAAAGTCGCAAAAATATCCAGGCACAAATGGGTTAATGAAATAATTAACAGTAATTTAATCAAAAAAACAATGCAATAATTAAAAAATTGTCCCCAATTCCTCTTAGAATTTGGGGACAATTTGAAAAAAGTCCTGAAATTGGGGACTGTCCCCCGGAAAATGGGGACGTTTGGTCACCTTAATATACATAGACTCTTTATATTTCATAAAAATAAACAGTAGGGTTTGGGCATTTTCTTGCCAGATATGAAAGATTCGTCAAGCTGGGTTCAGTTTCGGTGACTTAGTTTTTTGTGCCAAACTGGGTGACCAATCACCACAAATGTCCCCCACAACCGGATATCTGCAAACCCTGGAAAAGGGAAACGCCGTTCCTTGAGTAGACAAAAATCCTTGCCTGAAATTTATGGCACTCAATTGCTAATTATATTTTGGTAAAACAGAATCTGCATAACCCAACCGGAGGAAGGTTGAATGCATTTCAATCAATCATAAATTAAATAAAAAATTAAAAATTAAAAGCAAAATTTTATCGTTCAGGTAATGTAAATTTCAACTACTCTCGCAATTTGTATAGTTGCTAAAAGCCTAGTTTTACTTTTGTTTTTTCCTTTTGCGCCCTCTTTTTTATTTATGAATTTTATTTTTTTAAGTAGGAGTAAAGGCTATTTAAAAAACGCCTTAGTTATACTCATTTAAAGCAATTTAAGTCCAACAAATAATTATTTCATAAATATCAAAACATAAAAAAATAAAGCACATGCTCTGAAACCATATCAAAATAAACGATTTTTTTATTTATTTGTTTACAGCTTTCATTACAAGACCGCGAAATTTATTAAACAATCAAAGTTGTGTAAAGGAAATGGTATGGCTGTTTGTAAGATATTGAGTAATTAAAGCAAAGCTATTCTGTTACTTGCAGTGTAATATTATCTTTAAATAATATTATTAGTAATAATTTTTGATAGAGGTTAATATTTTTTAAAAACTGAAGTTTGTTTATTTATAGTAATATTTTTGCAAATGGCAGGTACGTTGAAAAATGTTACAAGCTCTGTGATTGGTCAGGCACATCAAGCATCCAAGATGGCGGTCAGTTATTTTTATTGATAAACAATAATAATTATACTTGCATAGTAATTTAGTTTTTGTGTCGTGTTTAAGATTCGAAAATCAAAACGTGTAGATCCATTTACTATAATTTAGAGTGATTGTGAAGATTCAAGTTCAGCATAGATTTATTTGAGACTTCTCCGCCAATGAGATAAAAGCTTTTAACCGTTAGCTCTTCTGGGAACGCTATGGCTTGCTGCAAGACTGTACAGGGACTGTTTATTGAGTATCTCATCATATTGTAAGTTAGAGTTGTTCAAGTATTGTTTATAGTGTTTTCTTTATTTTATTACATGAATCTGGATTGCATGTTAAGTGTAAGACCTCCAAAGATGCGAGAAATACCAATTAAAGTGAATCTACGTTGTCAATTGATGGTCACGTGACCTTACAAGCTTATGGCAACAATGGCGACCATCAATGTTTTCAATTTAAAAACTAATGATCGTCCATCATATGTTGGATTGAAACATTATCTCGGTTCTAGCATGATAAAGTAACTGTAATTTAGATTTCTTGAAATTATCTGAACTTCAGAATGTCTGGAAGAGGGAGAAGAGGTCGCGGTCGACCACCTAAAAGAGCAGCCATTTCGCACAGGGTTAATTTACTGAAAAAACCCCGATATTTATACGCTGGCTCCGGTAATCATGGTTCCCGACTATCAACAAAACATGATGAAAGTAGTCCCTCACGTCGAGGCTCCCACGTGTATTATCGTGGAAGATTACGTGAAAAATCGAGTCGTGGTCGTAATTTTTTTTCAAATATATTGGAATATGAAGCGGAAGATGATATTGATGACAATTTATCAAGTGATGATAGTGAATATCATAGAGATGAAGAGGTCGAAGATGAAGCAAATGAATCGGACGTCAGTTTTCCTGAATCTGATGAGTTAAGCGTTTATTCCCAAAGCAGTTTTAGCACAATATCGAGCACAACTCCTGCTAAACGGAAATGGTGTAAAAGAGCAACAACTCCCGTTTTTCTCCAAGAGCGGGATTGTCCACCTCTTGTGCTTCCCAAATCAAGTGATGATTTACTTTTGTCTAGAGAACATTTAATGAAAGCACTGGGAGTCTATGAAGTTCTCAGACATTTCAGAAACATTTTAAGGCTCACTCCATTTTTGTTTGAAGAATTTTGTGCTGCTCTTTCATCATCAGATCAGACTGCACTTCTCTCTGATGTACATATTATGCTAATAAAAGCCATACTGCGTGAAGAAGATTCACAGAGTACAATGTTTGCTCCCCTTGATATGCGAGACACTGTTAATATTCATTTCTACCTGATTGATAGCATGACATGGCCAGCTGTGTTACTCATGTATTTACAAAGTGATCCTGAGTATAGAGATGTGATGCGCATTGTTAAAAGCTGTGAGTACCCTTTCACTTCTGTGGAGAATCGTTTGGCTGTGTTAGAATTTTTGTGTGATAATTTTCTTACAACGTCCCCTGCTCGAGATGATTTGATCAGTGAAGGCATGATATACCATGATGATCATTGTCGGGCCTGCCACAAACTTGGTGATTTGCTGTGCTGCGAAACTTGTCCAGCAGTCTACCATTTAGCGTGCCTTGATCCACCACTGGAAGAAGTTCCATCAGAAGATTGGATTTGTGTGATCTGCAAGGCAAATCAAGTAAGTGTGATTTTAATTGGACATATATTCGCTGGTTCTCCCCTAGGTCTTTTTGACTGGCTGCACCTCTTTCAAAACTTTCTCTCCTGACAAAAAGCTCTTAAATTTGATACAATAACTTTTGATGCTACCCAAATGACAAAATTTTCTAGGAAAATGACTCTCATTTCTTGTTGTAATAGTGTAATATTTTACATTGTGGAAAGTTAATTTTTCTAATTGACATAGTACTTAGAGAGGAGGCTGTAATGAAGTACAGTTATTAATGTACTCTTACTGAAATTTGTTATGTTAATATTTAACAGTTTGTAAAAAGTCATGAATTTTTTTTTTTTAATTTATAATAAAATATGTAGAATTTAGATATTAAATTAGATCTACATAAAGATATGCATAAATATCTTAATTGTTGAGTTTAAAATAGGAATTCACTGGATATTGATTTTAGGGATGTAAGGAATATTTGGCAACTATGTGGTATTCGACTTTTTTGCCAAATATATTTATTGAATTATGAATATCTCAAAATATAATGATGCTGCTATTAGTGTTTAACTTTGTAAAAGATATTTTTTCATGGCCAAGATATTTTACAGATAATATACTGTTGTGTGTTTTTAAGTATCTACAAATAATATAAAAAGAATTTTCATTAGTCTTTATTTGGTATTTAATTACAAATTTGAAAAGCAACATTTTATTTACTATTAAAATGAAAATTTAATATTCGGCTGCTGAACATTTGGTTTTCAGCCTAATGTATGTGCTGAATATTCGGTATTTGGCTAATCGGACAAATCACAATTCACTACACCTCTTTTGAAGTAGCCTTTCTGCTCTGTTTGAAAAGCATAAATCATTTTATGCTGACAAAAATCACCAAACATGGCATCCATAAAGCTCATTTTCAGTTTCTTATTTATATATTCTAAAATACAGTCAATGATATAGTGAAAATCAGCTTTAGTGAACGCAAACCATTAAAGTGCTGAGTATCGTTGTAGAGCAAATTAAGAAAGCTCTACTTTTCATTAAGCGTCGATTGATTGATTGTGTGAGATTGTGGCAACGCTACACTAGGGCGATCTGTCAAGGGTGGGGGTTGCCTTGGTAGGAGGACTTTCTAAGGGGTTCTAATGCGTATTCATGTTACATCTGGAGAAAACCTACCAAAACTCCAGACCGTTAGATCGACAGTCGCACGATGGGACCCGAACCCGGGACCTTCACACTTCGGCCGTCTACCATTTTCAGTGGCATAACCACTGTGCCATGGTGAGGCACAGCGTCGAATCAACACCAGATGTGTCCCACACTGACCCACTAACATAAGTGTTTAGATACGTTAATGCGTCAAATGAAGTTGCTGAACGAGAATGTTTCTTTTCGTTTATAGCTGTAGAAAATCATGCTGGAAAAGCACTTGCTAGTACTGCAGGGATGTGCCAGCTGCTCCAATTGCTCCAAATTGTGCCAAATCAATCCTGATGTGCCAATCTGCTACAAAAAGATAGTTTTTGGACATTTTTGCTCCAAATTTAGCAAAACTGCTACATTTTTAATTTTTCCACGTGTGTTGAAAACGTTTGTAAATCTCCCGAATTTTTACAAAAATCATCACACAGTCTAAGCATTATAATTTCAATCTTTCTCTATCGATCTTAAAAATGAATATTTTTTCTTTGGCATCCCTTTGTTTAACTCCTATGCCTTATGAGTAAAAATTGACCCCTGTTTTAAATTTAATTTCATATAAATTGGTAATTTTTTGTTACCAAATATTTTATAAGTCGCTGATCGTAGTTAACCCATTTGTGCCTAGATATTTTTGCGACTTTCTTCGATTTTTGCTAATACCAGCAATAATAGATAAATTTCTGATGTCAACTTCATGTACAAGGGATGATTTCTTTTAAAATCATTATGTATAAAAATTGAAAGGTCAACATCCTACTGGGTCATGTTAAAATATTTTGTGAGTTGAGGTTCAATACTTGTGAATAAAGTCTAGGAAATATAAATAACGTTTTCGAATGATAGCAAAAATGCTGTTCCAAAAAAGAGGCGCTAGGCATAAATGGATTAATATAGTTTAGTAAATATTGTATTTTTGATTTAAAATAGATATTTTGTATAGCAATGTATAAAATACCTGAATTTTTATTTATTTCATAAGGTTCTGACTCTCCTTCCTCTTTGCCGTCCCCCCCCCCCCCCCCCCCCCCCGCAAAAAAAAACTGGTTTTTGTTGTTAGCTAAGATTTTTTAAGAACCCCCTTAATTTTCATTTTTTAGATTGGCATTCTTTAAAGACTTTTTCCTTTTCCTCCAAAAATAAATTTTGTATTTCAAAATTGACATTCTTGTGCTCCAAAAGTGACTTTTTTGTACTCCAAATTGTTCCAGAAATCTGTGTTTTCTTGCTCCAAATTGCTCCAGAAATGTCTTTTTTCTTGCTCCACTATTTGCTCCAAAATTTAATTTCAGCTGGCACATCCCTGGTACTGTGTTAACTTTCTTAGAAAAATATGATATTGATATGAAATATATGAGAGGGCAATCTTATGACAATGTAGCAAACATGTCATGGTGCTACAATGACCTTCAATGGCATATTTGCAAAATAAATCCTCTTGCCTATTACTTACCTTGCGCAGCACACTCTTTGAATTTAGTCGGGTTTGTGCTGTGGAAATTTGCACCGCAAGAGCTTTCTTTGGATTTGCTCAGACACTATACTGCTTCTTCTCTGGCTCAAAGTGTGTTTGGGCAGTGAAATTAAAATGTTTTGAAGAGAGAGCTTTAAAAAGGGATCTTTATTAGTTCTGAAAAGGGTTCGGGATACAAGGTGGGGTGCTGGAGCCATGAACGCCCATAAGGAGGGGGCGGCAAGGTAGAGCACTTGACCCTCCTTAGAGTTTTAGGATATTGTCTTCAATTTTCTTTGATGTAAATAAAGTTGCATCACAAAGCAAAATCGGAACTAAAATTGTTACAAATTCGAAATTTGCAGCCCCTAAAGTATTTTTAAAGTTTGCCCTCCCCTTAGGAAAAATTTCTGTGGGCACCCATGTATAGAGCTGATGCAATCAAGGCTTTATCTGAAGGCTACAGCAGTTTTAAAAATGCATTGCATATCATTTGTAATGATAGAAATCAAAAGCCATAGATTATTCACGAAGCTAATTGCCTACTAAATGAAAGTGGATGAAAAAAGAGAATGTGATTATGGCAGACTTCTGGGCAACAATCCTTGATTGTATAAATGCAGTTAGCAAATCCTTGCAAAGTGAAATGCTTCAACTTCAAATGGCTCTCCACTTATAAAAATCCCTAAATCTCAAAAATAAATAAACATAAATCTCATATAAATATTTATTCCTAAGGATGATAGATACTAAGATTATGGAATCTGCTAAAAATTTTCCAGGGAGGATATTGAGTTAGTAATTCCTAATGAAATAATTCATTAAAATTTTTTATTTGGGAATACCTTATTCCCCCGTACACGATATATATTTCGGTTACACACATAACCATCATCAGTCGTTTCTGGAACTCACACTAATGGCGGCTTCCTTTTTTTTTATCTCTTCGTTCTTCTTCTTCCGGAAATTTCGATGAATGACGTCATCCCATGATTGGTCGATTGTATGAAGCGGATCGTTGATGCTGCCATCTGTCGTCATTATTTCTAAGCTCTCACCAATGTAGGCATATATACTATTTTTAAAGTTGGCTATTTTTTTAATATTTTTAAAATCAATGGTAATGGGCTCTTCCAAAGCAAAACGTGCCAGAGCGGTACTTTGTTTCTGGAGGTTAATGTCTTGAAAATGTTTGTTTTTTCGCTCTTTAATTTTCCTTTTTGTAACGCCGATGTAGCAATTTTCTTTATTAGTGTCGTTTGACATAAAATTAATTTTATAGATCCCTGTGGTTTCGATGGGGTTGATTGGGTCTTTTCCCGATCTAATGCGCTGAAAAATTGTTTTATTAGGTTTAATTGGAATATGGAAGTTCTTTTTACTGGCGATGTTAGATAGTTTATTGGCTATCCCCCGGCTAAAGGGGATAGCGGTAGTAAAACGTGGTTTATCTTTTTGACGGTTGTCTATAATATTTAATTTACGTTGCCTTGCTTTGAAAACTTTATCGAAAATTTCTCGAGGATAGTGGGCGTCTTGACATTGTTTCCTTATGAAAGCAATTTCTTTTTGAAGGAGGTCGTTGTTAGAACAAACTTTGAAAGCACAGTCGATATATGAACGAATGGCAGCAATTTTATAGTTGAAAGGGGTTTTAGATTTAAAATTTACTATATTAGTATTACAAGTAGGTTTTCGAAAAATGGTGGTCTCAATGAGATTATTGTTTCTGGTTATGTTCACATCTAAGTAATTGAGGCTATTATTGATTTCTTTTTCGTAGGTAAATTTAATGTTCAGGTCTATGGCATTAAGTTGATTGATCAAATTATTTTCTTCATTATTGTGGGTGGTAAGGATAGCGAAGATATCGTCGACATAGCGAAGCCAAAGTTTGATGGTACTATTGTGTGTCTGTTTAATTTGTTAATAATGTTGGTACTATTGTGTGTCTGTTTAATTTGTTAATAAAAATAATGACGACAGGATGGCAGCATCAACGATGCGCTTCATACAATCGACCAATCATGGGATGACGTCATTCATCGAAATTTCCGGAAGAAGAAGAACGAAGAGATAAAAAAAAAAAAAAAGGAAGCCGCCATTAGTGTGAGTTCCAGAAACGACTGATGATGGTTATGTGTGTAACCGTAATATATATCGTGTACGGGGGAATAAGGTATTCCGAAATAAAAAATTTTAACTAATTAATCTGCCGTATTAAATAATGTTTTATATGTTTTTAGAAATAATTCATTTTTAACACTTTATTACACAGGGAAAAAAATGCAGTATTGCGATCTTACAGATTCATATGGGAATACGTAGAATTCAATCAACGTTGTTTCAAAATGTTTTACTTCACTAAAAATGTACAAGTATTTTAATGGGCTTAACTTGAAAAAACCCAGTTGGAGTTTTTTCAAGTGGGCTTTTTCAGGTTGGGCAAAATTATAACAACCCTGCTTATAATACAGTATTCTTTCTTTTAGTACAGTATTCAGCTGTCAAACACATTGTTTAAAAAACGTGCTAGAGGAATTTGACTAGTAGTTGAATAAGTTTAAAGTGATTATTATTTGATGCACAAGATGCTAGCATTGCACATTGTTAAGGGATTCAGACTCGTGTATAGGTATATCCCACTCTTTCTCAAAGTAAATGGTAAATAAATCTGATGCTGAGAAATTCAGTACATATCTACATATTTTCACTTCAAATATTTTTACATGTATTTATATTAGTAAAATTACATAATTTAAATTTACCAAATTTTTAAGCGTCCTTCATTGTGCATCTCTGCCTAATGTATGCGAGATAATTTAAAAAATATTACTTTAATTTATATTTCACAAATTCTATTCCATTGGTCTTTATTCACGATGAACATTGTTAATTTTCTGCGACGGACAGCTGTCATCCACTTTGTGCTGGCCAAGCCTTATTATGCCGGAATAAATCTTGAAATATTTATTTATTATATTTTTTTGGTATTGATCACAAGAAAAGAATTTATAAATGGATGCTGGCCACTCTTCGGATTTTTGTTCTCAGAAAGAGAGCCCTTGCAAAAACAAACAAGTGCAGGTGTTGGTTTCAAACCGCAATCTTACGCTTTGTTGTAATCCCCGTTTGAAAATTTCCTGAACAGATGATTATTTTTGCTAATGGGCCAAGTGGTACTAATACCCTTTATCAATGTGTGATCCAGCTCTCTCCCCGCCATGCCGACATCTATCTTGGAGTTTAGTTGACTCCTGTCAACAACATCTGTTTGAACGCCCCGTTTCTGTTTTACTTTCAATTCATAAAAACTTTGTGAAAAAAAGGAAAAAGAGTTTGGAATTAAACTGTGGCGACTGGTACATAAATTTGCAGTCTCCACTTTCAAAAATACAGTCACCACGTGGCGAGTGGCGACCGTTAATTTTGACCTTTAGTCGTGGGCAATGCACAGTGGGAGTGAAGTACCCTGCCGGTGGTAGTTTTGACTGGCAACCATTAAAAAACGTGCATCGTCAGTTTGGGAATTTGAAATTGGTTCATGTTATGGATGGAAAGAAATGAAATATGTTATGGTATAAAAAGAAGGTGTGTGTGTGTTTGTTAGAAATATGGTGTGAATATAAAACTAAATAAAAGAAAGCATGCTGATTTAACGTATAACAGGATTTCTACAGACCGGGAAAGTCAGGGAAATGAGTTATGGTCAGGGATTTGGGAAAAAAGTTGGAGAAAGGTCAGGGAAATGAAAGAAAAATTGAATTTTGCAGTAAAACATGAAAATATTTGCTTATTGAACCTAAGTATAGAAATTGTTTTATTTTCATTTTCTCATTCAACCTAACCATATAAATAATTTTAAAATGTTTTCTTTATGAGCATATCTTGTGCAGTTTGAAATATGCTTAATTTTATCCTAAATTATTATTAAACATGGTTTTTGTTAGAATCCAATGATGTCAAATAAGATTCTTGTATATATTAATTTTATTATTATTATTATTATTTGTAAAAAAAGGGGGGCAAAATATAAAAAAAATTATTAACTATAGGATGTAATGTTAAAAATAGAAATGCAAAATTTGGGAAAGCTCACTAGATAAAGTCAGGGAAGAGCGTGATAGATGTCAGGGAAACAAAAACTGTGAAATCTTTAGAAACCCTGTATAAGCCCGTGGGTGTTGGGGACATTTCTGAGCGATTAATTAAAAAAAAAATAATGGCTTTTTTTTTTTAAACAAATGTTTGCGGTTTTTAATGTGAATTTTAAATTGATATTTAATGTGTTTATGTTTTGGTTAGTGCTATTTATGTTCTATTGTAATAATACTGCCTTTAAATGAGGTGTACAACTAGGTTGTTTAATCCACCGATGTTTTTTTGAGTTGAAAATGGGCCAGTGTTTGCCCAGTTTAGATTAGCTGTACAACTAGGTTGCTTAATCCACTGCAGTTTTTTTTTTTTTTTTTTAGTTAAAAACAGTCCACTGTTTGCTCATTTTAAATTACCTGTTACCGAATTTTCAGACCTTTTTTTAGGTTAAATATGGACGGGTATTTTGTTTTAATGTTTTTGTCAGTTGTATTTATGTGCAGTTTTAATGTGTTAAAATTCTTTGCTTTGCTGGTTGTGCAAAATGGTTGGCGACAGTCGCTGGAGCTTGGTAACCGCTAAGCTCCAGCGACTGTCGCCGTGTTTTCATGGGGTGCGCAACATCTTGTAAGATTTTACTGAACATGCTAAATGCAGAATAAATATCCCATGGGTATTTGGCGACAGAAAAAAAATATTGTAGCTACTTGGCAACAAAAAAAGATTTTTTTAAAAAATTGCCAAATTTCAGTGGTGCCCACTTAATACCTGATGAAAGAGATTTTTTTTACAAGGTACTTTTAACTCCAAACTCCTGTAGGCTGTGGTTACCTAACCTTAACCATATGTTTAATTAGTTTTTTTTTAATTTTTTATTTAAAAGGTTCCTGGAGTCACAGATTGTATATCTGATCTTGAGAAAAACATGCTACTGAGTCGCCAAGAATGTTTAGGCATGGATCGACATGGCCGTAAATACTGGTTTCTTTGCAGGAGGATAGTTGTGTAAGTGCTACATATGTGATTTTCCCTTAATTTACTTTTTAAATCTATTCAGGTAGGTTTCTAAGATTTCAATGTGTATTTGGCTAAATATTTATTGAAGTATTTTGATTTGCTATGTTGTAATAATCATATAGATCACATTAGTGTTGCAAGGGGATACATAATTTGTATATTTGGCATAAAGTAACTTTCTTGATGTTTATATTATCTATCTTCTATTTAGTGAAGGTAATGATGAGCATTATTACTATACAACCAAGTTGCAACTGCAAGAATTGTTGGAAGTGTTAGATCCTAATGACCTAGAATATGAGTTGTACAGAATGATTGAAGATATGAAAGAAGAAATTATTCGTCAGATGGAAATAACAGAAAAGTTAACTAACAGTGCTAAAGGGAATAAGAAATCTTACCTTGAGATAGAAAATGGTGAGTTTGCTCTTTCATTCTACCAGGATTTCAGACCTGCCCAGAAAAAAGAGGGGGGGGGGGGCAGGGTGTGTTAAAAAAGAAAAAATAAAGCCCAGATAGAAATGGTTTCTTGGGGTTTTATTAAACAATATTAAAATTTTTTCCTTTCTTTCATTTAAATCATTTGTTATTTGGCATTAAATATATGTAATATTACCTAGATAACTTAGTGCATTATATGAGATAAATATAAATATATATATATATATACCTATTTATCTTTATATAATTATTTTTCCAACTTTAACATAAAGAACAATTGCCTTTTTAAAATAATAAAAATCTGGAGTTACTCCACTCGACTTTCCGAACACTTACGATTAAGATCATGACCAATCATTTAAATAAATTTTAATCGATGTATAATTCAAACAATATACCAAATTGAAGCTCAATCGAATGTGTCGTTTAAATGCTAGCGCACTTTCAAGAATTTCTCCCCATATGTCATAATGTAAAAGAAATCTTTGTCTTAGCCCTATAGAAAAACTATAAGTCCTATACACACCAAAATCAATACCGGTCTTGCGACGGTGGTTTATAACATGTATACCCAATTTGAGCTCAATCGAATGCCCCGTTTAGGAGCTATCGTATTCACTCACATACACATATACATACATACATCTCGTAAAAATAGCATAAATGAATTCAGAAGACCTCAAAACATGTAAATACACCAAAATCTCGAAATCGAATTTTTTCATGATTACGATACTTTCTTTACATGGTAAATGTTTGGAAAGTAATAATACTTTGAGCTAATTCTATCTGCACTATTTGTTTTGAAATAAGCATGTGTAGAGTGCCCGTAGGAATGACTTAGTAATTTATCTTTTTAATAAATAAGTTTTCAAATACGAATAAAATATATTATCAGTATAATGACAAAAAAAATAAATATTAATTTTTTAGCATAGTACTTTTTAATTCTTCCCCCCCCCCCCCAAAAAAAAGAGTATTTTGTTAGTAGTTTTATTTATGAAATAATGATTTAAAATAAATATAAAGTAAATTTCAAACTATGATAAAGTACTAAATTACATGAAATAAGAGTAAACTTACTTTGTGTTATAAATTTTATTTAATGAAAATTTAGGTGATTGATTAAATATTTTGATTTTGATTTAAAAAACAGTGACACTTAACCAGCTTTTTGGTTGTTTCGATCAGTCATTTGAGTTGCACTGAATCATTTTATGGAAATGATAGCATCACCTTGAATGTTATAAAAACATGTCTAGAAACATTGTAAATTGCTTGGAAGTTTGTTTGTTCTCAGTTTTAAAAATATTGTAAAATTAATTATACCAAATAATTTAAGTAAATGTTTCTTTAATTGTCTTAAACTTGTATTGTTTAATAATTGGGGGAAAAAAGATTAAATGATATAGTTTTTCTGCTCAAATATATGCAAACATTTTTAAAATAATAGATATACTAAAATTATATATATGTATTAGCTGCTCTGGCAAAGATTCAGTCTGAAAGAGAAATTCAAAGGGCTAAAGAGGCAGAAGAAAGATTAAGAGCTGAAAGAGAAGCTGCTATGGTAAGTGCTGTTGTAGATTAAGTAGATTATTTTTAACTTGCTTGAAATCAGAAAAATAAAGTAAAAACATGCATTTATTACATTCCTAAGTTGTAAGCATAAAGAGGAAATGCCTAGTTTTATGTGTCAGCTGAAAATTTCCCCCCTTTAAAAAAAAAAAAAATGTGTAATTTCCATCTTTGTATTCAAGGTTCCCGATCAAAGTTCTGTTGATGGAAATCCTTGGATGAGTGTCAATTCTACAAATCCTTATCAATTAGAGAACAAACCCGGTGATTCTGAACGTGAGTATTTAATCTTTTATATACTAGTGGTTTTGCATATATTATTTTAAAAAAATATATTTTTCAATAAAATGGAATATCCTAAAATGCTGTTTGAAGTACCGTGTTGAAATGCATAATTTTTTACAGCTTCATTTTGAATGCTTGTTTTAGTAGATATGTGCTAAAAGTTATTTTAATTAGTTAAAAAAGTTATTTTGTAGGGGAGGGGGTTGCAGCTGATAGAATGCTTGTAATTTTCTTCTTAAAATATTTTTAACCCGTTCGGGACGAGCGCCCGCGGAAAGAAGCGCTCCCCACAGGACGACACCTCTCAAGCTTCGATTGTTCCTACGGGCCGAGGAGTTTTTGCCCGCTAAGCCTAACGCGCATAAAATTTCTCAAAACGTATGCGTTACAAAACAATGCATAAAAACTCTCATTTGCATGGAAATGGAACCATTTTTAAACATATTATAGAATATAATATGTTTTTCTCTCATAATAAAAAATAATTAAAAGAATTAATATTTAATTATTAAAAATATAATACACTATACTACATTTAAAATTATCTTGATTAATATTAAAAATATATAAATTCAGAAAAAATATTTACAAATACTATAAAACAATTGAATAACTAAAATTTTAAAGCCGTATGGTAAATTTCAAAGCACGGATCAACGCATAATCCGATATTACAAATTTTGCATTCATATGCGGTGTCACGTTTTTTATTCCTCTTTGAGCAAGCAACACACCTCTTTCTAATTTTTTTTCCGCTTTTCTCAGTGCACAGTTTTGGGAAATGGCGTCCATTAAAAGGACTATTGTAGAATAAATATATTAGAAATATCGGCTGGTCGTGGCTCAGTGAAATAAAAAGTACGCCCTCTCTTAACAAGCGATAAACGGTGGAGTGCCTTAAAAATTATGTCAACACCAAACTTCACATTGCCGAGAACAAAAACTTGGTCGAGATAAACAACCCCAACCACAGAGCAACCATAAAGTTTAAATCCCATCGGAACAGAAAACAGAAACTAGAGCCTAAGCTAAACAAAAACCTAAAGAGAAAAGCGAACCACTTCAAAATGAGTAAGAAGTATTCCGCACGTGTTTCTGTTTACATTATTTCCCTCCAAAGTTCTAATGACTCACAGACAGTTGACTAACCCCAATCTGACATTGGAGAGAGAAATACTTATTTATGAGTATAATATTTTACAAAAAACATGGATTACTAACGCCCTCTAGTGTTCTGCATTTCGTTCCAATTTTGAAATGCATATGTGTGGCGCTCGGCCGTGGGTGTCACTTTCACCGTAACTCTAAGGTGCGGCGCTCGGCCCTGAGAGCAGTTTTTTGTCGACGCATATGTGCAGTCAATATGTGCATTTCAAAACATGCGATTTTCGTGTGGTACCATCAAGAAAATTAAAGCCTTTGGGCGTCTCCATAAAATGTTCACGATCTAACCGACCATAAAGGTAGGCACATTTCACGTCAAGATGCCTATGGAACCATTTTAAGGACAGGACCAAAAGATAAATTACCTCAAAATTTACAACAGGTGAAAAAACTTCGTCGTAGTCCATACCAAACACTTGATTAAAACCTTGGGCCACGAGTCTCGCTTTAAAAGTGCTTTTTGACAGCGGCGTGGATTCCTTTACTTTGAAAACCCAACGAGATCCAATTACTTCAGTGATGTCGCTAGACTTTGGAAGAGACGGGTCCTTGGGACCCAGGACTCCAAAATTTATGGGTCCTTATCGATATAAAAGCATTTGGTTAATTTCACGACTGATGTTATCATGTCTCACCCATTTTGGTGTGCTGATGCGTATGAATATCTTATTTATAAATAACCTAAAACTTATATTTAAAATAAATAAAATGAATTATAATTAATCAAGAAAAATTTGTTGTGACATGCATGTCATTTACTTTGCCTTCACGGCAAAGCCTTCCTGATGACGCCCTGAATCCTAATAATTAATAAATCCTAATAATAAAATCCCCTTTTGTATGTACAGTAAAAACTGGGAGAAAGGCTGCATCGGTAGAAATGTTTAAGAAAGTAAAATGTACTCGCAGAACAGCCGCAACATCTTAAATTATTAAAACTACAGTAAAATACCGTTCAAGTGCCCCTCCATCTTATATTAATTAAAAAATAATAATTACTATGTATTAATAAATTTATCACAAGGAAAATCGGAATATATTTGAGGAAGGAAAGGATATACAGCAGTAAAATATTGGAACCCCCCCCCCCCCCCTTTTCTCTTCTAATTGTTTAAAATATTTATCGCTTCTATAGCTTATAGATTTCATTTCTAAATAATAATTTTCAGATTTAATATAAAACAAATCATTGTTTACATTTCGTCAAAGTAATCCCCTTTTTTCTTCAGCTTAACCACGTGTGCGCACAGCACGATATATATCCCGGGTAAAAGCAGAGTATAGGGGAAAACTCGCAATGCATCATGGGAAAGCGAACACTCCTATGCCTCCTTTCGACTAGGGATCTTTCTAACCTGCATTTTTTCCCCCATGTAGGGGAAGTGTTACTCCGCATTTGTGTGCATGTAAACGGGCCCACAAAGCCGTTCACGATGTCAATCTCCCTGAGTAAAACACGAGCAGTTTGTGTTTTAGTAGAGATTTACCCAAAATTGGCAGTCTGAACGCACCCTCTCTCACCTTTTTTTTTTTTTTTTCAAAATTTTGCATGATGGAAATTACGCGTCCCCTGGGACGCTTTGTAACTTTTCTTTTGCTTCCCATCATCGATTTTTTGCATATTTGACGCATTATAGTGCGTAAGCGGCATCACTGTACTTTCTTGTTCGCAGGTCGAGGTACTAAGGTGTAGACTTCTCTTGCTTTCAGAGTCGAGAGTTCATCATTTATGGGATGTTTCCACTGGGAGGCTTCCAGGACGACCACCGCTTCTTCATACATTGAGCGCTCCACGATGCACTGAAAGGAGATTTCACCATCAGTAGAATCTGGCTCAGAATCGTCTTCGCCTGCGACTGGAGGGGAGGGCGCAGGATCCGTATTTTTGAAGTTGAAATAGGTTGCGTCGTAGACTATACCGTGAGAGTCACAGTACTCTTTCACCTTTTTGGCTCCTCTTAAACGTAGATTGGAGTTTGGTGGGTAGTAGTATACGTCGATCCAACCTCTTGTTTTACCGCTCGCTCTCTCCTTCTCCACACGACGCCAGGGAACGTCTCGGCAATGTGTCGACTCTGCTGGGACTTCTTCGGAGACTGGAGCTGGGCTTCTAGGAACAGTTTCTGCATTTTCCTCGGGAGCTTCTGCTAGTTGAGGGATAAATCTGGAATTAGAATCAAACAAAACATTTTTAGTGTATCCTTTCACAAGCTCATTAAACCGGATGTGTTTCGTCTCTAAAATTTTCCTTTCTCTCGAAAGCCATATCCGGTACCCAACGGTGTCAAACGCATATCCGACGAGGACACCTTCTTTAGTTTTTGGTTCAAGCTTATCCCTCTTATGTCGTTCGACATGTATGTAGGCCAAACTGCCAATAACTTTTAAGTGTCGAATGCTGCATTTCTTTTGAAACAATAAAGTGTAGGGAACTTCATTTGCTATGCTTCTATGAGGAAAACGATTATGCAGATAAATGAAAGTATGAGCTAGCTCAGCCCACAAACCTTTCGGTAATTCGGCTTCAATTCTCATGGCACGAATACCTTCAGATAAGGTTCTATTGAGCCTCTCTGCAACGCCATTCATCTCTGGCGAGTATGCGTTAGTCCTTTGATGGACGATCCCCCTATCGTTGAGAAATTTTTCAAATTCGTCAGAGCAGAACTCAAGGCCGTTGTCTGACCGAACAGCCTTTACCGGCTTATCAAACTGTTTTTCAACTTTCAAAATAAAGTTGTTAAACTTTACAAAACAGTCACTTTTATACTTTAGAGGAAAGACCCAGGTGTATCTTGAAAAATCATCGACAGTCGTGAGGAGATATTTCGCGTGGCCAAACGATGGACCAGATGCGCTACTCCATATGTCGGTATGGATTAATTCCAAAGGTCTTCTCGACGTTCGTACACCATAGCCTTGAAATTGGGCATGCATCATCTTAGCTTGTACGCAGGGGTCACAAAATTGCGGATTACCGCTTAACTTGCTCAGGCCGTAAACTAAATTCTTTTTAGTTAAATATTTCAATGCCTTCACATTCTGGTGAACAAACCTGCGGTGCCACATCATGATGTCATTTCGACAATCGCTTTTATTGCTGACTAAAGCTTCTGCAGAAGAAGGGTCCGAAATGATCCTTGAACGTAATAAATACAAACAAACTACTAATGGGGGCTATTCCCATGACGTCACCTCTCGAATTAATCATGGTACATTTTGAATTTTGGATAACTAAACGATGACCATGTTTATCCATCTGACTTCCTGATATTGAGTTTTTCTTTAAAGATGGGCCCCAGTAGACTTTAAGAAGAGTCAATACTTCGTTGTGGCCATTCACATAAGCTCAGTGAAACGGAACCATAGCCCTTGGCTTTAATGGTTGTATCCCCTATACCTTGCACTTCAACATCGCATGACTGAAAATTTTTCAGAAAAGACTTATCAGCGATGAAGTGGTTTGACGATCCCGAGTCAACTACCCATTCAACAGTTTTACTCGAATCGCTCAACAGACTTATTTCTTGATCAATTACGGCAAAAGAACAATTATTGAGCTTACCTTTCGGTTTCTTCTTACTTTTGGGCAGGTTTTTACATAGAGGGGAGAGGTGTCCAGGTTGTTCACAACGGAAACATTTTCTGGTTTCTTTTCTGACTTCAGGTTCGTCACCTTTAGGCCTTGGGAATCTTGGTCTAGTCCTGCTTCTTCTGGAAATGAACACATTTTCGCTCCGAGCAGTTGTAGTCGCTTCTGCGGCGTCACCGGGTTCGTACTTCAACCTATCGTATTTGGCTAAGAGCCGTTCTTTGACGGTTTGTGGGTTGAATTTCTCGTCGCTCAGCATATATAGCTGTTGCGCGACGTTACTGTACTCAGGAGATAGACGACTCGGCATGTGATAAGCCATCTCGTCGTCATCAACTTTTTTCCCAACAGCTTCTAAACGGTCATGAGCTTGCTTTAAGCAACTCAAAAAGACAGCCATTGTTTCTGATGCTTCAAACTTGATTCTGATAAATTCATTCCTTAAATGAGCAATATGCGCTCTACTAATAGGCTCAAAGGTGGCTATGAGGACGTCCCACATTTCTTTGGGATCTCGAATGCCCATAATTAAAATTTGCTGGTCAGGTTCAATGCTGAGGGCAATCGTGGAGGCGGCTTTCTGCATTCGATTATTGTTGTCGACAAGTTCTTTAGACGAAGTCGATACACTGGGTGAAGGGTCGGTTTTCACTTCTGCGCTAACTGGTGCTGTTTCGGTTCCGTCGACAAACCCGAGCAAGCCTTCATGGCAAAGCAGCATTTGTACGTGAAATTTCCATTGCCGCCAATTGGTACCATTTAGTTTTGCAAACGAGAACACTGAACCGAGCACGGGCGTATCAGCCATGACCAAAAAGGGATTACGGTCAAAAGATTTTATTGAAATAGTCTAAACGTGTAAAGGCCTTTTTTTTTTTTTTTTTTTTTTTTTTTCACAAACGAAAGACCAAAAGGTTGAAAGTCAAAATTACAAAGTCAAAAAAATATTCAATCTCTTAAAGATTAAAAAAGGGTCAATTTGAATGACCAATTAAATCTTTGAAATCTAGCTGCCTCATCAAACTAAGGTTAATAATCAGACTACCAGGTTTCAAATTATCAAGAAAAATCCCTAACCTTAAATGCAATTTTAGTTTATACTTAACATTAATTCAGGCAAGCAGTTAACCATGCTCTGCTACCAAGATGTTGTTCCTGGGGAACAAAACATCGTGAGGTCCTACATCTGCTTACCAGAGTTAAATTTAAAAAAACAAAGCCATAAGTAGGCTAAAATATTTTTATTAAGTAACAAGTTCTACTTACAAGTCATGACAATAATTATGACATTTTACGGGACACAGGATACAAAACATTTCTACGGTCTCATGAGCAAGAAAACATTTTAAAGCATTTTAAAAGATATTTAGCTAAATTCAAAACTAACATTTACATTTCTGCAAAGCTCACGCAACTAGCATAGCAGGCCGATACTACGGCAAAAAGGATTTAAAGTTCCATTTAATCAAAAGATGTCTGCAAGTCGCAGTATAAATTAAATTACGTTACACTACTTTAAACGCGGCTTACAGCCGCTGGCTGAACTTCGCCCTATGCACCCGGCTCCCTCTCTGCTGCTGCGCAAGCAACTAAGATTGAGAGCTTTTATACAATGGTAGAATACTGCTAGCGGACGTGGCGTCCAATCAGAGACCGCCGCACATGGGAGCGAAGATATTAGCATATGGCGAAATCTTGAAACATTTGCATACAATTCGCACGTGGTGAAAGAACGACTCGCGAGCTAAATCAGCACAGAAAAGAATATCGCGGTAAAGAGATTACGGCCAGCAGCACAAGCGCTGCTCAACTTTGCTGATGAAACTTTTTTTGATTTTAAACTGGAGCTCATGTGGCTGTTTACAAACGATGCTGCTGCTCCAATTCGAACAGCTATTAAATCTTTTTGTGACGACGGGAGAATGGATTATTGTTGTGAAACTGGGAAAGGTTTTTGTTTAAATTTTAGTTACGTTTTATTTATGCTATTGAAAATAAGAATTAACTTATTAAAGTTAGAAGAAATTAATTTCAGTTTCATAATAATTAATCCCTACAACATGTGTATGTTTATGTATACACACTACATATTCTGGTATCGCGGTCTATTATGAGCTTGTGAATAGTTTTGGATTGCATGCACAGATAGTTTTATTATTTTATCTGATTATGCCCCTACAGGGAGAAAGAAATGAAGAATTCCTGGTTAAAAGGCGAGGAGTAATTACACGAATGACCTCACTTTCCCCATGATACCTTGCGCAATTTTTCCTGAACTCTTTTTCTTTTTAATTATTACTCGGGATTTTCCATTTCCCCATGTGAATCAGCCTATAAGCATTAATCATATTTTTTCAACAACAAAAAGTTACATCAAAATTTCAAATTATTGAAAATCATATTAATTTAAAATGAAAATATAAAAATCGAACTCATGTTCAAGCTTGAATGAGATTAAAGTTTTTCTCTTGCAATTTATTTTGCTTAACTGTATATCTGATGAATAGAGAACATATCATCTGACATAATCGTATGTCTGAAGAATAGAGAACATATCATCAAAGCTATGATAAAATAATTTGCTATGATGACAATGAAATCAATAATTATCTAGTAGAGTTTTTGATTTCTTTGACTATGATTGGTTTGGTTTTTTTTTTTTTTTTTTTCCTGGTTAGCTGGGAGCAAGTGAAAAATTGCCAAATAATTGTGATCTGCCCCAAATGCTTTCAAACCTAAAGCGATTTCCAGTACATAGTTGTTTATCCCTTTTCATATTTTGGAAGTTTCTTTTAATTTAATTCCACATTATATAACCAATAAGCATACAAATTTCTTTTTAGTATATTCATATTTCTGTATATATTGAATTCTTACATAAACACTATTTTGTATGCGGATTAAAATTTTCGCCTTTGTTTTGAGGAATGACAGTGTCTCAGAGTAGTCTTTAAACATTTCCCAGAGAAAATAGTTGGCGGGAGCTGTGCCTGACTAACCGAAAAATACCATAGTTTGCCACCACATAAGTTAGTATTGAAAGTTAATTACATCGTTATACTATCAGAAACTTAAATACAAAAGAAGCATTGGTCAATGGAACAAGAATGCACATCAAGTTTATTTATCGTAATGCTATTGATTGCGAAAGTTGAACTGGTACAGCAGGCAATAAAAGAATTTTAATTCCACTCATAAAATATTCTGGTACTATTTTACCATATCCTTACAAAAATCTTAATTTCCAAATATACCTGCATTTGCGATGACAGTAAATAAATCTCAAGGACAGAAAGTGCAAATTTATTGCTGCAGCAAGTTTTTATAGGTGGTAAGTGGTATGCCTCAGCAAGTACAGGGTGTCTACCGCTCCGGAAAGTCTGGAAAAAGCCGGGAAATTTAAAAATGGGTCCGGAAAGTCTGGAAAAAACCGGGAAATTGGGTAATGGGTCCGGAAAATTCACCAAAAGAATCAATTTTTTTTCGTGTTCTTTTTTTTACCCTTCCTCTTTAATTGTCAGACTGGAACCGAAAGCAACTGCAACGCATTTTTCGGACCACGAAAGCATCAAGCGATGCGTTTGTATAAGGAGGGAAAAATGGGGGCTCATTAATCGTGATGGGAGGGTAAAAGACAAATTATCTTACTTGGTAACTTATGGGTTAGGACCCTCTTTCCAAGAACAGTTAGTTAATTCTATCATAAATTGCGACTACTTCTGTTTCTTTTAATTGATGAAAGCTTAATCCTGTATTTCAAGAAGTTGTACAAAATATGCAAATATAAATACAAGGGAGAGGGCATTGTTTAATTCCCCAAAGTAAAATGCATTGGTCAGGAATTTTTTTCCCGGGACCTCCCAAAAGTCAGGAAATTGACTTTCGGAAATTTGGTAGACACACCTTTTTATTTTTCACAATTAGTTAACAGAATATTAACAATATTATTAGTACCTAATTGACTTGGTTGAATTGAACATTTTAATAATTTTGTTGGGACTTTAATGTAGCTAGATAATTGACTAGATTTACTAATATAGTAATGAATCAGATAAATAACATAAAATAATTTGTTTATTTATTTAAGGAAATGAAGATATGAAACCAGGGGATTTACCATCTTTAGAACGCAAACTCGATAGTACTGATTCAAACAGTAACATTGAATCAAAGGTGAAAATAGAAGAACCTAATCCAAATAATTTGTCTGAAGGTGGAAATGATGATAACAGCCAGTCAAATGATGGTGCTGGCTTAGATGTGAGCAACACTGAAAGTCGAAATGGCTCTGTTGAAGAATCAAGTGGTGAAAGCCGAGATGCCAATAATACTGAAGATTCTCAAAAGTCAAATTTAGAAAATAATGAAAAATCAGAGGATGATAAAAAGAGCATAAATTTGAAAATATTTGCTAGAGGTGGAAAAGGCAATTTCATTAGGTTAGAAAAGAAAGATGATGATGATGGTAAGTCTTTATTACGCTTTAAATTTATTTACTGAATATATGAAAAGTTGATAATTCTACACTCATAAAGTACTATAGTGAAAAACTTGTACATTAATCACAAAGTTTGTACATTTAAATCTACATTTCCTATATTAAAACAAAGTTCCCATGGGTCAGGGAAAACCTGGAGAATCTGGAAGTGTCAGGGAATTCCACTTTTATAGAAAAATGTCAGAGAGTATTAAAAATTTTTTCCCGTTTAAAAATCACAATTGCTAGAAACAATTATTAATTTACTCTGTTAAAACTGAGAAATTTCTGCCTCCCCACCTTTATTTTGCTTAAAAGTACTTTAATGCTTTTCTAAATGTCTGCATGAAACTATTTATCCAGTAAAAATGTCTAAGCTGTTTTTGTCAAATACTAATATAAATAAGTAAAAATGCAGATTTTTAAAAGAAAGTCAGTGTTATATGTTGTAGACTGTTCCTTATTTACTAGAAGATAAAGCCCTTTGTCGAGGCAATTGCAATGGGCACTAGAAAAAACATCGTACAAAAATATTCTACACTCAATATATTTAATCTTTTTGAATTATCTTCTAAAAATGTGCAAAAAAATTTTCATTTGAAAAATAAGATTTTGTTGTGCGATCTCTTTTTTAAATTGCAAAATCTCTTTTTTAAATTAATTGGAATTGCAATTTTTCCTTCAAAGCCTGATAACGATGACTTCAGTATGATGTCATTATCACTTGCAACAGCTAATTTTGTCACTCAAATGATTAACTTTTTTACTCCTCAGAAATAAAATAGAGCTGAAAATAGTGAAAAATTGTTTAAAAATTAGGAAACGGGCAAATTTTCAAATTTTTAAAGTAGCCCAGATTATTTTCCTTTATTTTTATACATATTTATGAAAAATTTCAAGTGGATCAAGCAAATAGTGTAGATTTTGTAATTTTTTGTGCTTAACATTTTAATCTGTTTGAAAAGTAATGCTGGTAAAAGTTTTATCTTGGAGTGGTTGTTGGGAATAGTTGTAGAGTCAGGGAGCAGTGTAATTATATATAGTAGGATTATTATTGTGTACAAACAGAGAGAAAGAAATGGTGAGTTATGAGGTAACTATTTTTCTTATGACAATATGCTACATGGAATATCTAACAAGAGATAAACAAATGTGTATTTTAGTGAGGGTTCTTTTATCATTTGTATAAACAACAACTTTGTTGTATCCCAATAAACACAACGACTGACTGGAATGTGATGAAGAATGTCTGCAAAACCTGCAGTAGTCAAAAAAGATTGTTTAAGGTATTGAATGGAGACCCTGTTAAAAGAACATTGATAAAGTGCTACAGGACTAAGAATTAATTTAAAGAGTAAAATACATTAGTTAAAAGAATTGTTTTGTTTGTATTGTTTCTTTGAACAAGGGTAACTGTATAAATCAAGGCATGAAAAGCTTTCGCAAACATTCTGAAATTTTTTTTTTTTAGTTAATATTTTAATGTTATTAATATTATTTTTAAAATGCATTAATATCTTCATGAGTGTTCATGTTGAACTATCACCAACCTGAGTCCCAGAGACCCACTAATGAGAAAACTGTAGGTCCTGTAGCAAAAAATAGGTCCCTTAATTTTAAAGCAACAAAACATTATTTAAGCAAAGAACATACACATATGTACGTGTAAAGTTACATATATGTACAAACAAAGAAAGATTTATTTGTAAATTACATACAAATTCTATTTTTTTTTTTTTTTTTCCCCTGGCAAATTTCTTTTATTTGCATTGAAAAGAACCTCGTTGGCTTTTATTAAATTTCGTCCTTGTAATGAAATTGTCTTTAAATTTTGTAGTTTCTTTTCTACACCTTTTCTAAGTCTTTCTTAGACTAGTTTTGATTTTCTTTGTACAAGAGAAGCCTCTTTTAGTGGCAGTAGAGCTTACTGGATTTACTAAGGTAGTTGAAGCTAGTTTTGAAAACTGAAGGAAGTCCTCACTGTAGTCCTTAATGATGATTGTGACAAAATCTTGTAAGTCTAGGGTTTTAAAGTTCATGGCTAAACACTTTAATTGCAAAAAGTTAGCAGTTCATTTCTTTCTGAATATTTCACATTTCTGCCTTCAAAATAATCAATAATTCTGTTTAAACTTTGAACACCATACTCATTTAAGTCTTCATTTGTTAAAGGGTAATATTTAGGTTGAAAAATACAGCCAGGATCCACAATAACGATAATAGTTATTGCTTTTTAATTTATTGATTTACTACCATTCAGTAAAAATATTTAAAAAAACGTGCATTTTACATAAAGAAAAAAAAATGGGAAAAAGAAACTAAAGGCTTTTTTTTTCTCTCTCTCTCTATTAGTATTTCACTATTTTTCACAATAACCATTTATATCATCAGTAAACAATCTCAAAACATTCCGTCTTCTTACAATCCGATCAAAACTTCACATAACTCTAGTTATATGTATCCAATCAGTGGCGGGGGCAGGCAGTAAGCTAAAAACCAAAATACGATACAGCAGAACACCAAAACTTAAAAATCATAAGTGAACACTGAAAGACCTATATGAGGAAAGAGGAGGGCTGAAAAATGCCAAATTTAGGAAGGGAAGGGTGGCAAACTAAAGGACCATCCTAGGCACCAATAGCACTCACTATGTTACTGAGCCAAACCCAATTCTTGCTGTAAATCAGTGAAGAATTTCTACTCCCTAGTAAAGAGCATGTGGCAGAAGAAAAAATAATGCACAAGGATTTCAGTGCATGTGCAAAACAAAATGGGGGTGATGCAGGCGCGTAGCCAGGAAAATTTTTCGGGGGGTATGCGCCTGGAAAAATTTTCGGGGGGATATGAACTTATATGTGTATAAATAGACGGAATTTCATCACTAATCCAAAAATTTCGGGGGGGGATATATCCCGATATCCCCCCCCCCCCTGGCTACGCCCCTGGGGTGATAAGTAATCCAGAAAAAGCACGGGATTATTTAAATTAATTGATTTATTGCCATGACTTCATTACAAATTTGCTTAAATTTCTAAAGTTTAAATTAAAAACAAATCAAACGTTATTAAAATATTTCCTTCCTAGAATCAAATGGCATAGAGGCGAAATTATCGTAAAGGGTTTGGACCCATTTCCCAAAGTCAAATACCCAGGTTCTGTCTGTGTTAGCTGAAACAAAAGAAAATGGCGCAATGGCACAATGTAAGCTAAGTGAAGAGAAACAAGAAATAAGCGAGAAAATACTCTGTTAGATCTTAACAAATATTTATTGAATTTAATGAAAACACATCATTTCGGAATCTCAAGTACATATCTCACCATTACCAAAAATTTAAACTTAAAATAATCAACATTAACAATTTACATTCATCTAATCACTACCCCTATGAAGTGCACTTAAAATTTTCTGTCGAAATGAAAAAAAAGGATAGAGAAACTAAAAGAAGAGAAACGAAACTTATCATGATTGATGGGAAGTTAGGGGCCCCCCAGATTTGTATCATCAAGTCTTCACTCCATGCCAATCCATCTTTTCAAACCAGAAAGTCATCGTCGGAGTTCAAAATCCAGGAGACCGAGTCGAGGCAGCCGACGAGCACCAGAGCCAGAGAGGGAGAGAGAGACCGTTTTCTGCCAAACGCTCGCTTTTGACTTTTCTGCCTTCTCACTTCAGTATTCATGCGCCAACAAAGTTCGCTTATGAACTTTATTCTTTCATCTTTTTGTACGTATTAAAATGTAATAAAACCTTTTTAGTTGGTGAAGTAAAGTTGAATTAAAAGGGAAATTTAACTATTTTGCTGGCTGTCTTGCTATTTTCAAGGTATTCACATTTTTCATACACGTGGGTGTCTTCTATTGTGTTCTTCTGCCGATTTTGATGTCTCCGTATCGAATATTGATTCAATCGACCGATTTATATAAAAATTGATGGAGTGAAAAGGGTTATAAAAAGAAAAACCAGAAAAGGCAGAATAAAAAAAAATAAAGAAGGAGAAAAACTTTGGCATAAAAAATAAAAAAAACGTCTAAACCAAAACTTAGAATTTAGCAAACACATTACAAAGCCAAAATACGATGTCTGTACCAAAAAAAATTATTTAAGAAAAAAAAATGTTGGCATAAAGAAAAGGAAAAGCCGGCTTGATTTAAAACCCACATATAAATATTTTTAACATTAATTATTTATCAAAAGTTATGATAGTACCAATACCACATATCAAAGAGAAAAGTTTTGTTCTTCCGATCTGGTAACCTGTTTTGTCGTTAGCGCACGAAATGAACCAAAACAAACCGCAAGATCATAAGAGTGAGTGCCGTGAAGGAAATAAAAAAAACCTCAAAAGATAATTAGCATAGTTTAAACATTACACAAAATATTAATCTGAAATTTGGTTTTACTACTCATAGATCCCTAGAACACAAAGTTATTATTTATTTTTTTCAAATCGTAACATTATTTTTAATTTTTAATAATTTACATAATGTTTTTTACTTAAATTTTTAATCAACTGATCAAAGAATCTCAGTAAAATGGAATGGTTAGTACTTACTTTCTAACAAAAGATGAAATTATTTGGTGAAAAATAATTGTTGAAATAACGAGTTTATTTGATGTAAATCTTATGTATATTTATTATGTAATTATTGTATTTTCTTTCTTTCAGGTGACACTCCAAAAGCCGGTATCGTTACACGATCAAAGACAGGTGCTCTTACACCAAGAACGTTTTCTTCAAGTGAAAATTTTGTGAAAACTCGTAAGAACGGAGAAGAATCAATTATAATAGTGAGCAAAGATGGAGAAATAACTCGAATGACAACTCGCTCTAAGAGCAATGCATCATCCAGTTCTGGTCCTACTTTGTTCAAACTCGGTATGGAAAGCAGCGGAAAGACTTACACCAACCAGTTCACAATAAATACTCTGGCTCTAAATAAACACCATCATGCTGAAGACAGGGACAAAAAGAGGCACCTTTCTCACAAATTTAGTCTTACTCCTGCCAGTGAGTTCAAGTGGCAAGGAACAACTTATGGAGACCGTGGTTTTGCTGTTGCCACTCTCAGACAGGCAATTCTTCAGCTGGAAAATAACATTCCAGCTTATTTACTTCATGCATATTGGACAATTCATCGAGCTAATTGGCTGAAGGCTGTAAATAAATGTACATTTCCAAAGGAATTCTCTTTAGCCCTCAACATCTTGGTAGCTGTAATGAAACCTGTCCTTTTTACAACTGTTTGGAATGATTCACTCGGTAAGCTGTATTGCATAAATTTTGCTCATTGAAAATTTACTGTATGTTAACAACAACAGTAACTTTATGCTGTATTTATGTCTGTACTCATTCTTTCTGGCACTGTCGGCCTCACAATGGCACAGTGGTTATGCCACTGAAAATGGTAGACGGCTGAGGTGTGAAGGTCCCGGGTTCGGGTCCCATCGCGCGGCTGTCGATCTAACAGTCTGGAGTTTTGGTAGGTTTTCTCTAAAGGTCAAAATTAACGGTCGCCATGTGGCAACTGTATTTTTGAAAGTGGGGACTGCAAATTTATGTACCAGTCGCCACAGTTTATTTCCCCACTCTCTTTCCTTTTTTTTTTTTCACTAAGTTTTTATGAATTGAAAGTAAAACAGAAACGGGACGTTAAAACAGATGTTGTTGACAGGAGTCAACTAAACTCCAAGATCGATGGGGGGGGGGAGCTGGATCATTGATAAAGGGTATTAGTACCACTTGACCAATTAACAAAAGTAATCAATCATCTGTTCTGGAAATTTACAAACGGGGATTACGACAATGCGTAAGATTGCGGTTTGAAGCCGACACCTGCACTTGTTTGTTTTTGCAAGGGCCCTCTTTCTGAGAACAAAAATCCGAAGAGTGGCGAGCATTCATTTGTAAACTCTTTTCTTGTGGTCTATTAATACCATAAACATAAAATAAATAAATATTTCAAGATTTATTCGGGCATATTAAGGCTTAAGGCCAGCATAAAGTTGATGACAGCTGTCCGTCGCGGAAAATTAACAATGTTCGTCATGAATAAAGACCAATGGAGTAAGCAAATGCAGCCGTGGGGGATTTAAAAATAGGGATTCTTTGTTCTCGCAAAAAGGCAATTTTGTGTACCATATAGAAAATATTCAGAACTGATTTGGTGCAATCTCAAAATGATTAGTTTATTCCTAAGCGTTCATTTCTTATCGGGATATATATTCCCCCGACCCCCCCCCCAAATTTTCTGATTAGTGATGAAATTCCGTCTATTTATACACATATAAGTCGCGCAATTTAACTCGGAAAAAGGCGCTTTTCATTTCTAAATAAATCCTTAACTCTCTAATGCTTAGTAAATATCTTTAATAACTATAGATAATTTGAAGTAGGAAGAACAGATAATGATTATACTAAGCAATCATTAAAAACAAAAACTTGCAAGTGTGCAAAACAGCCAGTTATAAACTACAGAAGCTGCCATTATTTATACTGATAGTTTTCACTAAAAAGCTGAAGTCTAGAATTATGATTGTAAATAATTATCAAATATAACATCCACATTATAGGAAGGATGGTGAAGTTATTTTGAATCCCTTTCTTACCCCCAACTGAAAGTGTTATGCACCAGAGATTGCAGTTTTTTATTGCTACATTAGGTAAAATAAACATCCCAGAGGTGCCTCTTTTTGAGTTACGTGAACGAAAGAAAACAGATGAAATGAAAAAAGGATGACTGTCACTGTCTGATTCTGATAAACATCTCAATTAGGAAAAAAGTTACTTGTTTTTAAAAGGAAATTTTATCGGGTTTCATTTACAATAAATGTCTGATTGCGTTGCTTGGAATTTTGTGAAGGAACAGTTATACATCGTGTTTAGTTAAGAGTCGTTTCAATCGATCGCATTTTTGTTATAGTATCATTTTAATGGAAAGTGTTCCGTAAAGGGGCCCGTAAAACGATCGATAATCTTGACTGCGATGATCCCTGTAACGGAACGGGCAGGGGGAATGGCAAGTTTTCGAGTGAAAACATGGACATACCAGGGCAAAGGGGATATAAAAAGGCTGCCAATTGCTGAAAGGTTGTCGGGCGCCGTGCTTTTTAAAGAGAGGTAGTAGGGGGGCACTACAAAGAAATGCTTTTGAAAAATGCTAGGTCGTAGCCAGAAAAGAAAAAAAAAGGATGAAAGGCTGAAAAGGTTGAAATTTTGCACATCACCTATTTAATGTAAGGGGTTATTTTACTAACTGGGAATATTTTTGTATGGGGTCTGCATAAAAATAAAATTTTTATTTAATTGGATTTAATGTTCTGAAAATGTTAATCAACACTTAAAATTCTGTCCCTTATATAACTTTGTGATTTATTGTACATGTCTATGATCCATATTTAAGGAATAAAGACTAGGTCTGTGTGTTTGGGACATTCTGTATATACTGGCAGGTAATTTTTTTTTTTTTTTTAATTAGTAGAAGATTTAGATGTATATTTTAAGAAATCTTTCCTTATTACTTATATGAACTGTGCATGTTTATTAAACTATATTGTATGTACGTTGTGCAATATTCAAAAACATGCGAGTCAGGGGCGTAGCCAGAAATTTTTCATGGGGCGGAGGGGGGGGGTGTTATGACTACTGTAACTCACATATATGCATACGTGTGTGCGATAAGGGAGTGAAGAACATACATTTTGTAATGGCAAAAAATTCCTCATGGGGGGGGTTATGACCCCCCTAACCCCCCCCCCTGGCTACGCCCCTGATGCGAGTAGCCACTTAGAATTTTAAGCTCAGTGGCCACTGGCCACCTGTAAATTTTCTGAATTTTGACCTCTAGTTTTCTCCAGATGTAACGTGAATACGTTTTAGAACCCCTTAGAAAGTACTCCTACCAAGGCAGATACCCCATGTGCCGGTTTGCCTTAACACACAACACAACTATGACTGGCACTGTCATAGAAGATTTATGTTTAATATTTTTGAAATTGAAAACTGCATGATATTACATTATCATAAAATTCTTTGCCTGTTGTAATTTTGCATTTTTACAAAAATCATGTGATTTTGGTACATATACACAAGAAACTGTAGTTTAGAACTTGTTATAAAATCACCTTCTTCTGTAAAAACACAATTAAAGCTAGCACTTTCAACGTATGATTTCTGACCATCATCTGTATCCACAATCTTCAACACTTCATAATAAAATCCATAACTTCTATTTTTAAAATCTGCTAATTTTTAATAATATTGAAATCTGTTTGCTATTTTGGTTCTTTAATGTTATGTGTGGCAAGGAAAAAGTCTCCAAGGTAGATGTTAGGGGCGGGGGGGGGGTACTACTTAATTCTATCACAAATAAACTAATTATGACAGGCACTTCAAAATTTTTTGAATGTCTTTTTACAAGCTGTACTGCACACTGAGCCTGTCACTTTTTGAAAATCTTTGCTGTGCGAAGGATGGGCACGCAGCTAGTTACAAATAAAACAATGATTGCCTGAATACATAATATTTTTGTTATCATTGGTAAAGTGCTCACTGGTTACAGCGGACCTGGGATATAACGTACCTAGAAGCTAGGTCCCGATTGTAGTCCTATATTTATAATGTTATTTAACTTTGGTTAAAACGTACTTAGGCTATAACATACTTTTTATACCAAATTCAAAAATAAAATTTTGCTTTTCTTAAGAATTTATTTCCTTGTTCTCGCAAATTTCAGTACCTTCAAAAACACTCGCTGGAGTTTTCAGATTCTCTAGCGAGATGAATTGTGTATGAATGAAGGGAGTGATCTTTTGTCGTTTTTGCCTGCTAGGTGGGGCTAAGAACAAAACCATGTTTTTTCTCATTCATCATTTTAAATGCCTCCTGAAAAGCCCTATCTATAATGATTCTGATGATAGTGAAGAAGAAACAGAGGAGCCTATTCCAAGCATACCCGATGCATTAAAGGCTGCAAAAACATTATCACGATTTTTTGAATGCCGCAGTGATGCAGAGACTCTACAGAAGTCTATTATGGATATCCAAAACGGTATTTTTAAAGTAGCATCTGCCCATTTAAAACAAAAGAAAATTACAGATTATCTCAATAAAAATTCTAAGTAATTTTCTCTTTAATTTAAATTTTAAAAAATTAGACCTGTTTAAAACACATATTAGGATGAAATTGTGAGCCCACTTTCTTTTTGTGTGTGTGTGTGTAATATTGAATCTTACCGCCGGTACTGCTTATAACGTACTACTTTTTTAGGTCCCGTGAGAGTACATTATAACCAGTGTCTACTGTATTATATAGCCCAGTGGCGGGACCTTTTTACCATTAGAGGGCCACATATAAATTGGGCAGTAATAAAGGAGTTTGTATAAGCTCCCTAGGTCCTCCTCTGGATCCACTACCGCTTTGCATGTCTGTTATTTTGAAATTGCTGTGTCAGATTTTTTACCTCTTTCTCATGTTTGTATTTGACAGAATATGGAGTAGATAGCAGCACCAGTTTGACTCTGAAGTTTTTACCCTAATTTTGCTGGTTGGGGGAAAAAAAAGACTGTTCTTCAGGGTGTCTACCGCTCCGGAAAGTCTGGGAAATTGGAAAATGTATCTGGAAAGTCTGGAAAAAAATGGGGAAATTTGTTAATGGGTCCGGAAAATTCACCAAAAGAATCAATTTTTTATTTTTTCGTGTCTTTCTTTTTTTTTTTATGCTTTCTCTCTAATTGTCAGACTGGAAACCGAAAGCAACTGCAACATATTTTTTGGACCGCGAAAGCATCAAGCAATGTGTTTGTATAAGGAGGGGAAAATGGGGGATCATCAATCGTGACGGGAGGGTAAAAGACAAATTAGCTTACTTAGTAACTTATGGCTTAGGATTGTATTTCCAAGAACAGTTAGTTAATTCTATCAGAAAGTGCGACTACTTCTGTTTCTCAATTGATGAAAACTTAATCCTGTATGCTTCAGTTAAAATTGATTTCAAGAAGTTGTACAAAATATGCGAATATAAAGACAAGGATGGGGGCATTGTGCAATTTCCCAAAGTAAAATGCACTGGTCAGGAATTTTTTTCCTGGGACCTCCCAAAAGTCAGGAAATTGACTTTCAGAAATTTGGTAGACACCCTGTTCTTGGATTTAGTATGTTTTGTGGGCAAATATTAAATAGTAGATCATGTTACTGCATAAGTTTTATTACTAAACTCCATCTACAGCGCAGTCTCATGAGGAATACATCAAACTTGATGAAATGCATATATTTTTTAATCAGCCAAATTTCTTTTTTAATTTATTTTAAAGGATCCTTCACTGGATTTCTGCAGTAACAGTTATTTGTGTTATTAGTCTTATAATTTTAGTTTTTCCCTCCCAAGTTATTAATTTTGTTGAAATGCTGACTGTTGATATATATTATATGCAGGGCATGTGAAGTTACAGCGTACAACAGCACTTGATCGTGAGGAAAGGAAAAAGCAAGAAAAAAGAGAAAAACGAGAAGGAGATAGTGAAGAAACAGACCGAAACATGTGGGTGAAGTACACACTTGGATTAAAGCATCAGGTAAGATTTTGAGAGTTGAGAGAAGTATACTGTTTATATTACCTGTATCTTTTAGTTACTATAAAAGTACTTATTTTTTCAAGCCTGCCGTAATCGCAAAAATTAAATTCCTGCAAAATACTTATTATTTTAAAGAAAGGAGAGCGGGAAATAAATTTTTCACTTACTAAAATTTAATGATTTATTGTACAGTTACAAACACTTTCTAACAGCTTTCTTTCTGACAACTTTCTTGAATTCTATACAGGGTCATTCCATTTCAAATCAACCAATAAATTTCAAAAATGTCACCCACCGTCTCGGATTTCTTTGAAAATTTTTATAAATGTAGCCATTAGTGTTCTAACTAACAATATAAAATTTTACTTCAATATCTCTAATACTTTTTAAGATAAAAATTATTAAAATAATGGGAAAGTGACCATAAATGGCGTTTTTGCAAACAATTATTTTAATGGTGCTTTTTCAGATAAAAAATCATAACTTTCTTTATTTTCAATATATTAAATTAAAATTTATACCAAAATGTTCACAAAGGTTTGGAGATTATAGAAAAAAATAATTTGATAGTCCTGTTTAGAACTGGAACCCCCCAAAAATTCATAAACTTTGTTTTTTTCAAAAAAATTTCACAAAAACAATAATTTTGCAAAAGCTGTTTCAGAAAATGGTGTAGCTCTTAACAAAGCAAACTATTTTTTTACTTACATGTAAATGCATAAAGTAAGATAATTTAAAATAAAAACGGTGGGTATTTGAGTCCTAATAGGTTAATTTAATTAAAAACCAAATATTTTGAAGATTTTTCTTAAAATGTTATGCTGCATGCAAATGTTATTATAAAATAATTTTTTATTTATTTAATTTAAAAAGGTGCTTATTTTATTTAAAAGTTAATAATGAATTAGTTATTTTACTTAAAATTTAAATTATTTTAAAATTAAAAATTTTTTAAACAAAATCGGAAATACATAAAGTTAACATGCGTCAAAATTTTTCTAGCTTTTTTTATTGTCAACTACAAATTAATACTTTAGTTAAAAAAAACATTTTTCTTTAAAATAATAGCTGTATGCAATTAAATGTGTAAAAAGGATTTATTTAATTAATACTTTCTTAATTTAAAAAATTTAGACAAAATTTGAACATTAATTAGAAAATGTGTGCTGAACATTTCTTTGACTCACTGACTACAAATTAAATAAGAAACATACTAACTTGCTTTAGCATAAAATGAAAATATTAATTATTATGACTGATTGTGACACTTATGTTCAGTATTTTACCAGGGAAAAAAAAAAAAAGTAGTTCCGTTCCTTCAATCAATCAATTTCAATGGAGATTCACCTGTGTTTTGTAATGATACATTAACATCTTCTAAAGCTTCTTGTTTTGAAATTGACAATTTCAAATTTGTGACAGTTTCATCACTGCCAGTTGATACTTTGTCACTGGTATCACTGCCAGTTGATGCTTTGTCATCAAGCTCAGAAATAAGTTTGTTTACCTTCTTCCTACAAAAACTACATTTTTTTGTCCAGAAATCGATTTTTCACAGTTTGGCAATTTGTTAATTACCTCAGATAAATTTAAATTAATGGTTCTCAAACATTTTTTTCTTTTTCTTTTATGGCACTTCAATGGGTCAAAACATAATGTTTGAAGTATTTCAAATTTATTCAAATAAAATAATTTTTGATGTTCACAAATATTAAGTAAAAGCTCCGATTGTACATTTCTTCTCAAACTTATTAAGTTCAAGTCTGAAGGTTTAATAATGCGGTACTTGATGCAGTTTCTACTTGAGCATAAGTCTTTTTATGGCATTCAGTTCCATTTTTCTTAGCCAATACTACAGCACGTCTGGGAATGTTCTGCTGCCATATTAAATGTAACTGATATTCAGTAGTAGCACAAAATAAAAAAACATTCTAATTTACTTTCAATTAGATTTTTAAAAAATGAGCTTACACATCAAGCTGAATAATTTAGCTTTATAGTGCGTTCGCCGAGTCAAGAGAACAAAACTAAACAATTTCACGTGTAAACTGGCGTTGAGTAAACACCGGGCATTTTGATAAAGTGCCAAACACAGTGTGAATTTCTGCTTTCTTCCATTTACGCTGCTTGGAATTAAGAAAGGTTAAATTCGCCTAACTAGGGATTGGTGCCAAAAAATGCAATTCTTTGGTAACCCGTTTGTTTACTTTCATTCTCTCGTTTCCGCGAACAGACTATAGATTATTGGTTTAACTCTTTAAAATAACTTCAACAATCCCAGAAAACATCAAAAACAATTCCAAATTACTCAAACAACATTTTCACTTAACCAAAGAAAGGCAAAACTGATTCCAATTCCCTTGGAAGCATCTGACCAAGAAAGAGATATTCACAAGAAGAGGGTGACTCATTGGAAGAGGGAATGGACCCCACCCCTTTACTATCCTACACTACTCAGTATCTCCCCTGCATCTTTTCATATTACACCAGCTCCTTACCACACAACAAACAGAAAGCATGGGATCTGATCTAGTTACAGTCCAAAAGCCTGTTGACTGAAAAGAGACTACTGTCATAGTTCTTTTAAACTGATGTAAAAAGAAACAAAATTATGATAAAAAACAAAACAGTTTTTAAAATTGTTTTAATTAAAAATTAATATAAATTGAATTTATAAATAAATAATTGTTTTATATATAAACAATGCTATACAGATATGCCTTCTTCATGCCTCAGGCAATTTACCCCCCCCCCCCCAAAAAAAAAAATACATTACAAAATTGGCTGAGACAACATTTAAATTTGAAATTTTTCCGACCGTACAGCTCATAAATTTAGCTATTCTTTTTTCTACATGTTTCATTACTGTTAGAATAACTGTTCCTAAAAGTGCACAGTACAACTTCTGAAGAGACATTCTAAAAAACTTGCTATACAGTCTCTAAATTAGGATAACTTAATTGCATAAAAATAAATTTAAAATCACATCATTTCTGAAAAAAAAAACAGCCTGTTCTGACTTTCTTCCCTACCCCCATTTTTTTATTATTTGTTATTGACACACTCTCTCTTTTTCAGTTTTGCTTAAACTGATTTAAAAAATACCGATTTAAACATTAATGAACTATTTTAACTTTATTTCCAATGACCCATTAAAAAATTTTCAATTAAAAATAAATAAATACCATGTTTTTACCTGACAGGTGAGGAGATTCCTATTATAAGCAAAGCATTGTCTACATTAAAAAAATAAAATTAACAGTTATATTACTCCTCTAAAATAAGTCAGAATGAGTGTAATTTAACTTGTAGTTGACAATAAAAAAAAGAAAAGCTTCCAAGTTTTGACGCATGTTTACTACAGTAAAAGCTCGACTATCCGGAAAGCACGGGAAGCGTCGAATGCCGGATAAGTGAAAATTCCGGATAGTTGAGCTTGTAAAAAAAAAAATAGAAACATTCGCCGGCAAAACCAGAGGGGGAGGAGAGAGGGGCATTATGCGTGTGCATACTGCTCAATTTTTATTTATGCAGTTTTGTAACAAGATTTTAATTGAATTTATGCTAATGCATGTTATATTGCAGAGTTTAAAGACGTTACAAGACTTTTATTATAATATGTCTTTGCATCCTTGGGAAGATTAATAATAAATTAAAGTAATAACACCTGCCGATTTTCAATGCTTAAAAGCTTTACACTAAGAGAGTGATAAAATAATAATAATAAATAGAGTGTTATTTCCTGCCCCCCCCCCCTCCTTCCTCTTCAGTTTCTGTTCAGAGATAACATAGTCAAATCATTGGAATGCTTAAGCCAGGTCACGAATCACTACATTTAAACAATCTACAATCAGCATTTCTGCTATGTGTTTATTTTAGCGCGAAAGATGAAACATATCATAGTTCTGAGTTAATCATTAAAAAATATATAAAAGAACTTTTTGAAAATATTGTAAACATATTGCTATAGTAATGAACAGTATGATCACTGTTTTGTCTCCTTGTTGTCCCTTCTGTGCTTGCAGACGCAACAGTGAAATGCTGTGTTTTTGTATTTTGTAATCATTTAGGCTGTTTTTCTTTCGTATTTTTAAACACACCATTGTAATTTATAGAAATATTAGTATTCTCTGGTAATTGGAAATTTGCACCTGTTGCTACCGTACTGTTTGGACAGCTGGAGAGGAGGGGCCACCGTACTAATCAATCTTTTGAGAAGACACAAAAAAAAAATAGAGGGAAGCTGAAAATTTTCCGGTTACTTGGACGCAGGATAATCGAGCTTTTACTGTATATGTATATTCCGATTTTGTTTAAAATGCTTTATATTTTAAAAATAAAAAAATTAAATTTAAAGTAAAATAACTTTAACTCATTATTAACCTTTAAATAAAATAAGCACCTTTTTAAATTAAATAAATAAAAAATCATTTTATAATTACATTTGCATGCAGCATAACATTTTAAGAAAAATCTTCAAAATATTTGGTTTTTAATTAAATTAACCTATTAGGACTCAAATACCCACCGTTTTTATTTTAAATTATCTTACTTTATGCACTTACATGCAAGTAAAAAAATGGTTTGCTTTGTTAAGAGCTACACCATTTTCTGAAACAGCTTTTGCAAAATTATTGTTTTTATGAAATTTTTTTGAAAAAAACAAAGTTTATGAATTTTTGGGGGGTTCCAGTTCTAAACAGGACTATCAAATTATTTTTTTCTATAATCTCCAAACCTTTGTGAACATTTTGGTATAAATTTCAATTTAATATGTTGAAAATAAAGAAAGTTATGATTTTTTATCCAAAAAAGCACCATTAAAATAATTGTTTGCTAAAACGCTATTTATTGTCACTTTCCCATTATTTTAATAATTTTTATCTTAAAAAGTATAAGATAGTGTAAGATACCCACCGGAGGGGCCGACCCGAGGGTTTACGGCCAATATCCCTCCGGGGAAGAAGAGTCCACCCCGCTCGGCAAGGCGACACCAGCCCGTTACTAATGCCAAGACCTCCTGGAGCCACAGCCCGGCCGCCAAGTCCAAAGCCGCCCCCCTATCCGTTTATTTGAAACCAAAAAACTACAAACTATACCACTGGCAAAACACAAATAGCCAGCGGCAGAACTAGAAATACAAAATAATAAGATTAACAAACTAGTAATAACAACAACAATTGTATAAAAGGGACAGCAACCTCCAAAGATTCAGTCCATAAATAAAGTCTTTCAAGTTCATAACAGTTTACCATCTTCATAGCAGTCCACCAACATGTTACATCAGCCTATTTAGTTCTTCATACCGCAGCGCTGTTATTCATTGGATTTTTGCCAGTATTGGATATATGAAACAGATGTAAGCCATTGGATTTATTGCCTTATCTATAACCATTTATATTCCTTTATATGTTATACTGCTTCTGATGAATTACAAATATATATATATTTTTTATACATCCTAATAAGAAATTTACCATAATTATAACTATTTGTTATGTTAAATGAATTTTATTATTTTAACTATAGACTTATTTAAAAGTTTCTGTATTTAGTCATTATTATTACTAAGAAGCCGAAGCATTTTTTTAAAAAATATAATTATATGATTACATTTGAATGTTAAAAATTATTATGTTAAATTTTTTACGGCATTGGTTTCATGGGTTTCCGGGATATCTGATGGATATAACATGGATATGTCTCACGTACCCATACACATTAATACACTTACATTTTACTATACACTATATTCATTATTTCATATGCACATTACACCTCATGTATATAGCGATACAGTATTCTATATTACATAATATCAATCTATATATACACATATGGATTTTTTTTTTTTTACATTAATTCAATAACACTCAACACTTATTTACATATTATATAAATAACTAACATTACTTTATCCAATCCGTTCCACTCCATTAACAATATTTTTATACAATAAATAATCCATATACAATTTACTCATCAACAACCAGACGGGGTACAACAACGCGGTGTACAACCAGATGTACAGCACTTTTATTTTTCTTTTATTTTTTTGACACCGGGGAAGATTACTGGTATCTAAATTTAATTTCACTGTAAAGTTCTATTAATTTATTATAGTTATCTTTGATTAGGTTCATTATGTTTTTAATTTGGATTATTTGCATAAAGTTTTGATATTCATCTATATTATTGTTTCTTCTTATTTTATGTGGCATAAGGGGACAGCCTCCAAATACATAGTGTAGAGGATCACCAACTACACCGCAATTGCAGTTCTCTGTATTTCTTCTGTTTATTCTATATAAGTATTTTGGAAAGCTGCCCCAGCCAGTAATGAATTTAACACCTATTGTATTGTTTATGTCAAAATTATGTTTAACTTTAGGTAAGAAATTATACGTATGCCTGCCAGTTTCACTATTGTTCCACCAGATCTGCCAATTATTCATTAGTTGCTTATTAATTAGATATACTATTTTGGATCTGGGTACTGGAAGTGATCTATTGCTGATTGGGTAGTTATTAATCAATGGTAATTTTGCTAAATAATCTGCTCTTTCGTTTCCCCAGTGTCCCACGTGTGCTTTAATCCATATAATTATAATTTGTATTTCACTATTATTCTTAATTATGTTATATAGTTCGTTTAATATTTCAGTATACAGATATAGAGACTTCAGTTTTTCAACAGTGGACCTGTTATCAGTAAAGATCTTAATATATTTATAGTTATTTGTAACCGCCCATTCCAAAGCTGTCACTATGGCAAGTTGTTCTGCTTGATATATGCTGTTAAAAATATTTATCCTTTCTGAGTATTCTTGTATTGTTTCGTTACTGTTGTTACAAGCCATATAACCAAAGGCAGTGCCATTTGTCATTTTAGATCCATCTGTGTATATTTTTATGTATTTATCGTCTACTATGTCATTTTCTATTGAATCCATGATAGTTAGCTGTTTATTTAGTATATTGCATTCTGGATAATGGTACGAAGGTATGGGTTGTTCTATTGTATAATTATCTGGTAATTCTGAGTCTGGAAAATTCAAGTTTAGCTTTATTGCTTTATATTTTTCTATCTCTTTCTTAAGTACCAGTTCTATTGGGGGAATGCTTAGTATAGTACATAATGCGGAATGGGCGGTGTTAGCGTTGGCCTTAGATATTCGCCTTAGATAGCGTTGGCCTTAAAAAGTATTAGAGATATTGAAGTAAAATTTTATATTGTTAGTTAGCACACTAATGGCTACATTTATAAAAATTTTCAAAGAAATCCGAGACAGTGGGTGACATGGCCTGGTTGATTTGAAATGGAATGACCCTACAGCTACTTCTTGAATAAAAAACAATAATACAACTAATAGAATGCAGCTCATTCATTTACAATATTTATACCAGCTTCTTGAATTCATTTAAAATGGGGAGGGGAGGACAAACTTTTCGGACTAAAGTTTTTTTAAATGCCAAAAGGGGTTCTATATTTAAGTACTTTCAGTATTTTTCAACTTTCTATTTTATTCATGTGTGGTATTTGGCCACGGCCGTAAGGAAAATTTAGGTTTTTAAAGTGAAACAAACTTAAAAGAAGTAAACCATGCATTGTGATTGATAGTAAAAGAAGATAACCCAAAGTTCTCTCCCTTGTTGGGTATGTGTAAATGAAGAGTAGTGAAATAAACATAGAGACATAAAGATTGATCACCAAATACATTTATTTTGACATCATCACAAAAGTAAACAAATGCCAGCCTTACGTCATTTCAACATCAAAACAAGTATTAGAAGGGGCAAAGCAGCTCAGTGACATAATGCATGTTAAATCTTTAAAGAGAATAGGTTTCCATTAATTAGCCCCCTTGGCAAAATAAAAGAATCATTTAAAATTGCGATTACACTATTATTAATTATCTGGGTACCCAAATAAAAGCATTAAAAAAATTATTTTCTGCAGCTCAAACAAACCAACAACAACAACCAAAAAAAAAAAAAAATTCCAAGAAAAATGTTGGGCAAACAGGACCCCCCTATGGTTACTCAGGGTTTCAAATGAAATCATTCTCAAAATCCAAGTCTAACACTAAATCCCCCAAAATTTCACCAAAAAGCAAAAATCAGCAAGTTAAAAAAAAAAAAAAAAAGCATAATTCATGACCCCCAATGAGCAAGTAAACTAGCAAATCTAGACATAATTCTTAATCTTAAACATTTGACAAGATGGCAAAATGAACATAATTTTACAAGAAGTTACCCACAATAGGGATGGTTATCATTTATCTTACTGGTATAAAAAAAAATCTTAAATTCCCCCCCCCCCCTCTTAATTAAGTGAAAAAAAGGAAACATCTTTAAGTTAGGAGAGTTCATGAGAGGACAGGCTTCTAGAGTCGAATATCTAGCATATCTGGGAGAAAAGAAGAAATAGGGTAGGTCTCGCCCAATTCACCAGCGGTGGCTCGTTAACGCCGATCCTCAGGATCCAGGTGGCTTCCGGGCCGGGCAACTTAGACCTTTTTGGGATGGGAACACAAGGTCTAAAAAAATGAAGGCTCCAGCAGTGGGCGCTGTAACGGCTCTCCACAGGGTACAGGCGGTCGGGCGTCTGTGGCTCCCGGGCCCGGCAACTTCGATCTTTTCAGGCCAGGATCACTCGGTCATGCTCCAGCGATGGAGCAGGGGCACTAAAATGTGTCGCCAATCAGGAATTCTGCTTGCATGATGTAGGGGGCCACAAGCCCATTTCATCAATTTTTTAAAAATCTTAAAGGCGGCGGTGATTCATTGCCCAAACTAATGGGCTAAGTACATGATGTCTCACAAACAGAGGGAAGAAAAAAAAGAAAGAAAACATTTCTTCAAAGAAATAAAGGCGGCCGTCAATCAAAATAAAAAGAAATGATGATCATGATTAGTCCTGGCCCTCTGGCCTAAGAGATTGAACGATCACATCACGAAATCTGTTACACTGCTGACCGGTCGCGTAATCATCGATACAAGAAAAATCAGGAGCTGGTTGACTCGACGACCGCATGCCTCCCGTGCTCGCTTCAGAATGAATGATCCCGCTACCTTGCGCGCTTTCTTTTCAGTGATGCTGTGCACGGGGACCAATCAGCACTTGCCCTGTCTCAGCTCCAAAAGTTCTAGAAAGATCTCTCTCTCTCCCCCCCCCCCCCCCCCCCCCCAAAATGGTGGGAAGGGAGAAAGATGGCGGAAAGTAATGATCTTGGCCGAAAGAGAAAAGATGGAGAAGACTGAAGCAAGGCGGCCATTTTGAATGTGAAAATTACCAAACAACAACGAAGTGCATTAAAATCATTATGAAATTTCTTAAAATTTAGCAGGGGCTAGCTAATCGTCCGAGACAACCCTGGGTAAAATTAGGAGTTAAAATTTAAATCGGAAGTGGGTAAAAATAATTAAAAACCGGACTTAGACAAAGGGTGGAGAGTAATATAGCAGAAAACAAGTTAGGCTATTGAGAAAAATGCAATAGTTAGCAGAAAATCTGCAGAAGATACAGGAAAATAAAATTTACACCTCCGGAGATAGGGAAAGCAAAGGCAGAATTAATTTAAAGCAAAAAGGTAATTATTCAGGAAAACATGATTAAAAAAAAGTAATTAGTAGCAATTAAAGAACAAAACTATTGACATTTAAAAAAAAGAAGACGAGTCACCCAGACCATTAAATCTCCTGACATAAGGCATTTAAATTATACCAGCATAAATTACTAATATTGAAAAATAAACATTTGCCAGTTGAATCAATTAAAAAATAAATAAAAAGTTACTGCTTAAATCCATTAAACAGCTCGTGAAATCACCAATATCTTCATTTTTACGAAAATAAGTGCTTTTACTGTATCAAAGTTTTGCTTAAAAACAAATATTTGAAATAACTTAATGGCTGTTTAACCTATTTACACTTTATTCAATTTAACTGAAGAAAAAAACCAGGGTTGTCAGATTTACTGCTTGGGTAGCTCCTCATTTTCCCCACTGGGACAGGTTTTTTTGGGGTAAAATGTTGTTGTTGTTGTTGTTTTTTGGCGTAAGTTTCAAAGAATGTGGGCTGTGCCAATGTATACACATGTACAAGATAGCGCCATTTCAGTAAGCAGCCAATCAAGATATCAGGGAACCATGTCACATGTCACCTACGGCAGTGTCACAGGGCAAAAGAGAAACAAATCGAAACTTTTTAAGATGGCACCCCAGGGCTGCTCCTATACAATTACGAAGTGATAGCAAATGTACTACTGATTATGGAACGGCTGCAACCCCCTCCCTCGCACTGCTCTCAATGAAGATACTTCCCTCATGGAAAATCCGTATTCATTTCCCAGAAACATCCCCTCAGATTCTCAGAAGCATCATCCCCTGAGAAACAAAACTACACTTATCAGAAGTGAAGCTACTGTGAATGTGCAAATTGAATAGTGCTCGTGCTACATCCGGATTACACATTGCACACACTCCTTCTATTCTGATCTGTCTAGACTTCACCCATATTGCTGCAGAGTAGAAAAATACTAAAAATATAAGCGTATGTACAAAATTTCACTTAAAAAGGTACAGTTTGCATTCACATAGGGTGCAAGTATTGTGTTTGCGTGCAATATTTAAAGATTGCGTTCAGATAGGGCTTTTGCATGCGACAGAGTGCACATAGGGGGTGTTAAAAGAAGTTGATTTTACATATTTAGGATCTGATTGGTACTCTACATGCATCCCCGCATAAAATTTTCTACTGCGTGCTGAACGCAAAATTCCTAACTCTAGTGATGATAATTTCTTGGCTGTATAATAAAAACAGGTCAGGTTGCACTAACTATTGAAATTAGATATGAACAGATTAATAAATCAGTGCCACAAAATAAAGAAGTGCACACATTATGGAATGAAAGGAATAATAACTTAACTCTGTGTTATTAATTAGTTATTTAAATCTTAAAAAGAAATGTGCTGGTGGGTTTTTGACATCATTTTTTATATTGTTTTAGAAACAAAGAAAATAAAATAATTTGAGAACTTCTGTGTAAAGTTATTGAGTTATCGCTAACATTTTTTATCATTTTTGACCATTTAAATCCCTGGAATTTCTTTATTACTTTTTTGCAAAAAATTTATAAATAAAAAAAATTATATTTTTAATGTAACTTATTAAATTACAAAGTAAGAAGATGAACCTTTGTCTAAGACAAACGAAAGTTATCTGTGTGCTTTATTTTACTACATCCACTCAAAAAAAAGTATTCAAGTAAAAGCCAAATTTCTCAATTCAGTTTAGTGAGTAACCAATTAGTTTCTGAAATTTGCACAGCTCGAAATTATTTGTCGATATATTTAAATGGTATGTCACTTAAGTTTCTATTACTTATAATTTATTAAGCTAATAATTATTTATTCAAAAGAATATGCAGTGAAAGTTTTTAGAAGCAAATTTATTCATTTATTTATATTTTGGAGGGCAGTGCCAAGTTCCCTTTGTGAGTTAAACCCGGATTTTATGTTTGTGTATGGTTTGAAGTTTGCATTTCTAATAGTACAAGTTTTCAAGTTCAAGTACCAAAAATTTTAATTTTGCTGAATAAAATGCAGATTTTTAACCCTAAATGCCGGGTTTTTTTAATAAAATGCACCAGGTTGGGCTTTTTACAACCCCCCCCTTTTTTTTTAACAACCCTGAACAAAACCATTCCACTGAATTTATAAGATAAATAGCCATCCTACTATATAATTACACTCACTAACAATTCTGGGTTAACCTCTCCAAGATAAAACTTTTACTGCCATTACTCCAAAAGATTAAAAAGTTAAGTGCAAAAGCTTGATAACATCTACACCCTTTGTACTATCCGGTTGAAATTTTTCATAATTACGTATAAAATTACAGAAAACAATCTACACTATTTTAAAAATCTGAAAAATCTACGTATTCTCTATCTTTTAAGCGGTTTTTTGCTATTTACAGCTCCATTTTATTTCCAAGGGTAAAAAAAGTAAATCATTTGCATGACAAAATCAGATGTCCCAATTCACATGATGTCATATTGAAGTCACAGTCATCAGTCTTTGAAGAGAAAATTGCGATTCCAATTTGTTTAAAATAGCTTTTCTAGATTACATAGTTTAATTTTTTTTCTCAAATAATATGATATCATCTGCATAAAACATTGATATAAGAGGGGCTGTTCCCGCAAAAAGAAATCGCTCATATGCTAAAAGTTTTTGCACATCTCCGGAAGAGCATGAAATTCAATTTGGGTATACAGTGCAGCACGGATAATCCGGCATCGGCGGGAATGACGCGGTGCCGGATTACCGATTTTTCCGGATTACAGATGTGTTGAAAATTTCCATTAAAACCATTGTCGATCACGTCCTATTGACCAGTGTATTATTTATCAATGAAAAGTAGTCTTAAAATATGCATATGATCGCTGTATAAACCAGGGGGGGGGGGGGAAAAAAAAAACTACACTGGAACAAATGTAATTTAGTGTTTATTCAAACTAAAAACTATAAAGCAGAAAATATCGTTGGTTTTGGAACATTTTCATAAAATATAACACAAATAGTAACTGAAATTTATTTAGATACTAATTTAAAATAAGCGTATTAAATTATTATTAGAATCTAATTAGCTTTTGTATTTACATTAAAATACATTGGTTAATTTGACTTTTTTTTTTTCCTTCTTCGGTATTTAATTGGTTAATTAACATATGCACATTCATCAGTTGACTCTCAGATATAAAATCGAATTTATTAAATCTCTCCGTAGTTTGTACCCTAGAGTTTTATTTTGCAAGCTGAATTATTCCCAATTTTACTCGCTTCAGTCTCTTCACAGCTTCTTAATTACGTCGAAACATACCAATTCCCCCTTCCTTTCCCTCTTGCTTTTCAAAGCACTGGTGAAATCCTTCCCGGGATAGTTGACGATTTCGCACGGTGACAAGATGTCTAGAAACAAGGCAATGTGTCTAGAAGGAGCCGAAGTCACGTGTTTACGATGATGCTAAAACATGCTGTCTCGTTTTAAAAACTCATTAATGTTCTATGAAAGCACTCGCATTATCTTTGAACTCTTCATTCAGCTACACTGGGAATATCTTTGAACTCTTCATTCAGCTACACTAGGTTCCCGCATTATGGATGCTGCACTGTATAGTAAAAATTCAATAGAATTATTTCTATATATATTATCAAGTTACTTATTTTAGGTGGTCGAGAATTAAATATATTGAATGTAGACATATTTTCATCAAATGTTTTTTCTGTAATTGCCTCTACAACGGGCTTTGACTGTTAGTATACTCATAATTGAATTTTTTACTTTTCTTTTTTAAATCTAAAAACAAGGTTATGAACTACTAGGCTTTGTTAATTATTTAGTTCTTACTCACAAAGTTTTGCAAGCATGAAAGTTTTTTGTGGATCTGTTCCATGATTTTCTTTATTATGATATTAGCATATTTCCAGCTTCTTTTTTCTGTTTTCAGATCAATGAATTGCACTTTTTGTTTACTAAATTTACCGTAAAAATTTCATGAAGTAATGTTGTAGCATCTCGGTCTTTTTCCATTGTCCTGAGAACAAATATTTTTTATTTAAACAACCTCCATTGCCATAAGAGTAGAAATTAACTTTTAATTCAAATTTAAATTATTTTCTGAATCATTTTTTCGCATGTGAAATTTCATGATACAAAATAATTAAAGTGAAAGTTAAAACAAAGAATTTTTTAACTGGAGGTGAAAAAAATTACAGAAAATAAGGAATAACCTAAGGATGTTTTTTTTTTTTTTTTTTTTTTTTTTCCCTGTCATAATGTATACATAACCATGTAAATTATGTGTTTAGTATGATTTAAAAAAAATAAAAGGTACTAGATGAAACTTGAATTTAATTTTCATTATTTTAAATTTTGCTTTGATTAATCTTTTGGTATCCCAATTTTTCCTTTGTACACAATTTCCTCTTTTTTTCCAATTTTGCCAGTCTCATCTCTGATTTTGTGTAATATATTGCTTAAAAGCAAAAATAATAGGCTCAATCAGCCTAAAAGTACAAACTTGTTTGATAATTCTTTACAATGTGTGATCAAATGAAAAGGTACGAAACGACGTAAAAAAGTAACTAAATATTTGCATATTCCGCCATGGAAGAATGTAGCGAGACATCGCGGGATGGGATCAGAGCATGCATGGGCGCCCGCATGCGCGGGAGAGAGCCGAGGTTCTTATCAAAAGTGGCAGTCCATATGAGGACAGGATGGCATTCGCGTTTGCAAAATTCGACGATTGAGGAGCAGCGAAGTGTTATCCGATTTCTGATAGCGGAAGGTGAAAAAAAGGGCAGCTATTCATTGCCGGATGGTGACAGTTTACGGGAAGAAATGTGTCTCTGACAAGTCTGTCAGAAAATGGAGTGCCTGTTTTCATGCAGGCCGTGAGAGTGTGGGTGATGACCAGGCCAGGCAAACACTCATCACGAGCGATCTCATCGACAAAGTGGACGACCTAGTGAGAAGTGATCAGCGTGTCACATTGCGAATGTTGGAGGTGAAGGTGGATGTCAGCTATGGAACCGTGTGGATAATTGTTCACAACAGGTTGCAATATCGGAAGGTGTATACCGCTTGGTTTCAGAAGCAGCTCACCGACCAGCAAAAGGAACGGCGTATGGGGCTAGCACTGCAACATCTGTTTTGGTATCAGGAAGACCCCACTTTCATGGAGCAGATCATCACAGATGATGAGACCTGGTGCCGAGCCAGAGACAAAGCTGGACAGCATGCAGTGGAAGCATGCGTCGTCAACTCCCCCTAAAATGTTCAAAGCCGCGTCGTCAGCAGGCAAGGTGTTGCTCACCGTCTTTTCCAACGTTCAAGGTCCGCTACTTGTGGAATTCCTTGAGCACAGAAAAACCATTAACTCCGATGTGTACTGTGAGACACTCCGACGCCTACGCAGGTCCATCAAGAACAAAAGACCGGGGCTGCTCACGGACGGTGTAGTTCTGCTCCATGATAATGTGCTTCCACACATCTCCAGAGTCAGACACATGGAACTGACCAAGTTCAAGTAGGAGATGTTGGACCATCCGCCCTACAGTCCGGACATGTCGCCCTGTAATTTCCATGTGTTTGGTCCACTGAAGAAACAGCTGAAAGGGAAGTGCTTCCACTCGGACGACGTACTCAAGGATGCTGTGACGGACTGGGTCTCGTCACGGCCACAGGAATTCTGGGAACAAGGAATCCTGTGGCTTGTTCATCAGTGGGATCGTTGTGCTCGGGCCTATGGTGTATATTTTGCATAAAGTCTACATTTTTACCCACCGTGTTGTTCCGTACCTTTTCATTTGATCACCCCTTGTATCTATGATAGTTACATTCAAATTCCTGTAATATCATAATTGGATGATAAAACTGTACATATTCATATCCTTCCTTTAAAGATTGTTTATTGTCTGTTCAGTTAAAAAAAATAACTTTAGAGCTCTAGGCTCTTTGGAAACAATTTTGGTTGACTAAAGCAGGTATAATTCTGGCATATTAGATGTTTTTAAGCCTAAAAAGTTTTAACTAAGAATGTAGAACGTTAAGTCAACTTGACCAATTCTGTTAAAATACCTGATTTTTGCATGAACTAATTCAATTTATAATTTTTAGGTATGGAAGCAAAAAGGTGAAGAGTATCGTATCACTGGTCAAGGAGGCTGGAGATACATAAGCTATACACGAAGATATTGTTATAAGCCTTGTTCAGAACTTGGTCTTAAAGGTGGTCCATATAAGGTAGTTGTATGTGAAAAAGATGCTGAACCTAAAGTAATGGACACTAAAGAATACTTAAAAACAGTCCCTGATGTTCCAGAAAACAATCCACACTTTTTCCCATTTGATTCAGTAATTCCTGAAAATGAAGATTTTAAAGAAGAAATTCCTGAGGATGATCTTAATCCATCTATGCATATTGACAATCTTGATATAGAAGGTATAAAGCAAGAGTTACTTGAAGAAACAAGTACTTCTGATGACAAAAAAATTACCTCTACTATTAAAAAGAAATATATTCCCAAAAATGCTGGTGTTTTGACTTCGTATAAATTAAATCCTCATTTGAATGTAGATGTAGTAAATGTTTCTGAAGGTTTAGCAGAAAAACTGCGTGTTACATACCCAAGAGTACCCAGGCCAAGTAAATTGGATGAATATTTAGACATCAGATTAAAAACCATTGAAGCCCAGGAAAAAATACCAGAAACTGTTGAAAAGAAACCCCCTTCCGGAGTTCTCAAACTAGAGGTGAAGTCTGGCAATTTTCTCAATCAAACAAGTGTAAAATTACTTGTAAAAAAGGGAGCAACAGCCAGTGAAATATCAAGAGCAATTGCAAACAAATTAGGAAGGCGAGAACTTTTCAAGCCTAAAATTACAACTTCTTTAGCTAATGGTGATATTTCTGCAAGTGAGGAATCGGACACTCCTTTAAAAATAACTCCAACAACTTCAATAATTAGATCACCTAGAAGGTGTTATTCCCCTCTTTGTCGTTTAGAGTGTACTACCCCTAAGTTAGGAATGCAGTGCAACTGTTATTCACCTACATGCCGTACATTTCGTGGCAGCCAGCTTATAATAGTAAGAAAAGATATGTCTAAACTGAATTTATTAAATGCTGGTCAGAAAGTTACTCCAAAAGATACCTCCACTACTGATGTAGTTATAAAACAGTTGAACCAGGCAGGAATGTTGAATGCAGAAACTAAAGTTATAAGGAGTTCACCACCTCCTTTGCAGCCTATTGTACCAAAAACAGAAAAACCTGAGACTGACGAATCTGAAAACACAGATGTTAAAGATCCTGCTAGTGTAAAACCTGCTAGCAAATGTGCATCAACTAAAAGTAAAGCATTTTTGGGCAAAGCTAGACCCTCTAAAAAACCTAAGAAAGTTGGGAAAGGTGTTTTGCCACCTTGTAATAGATTTATGACACCTTCAAAAATAAAAAGTATTTTAGCTCTGCCACCACATGAATTAAGAAAGATTTGCAGAAAGGCTGGTTTCCGAGAAGCTGCAGGATTCAATTACAATGCAAAAAATAATCAGTACATTTGGCCGTATGGTACATGCCCTCGGCCCTCATTTAAAACTGCCTGGCAGTTTAGAACTCAGACCTTGAGCAGCATACACGAGGCTGCCCTTCAGTTGAGGGTTATTTGGGCTTGCATCCGTTGGGATGATGTCCAAGCTAAACCTCCACCCAGTGGTACAAATACCATATCTACTGAAACGGAAGTGCAGACTATAGAATTGTTGCAGCGAAGAGATGTTGGAATGTTTGGATTGCGTTCTGAATACCTTGTTAGGAGAATAACTGTTCCCATTGATTTGCCGACAAAACCAAGAGGTAAACAATTTTTAATATTTTGTTTTTAAACTTTTTTTTATTCCTGAAAAAGGATAAACTTACATTTTATATCATATTGAGAAATATTCCACTTAAAGCAATTATTTTTGAGCAAACCAAACTGTAGTGGAATCTTAATTTAATGCTCGCCTTTTTAAATTGCATTTACTATGATTAGATGTCCATTGAAATTAGCGTTATTGTGAATATCTAGGCCGTAATTTTCTATATTTGGTGTTCCTTAACTTTACCAGTAAAATTTAACGAATAGTGATTTAATCAAATAACTGTCCCACATTTTTATTCTAAGCAAAAGTGTTCCTTTAGTAATTAGAAATAAAATGTAAGACTTTTTTGGGGGGCGGAGGGGGGGTTACACTGTTGATTTGTTTAAAAGCATCTTGACAATTTGGTTATTTTCTGCAATGTTTTAAGCATCTTAAAATCAGTAAATTATCATTTACAAATTTAAACAATAATGTATTAGCAATATAGTTTTATTCAGTGCTATTTGTAATGTGTATGTGCAGCTGTAATGTGTTGTGTATATACAGTAGAAGATCGATATACTGCAATTCTATAAACCGCAATTCTCCATAAACCGCATTAACACTGAGGATGTAAACGGAGAAAATCACAATTAAGAAATTTCTACAATCTGCTTTTTTTTTTTTTTATTGCTTTCCTAGGGAATTAATTTTGAGACATTAGATAAATCCCACAACATGCCAAGCTTAAAATAAACAATTATTCTCCCATGCATGCATTATGCATTATCAGCATAACAGCTGGCCGGCTGGGTGGAAGAGGAAGGAATGTTTACTTTAATAAAACCACGAACCTCTCCCTTTTCCCCTCCACTACCAAAGAACCACTCTCTTTCTCCCTCCTCTACCATTGACTTCCCAAACAGACGTTTATTTATTTAGTTATATTTCTCTTTGTAAATTGATTTGTTTTATATTAAATCATATGCTGTTACTTGGCTTCCTAAATCATATGCGTAGCATCACCATTTTTTTTTTTTTTTTATGTGTGGGTGGGAGAATGCACATAGCATATTCTAAAGTAAAAATAGCCATGTTTCTTTAAGTTTGGCAAGAAGAAAGGTTTTAAAATGAATGGTTTTCGAAACAAAGTTTGGGGGGGGGGGGTTTGGCACATGCCCCCGCCCCCTGCCCGACGATATGCTTATGTCTCAATATTGACAGTAAAATACTTTTTAAAAGTCTATGAGAAGTAGGGGAGTTTTCTCAATGTAACACTATTTTAAAACTGAATTTTGGAACTGGATAAAGTAAAAATAGCGCCGTTTCTTTAAGTTTTGAAAAAAAAAAAAAAAAAAGGTTTTAAAATGAATGATTTTCTAAACAAAGTTGGGGGCACACGACCCCCGCCTGACGATATGCTCATGTCACAACTTAGTACTTTTAAACAGTCTATGAGAAGCAGGGGATGAAGAGCTTTCTCAATTTAACACTATTTTAAAACTGAATTTAAGCCATCTTTAGTTAAAATGAAAACTGCTGAACTAATGCATTGTGCACAAAATGGAAAGTACTCAGTTTGCAAACCTGCATGAAGAAAACATTTTGAATATTTGGTAATGGATGATAAGTTACAAATTGTTAATCATTTGACCAGTGCTGAAATAATTTCCTCTGTTTCAAAACAAGAGGAAAACAATTCTGAAACAGAATCAAATGCTGGAGAGAAAGTTGAAAAACTTTCAGAATCTGAAGAAATTTCCATAAGAGATCAATATTTTAAATTCCTAGAAACACAAGACTGCGTAACCAAAGTAAAATTATTACCTGTTCAAAGGCTGCAAGAAAAGTTATTTGTTGAGAGATTGCAAATTCTAAAACAAATCAAAATCAATATATTGTTTAACAAATAAACTTTAATGCTTTTGGTAATTTCAATTTATTTATTTTTTCTGTAAATAAATAAATTCCATTTTTTTGTTTTTTAAAGTAGTATTTGTATTTAAAAAAAGTTTTAAGCATTATATTTATGTGTTCTAGCTATATTTTAATATGTTTACTAGGGAAGTTTAATGATATAAGTGAATGATCCATATAACGCAAAATTCTATATAATGCAAAACCTTGCGTTTCGAGGTTTGCATTATAAAGATCTTCTACTGTATTATATTCTATCTTAAAATAGGGCCTATAGGAATGTTAGTTGAAATAGATAGCACTCAGGGACATAGCAATTAGAGCCTGCACACCTTCCAAAATTTTGAATTTTTGTTAATTTGATGCCAATAAATCAAGTGGTTTTTGTGAGAAATTCTTTTTCACCTTTTGGGCACCCCCCCCCCCTTTTTTTTTTTGGAGGGGGGGGGGTGTTGTTCCGTGCCTGGTAGTACCTATGGTGGTTTACATGTATATTGTAATTCCATTATTTAAAATAAAACCAAATAAACTGTGTATTCCTAATGAATATTGCATTTTTTTTACAATGCATGATTAACACGGCCATCTCGGTAAAATCTGGACAGGCCAATATCGTAACCTAAAACTCGTAGTGACTTTTTTCTATCTAGCTTAACAGTTTATCCACTTGAAAATTGTCTCACGTAAGAAGTAGAAAAATTATTTCAAGTAAGTTGAAACTAATTATTTAAATATATAAAAAGGTGTGCTATAGTGGGATTTCCCAAAGTAAAATGAGTATTTTGAAAGGAATTTTTAACTCAGAGCTCCCAAAAATCTTTCAGGATGTCTGATAAAAAAGTCAGAAAATTGACTCCCAGAAATTTAATCGACACCCAGATTAATAAATTAAATAATTTAAAAAATTATACATTTGTTGGAAAACATTGGCTTTTCTTACTTCTTCATTAGCAAAATATTTTCTAACTCCAGTGAAATAAGTTTAACACGAAAATGCTTGACATGAAAAATCAGTTAATGCTAAATGATATAGTGGTCCGGACAGTATATTATGCAATTAATTACAAATATATGTTTTATTTGAAAAAATATTTGGTCCCCTAGTTTCGGGCCAAATGTTTACCATTGTATTTTAAAATGCTTTCTGTAGTTTGTGAATATTTTACTTGTGAAGATTTGGGATCATTTATTTCTCTCAAAACATCTGTAGTCTTACTTTCTTTTCATTTTATTTATATGCCTCATTCTTAAGAATGGGGCCTTCTTCATTCTGCCTCTTTTGGTTAAGATTTTTCTTTATTGTCTATTTATTGTTATTATTTAACATCTCTAGGGAACATTTATTATCTTTATGATTTCCTATTTTTAGTAAAATCAACACCTCAGCGTAGTGGCTTGAGGGAGAGGCGAAGACCTGAATCTCCAGAAAATAAGCTGCCCACTGTCTCAGAAACTTGGGTTCCTGAAGAAGATCTTGAGCTATGGGAAATTAGAGAATTTGGTGAAATGTAAGAGCATATTTAAAAATGAAACTGCTTACAGTTGACTTATTACAGATGACTGCGTATTATGTATTACAATTGACTGCATACAGTGTTGACGGATTTAAAACAACCAGCTAATGCTATTGATTATCATTAAATATTGATCCTAGGTTATAGTTACTGGTTGTGAAAATTTTTTAATACTGTAATTCTATGTAGGAAATACCAGTGGAAATTGCGAGGCTCAATAAATACAGTAGCCCAAGCCATCGCTGTAGGGCCCTTCTTCGAAAATATGTCGTCAAAAAAAAAAATTAGTTATTTATTCGAAAAAATTAAAGAAGTTCAGCTTTATAATGGAATACTTTATTCAGTGGGTACACACATGAGTTGCTGGACACACAGTATGTATTTCTCCGTGTTATCGTTAATTGTAAAAAAATTTTTTAATTAAACTGTTTCTTATATTTCAACCAGTAACGAACTACAAAATATTAATTGCATGACGTCATATGAAACTCTTCATCTTCACACTTAAAAATACTGTATTGAATGCTTTAATTTCAAACCTCATCAATTTGCATTTAGATTAGGACTGAATATTCAAAAGATGTTTTCATTCAAACTGTCACATGTGGTAATTAAATTAACATAAAATAATTATAAATTTATCTGCCACATTTATGGGAAAACTCGTTAAGAACTATGTAGTTACGGCAGATACAGTTGTCTGACATGACAAGTAATTTTACAGATTGTAAAATACCAATTGGAAATTTTACTTCCAGAGAAAAACTTTATTGAATAGGGTTGGTTCAGATTTTCAATTCAATCTTTTTCCATCCTTCCTGAGAGTGGATATTTTCTCTTTAGTACTCTTTCATTTAAAGCTCCAATTCCATAAAAATAAAAACTTATTCGTATTTTAAATTTAATTTCCCCCCCTCCCCCTCCCCAAGTAAAAATTAAAGAACATTTTAACAAGAAATAAACTTAGTTTTGTTAAACTAAGTTTATTCTGAATTAAACTGAGTTAATAATTAAGCTCTTGTAACTACTTGTTAGTAGTTACAAGAGCACTAGTTATTAACAAAAAATAAAATTAGTTTTACTTATGTGAACTGGATATTTACTGAAATGAGCACAAAATTTTACTGCTGTTAATTTTGCCAGTTTGGCAGATATGTAATGTACTGTTTAAATGCTTTTAAGAAAAATAAAGGCTGTTGTTAGCCTCAGTGAACTTGCATTTATTTATCAACTAGCTGTGTGCCCGTTCTTCGCACGGAAGGAAACCAAAATTTTCCGTACATGTGCAATTCGAACTAATTCCATTGATGTGATATCTAAAATAAAGCAAGATTATTTGACTCTTGACTTAAAGTTTGCGTCATGAGTACTAACCTGGTATCATAATGACTCAAAAAACTACATCAGTGTCATTCGTGATCAAAAAATTGACAAGCTTAATGGTTTGCAGAGAACTCCTGACTTCCAAAATGTCTTATTTCTACATCATACTGTTTTTTAGGTTCAAGCTGTAGCATTAAATACCTCAGACACTACATGAAATTTACTACCGTTATTTTTAAATAGCTGCACAGCCGTTCTTCATTCGGGAAGAAGCGAATATTTTACTAAAATCATATCTGCATGTGAAAAAACAGATGTTCATTTCTAAAAAAGTTCAAGTAATCTCCTATGTTGAAATTACTGCAGGATATACTAATGCAAATTAGAATTACTTATTGTTTAGTTGTTGTAAGACAACCCTTGGAAAAGGATAAACAGAGCACTTTTAATTTGATGAAATATTTATTAACATGGTATATTGTGATTTATTCATATTATCCTTACAAATCTACTAATACTACCTATTACATATATCAATACTATCTATCTTCGCTTAACTCTCTTCAAGGCTCGATTAAAAGAAACAGCTTAGATTATTTGGCACCAATAGGATTCTTTGCAATTTACGCATTAGCATAAACAATTATCATTTCACATAATGGTTGCCATTAGGGAAGCTCTCTATATATACTTAATTTATGCATAGTTTTGTAAGATTTGCGTTTTTAGCACCGCAGAACATTATCGATATCTTATAAATCCTCCATGGTTCTGTCTCCTGAAAAACATCAAACTGTGTACTCTTGGGGAGCTATTTAGAATCACTTTAATTGTGACAGAACGCAGTTGCAGAGTTTGAAAATTTCATGCATTTTTTAAATTTATGACGTCACTACGTTAAAATAAAACTATACTTGCAATATGCATATGTTAGAAACCTATAAACAAAACATTTTTAAATAAGCAGTGGATTAAAATGCCACTAATAATAATAATAATCATGAACTTCTCAGTTTATTTCTATAGAAAGTTTTAATCAAAATATCGCCTCCTTCTATTAAAAAAAGAACAGGAATAAATGCGTTAAAATTGTGGCGTAATTTTTACGTATTTTAAAGCATATGACGTCATAGATCCTCACTTGCAAATTGAAAATCCAGTACCCATTTAAAGCCTCTATCAATAGGTTGAAAAAAACCTTTTTTCTAATCCTTTCTGTGGCAATGCAACAAAATTATCTCGCGCCATGATTTATTAATGCAATGGCAAAAGCTGTCCGCATTGATGCTTAAACATTAGGTTGCATTAAAATTCGTTAAAATTCATCTAATTTACACAATTTTTTCGTTTTCATTTTAAGAGGGAGGAAAGAATGTTTCGCATTTTATCAAAATATCAAAAAGTTATGGCAGATAAAATTGAAGATGCGACAGTTTTAAAATTACTTTTTGTGAAAAAATTTGCCAAAACAGATGCTTAATAAAAAAAATTCTAAAAATCTGTAAATCATGTTACGTATTCAGAACAAACTGTTTTTAAAAGAAAATTTTCTCCTCTATCCGATGATACAAACGCTGTTTTGCTACGAGCTTAATTTGTGCTGTTATTATGAATTAGGTGAGAAAAGATGCCAAAATTCACATAAAACATAAAATAAAAAAATTCTCGATCAAATCTTGAAAAAATTGCTTAGGTGCACAACTACATGTTTAGATCTTAGAGTACCAAATTTGGTGTTTCTAAGTGTAGTTGTTTGTCCGTAACACCGCCAACACATGCACATACATCTTCTTTTATAATAAGTAGAGATTCTACAGCAGGGTTTTTTTATTTCAGCGTAAAGCTTTTGAAAACAACAATTTGGCAAAGCAGCAGTCCCATTTTGGACATTAGGTAGCAGATCCCCCGTCTGAAATTCCAACATAATTTCTTTATGTTTCTCTATTTATTTGCAGTACTTAAAGATTGATTTAAATGTTCACTCATCTGCAGAGGACATAAAAGTGTTTTTCAACTATTGAAAACCATCTGTCTGCAGAAAATAATTTTGTTTGTGCAACAATGTTGTCCTGTTTCTGCCATAGGGGCAGAAGGAGAAAATTAGTTTTACCTGCCTTTGATCTGATACTAGAAGAAACAGGCAAAAAGGAAAATTTTTTAGGGGCCTTATAAAAGCTTATTCCAGAAGTGCACAAGATTTAAATTTTGTTTTTGCTTTGTAATCATAAGTCTCTAATAGGGCAAACAAAGTATGCACCTCGGGTTCTGTGCTGAAGGGAGTGTTAAAATTAAGGTTTGCCCCCAGATGATGTAAACTGCGATTACGGCACTATCTAGTCATCTTATTTTCAAAATGAAAGTGTTGCTGGTTCAGCAGAAATTAAATATAGGGCAGTTTTAATTGGCTGCATTTAAAAAAAAAGGGGGGGGGATGTCATATATTGTAATTTTTTTTTGGTAAGAAACTCGATATCGTAATTTGTATTCTATCAGAATTAATGTGTGTATTTATTCTCCAGGCATAAGAATCTTCGAATTAATTTATTATTTAAACCAAACACTGATTATACTTAAAAAATTATATAATCATTGCAGATCTCAGTGTTCTATTGCTGCTGACTTAACTTCAAACTTTTTATATCCTTTTTGTAAGTGGATGTCTTACTTTAAGTAAAAATAATAAAAGCATTAAGCTCTAAAACACTCTAAGTGTAAAACATATACCATAAAACTAGTTAAAAGAATGTTCCTAGTTAAAAAATGGGCCTTTTTGATCCCCTGTCATAACCATAATCATCATCAGACTGCTCTCTACTTTCCATGTCATCACTGCCAATGTCCCATTCTTTATCCAGGATCGTGTGGTGACATCCCCAATGATAAAATTTTGTCATGCTTTCTGTCAGAAGCTGCAGAAAAAATGCGAACTATATATTTATGTATGCATGTAAATTGGGGAAGGTGTAGGTGCATTTAAACATTGTTAACTGAAAATTACAATTACATGAAAGTTGTCTTCAACAGAGTTGAAAAATGTGCTGAAGACAGTTTGTGTGTAGACGATTGTTCTGTTTCTGTGACAATGTTGCTGTATCGCCCTGTCTCTGCCACGGGGTTGCCATCTTTCGTTGATTGGCACATGAGCTGTGTCATGAACAGCTTTGAGGGTGGAGATTATTTCAACTGCTTAATGGTAAACTTTTTACTGCAAAACCGTTGTAATATAATTTTAATTGTTAGATCAAGTGTAATACAAATATAATTTTTAGTTAGAATGAGACTTTTATGCTGATTGTGTTTAAATAAATTTGGTATACGTGGATTGGCAGTAGTCTCTTATGAACCAGTAATGCGAAACACTGGTGTAGTAGACATCCTGTGCATATTTAATTGGTAAATGAATGTAATCCAGCAATCCACAAAAAGATGCAAACTGACAATGTTTTTGTTTGTTTTGTTTTGTTCTCCATCAATTCGGCACATGTTTTCACCATCCTAAAGAGTTGATACTTTACAAGTATTTAAAGTCAAATAGAATACATTTGGAGAGGGAATGCTTATCGAATTACATAAAAAAAAATTTTGGCCTGTGTAAGGAATTAAGCAGTTTTTCATAATATTCAGAGTTTATATTTATTGGTATTTATATTTATTTTCTTTACATTTTAGGGTTGAAAAGAAAAAGCGTGAGCACTTGCGAGACCGACAAGCTCACCAGCAAGCTCAGCAGAGCGCAGAAAAAATCAAAGCTCAGATGGAAGCTCAACTTGTTCAGCAACGTCTCGCCCTTCAGCAAAAGCGCATGCTTGAATCTGGTCAAGGATCCAAACTTCCCAATAAAGTAACTCTTTCTTCTAATCCAAAAACTTCCAAAATTAGCACTGTAACTTCTACTACGTCTTCTACTTCTGCAACTGTGACTAAGGTAAATTTACTTGGGGAGGGTTGAGCATGAACTAAGTTGTGATAGTTTCATCTTGTTCCTTGCATTGTGTTAACGCCTGCAGTTATACACACGTGTTATTAATTATTCCTCTAGCTTTTTTGCTTTTTTAAGATTTATGTACATATTGCATGCAGTTTTGTTTAAGCTAGTATGGTTTGTTTTGGTAAGAAATAAATGTGATATACATTATCTCATTTGAATAATATGTTCATAGCTGAAATAGGATGAATGTTCCATTTTATGATGAGAGGGATCAAACAAAATTCTTTCTTTGGTTGACTGTTCTATCTATTATTGATAATCTTACAAGTTAATAAGATAAAAGTGTTAATGCTATGAAAAAATGTGCCTTGTGTACTTGATTGCCATTATTGAACCTTGTACATTCTAAAATATCCCTGTTAGATCTATGCTTATGTTTGCATCTGATCCTGGATTTCTCCTAATGGGTGGGTCTCAAGATGTTGTGAACAAAGGGTTGGTATAAAGTTAGGGAAAGCAACATGCCATTTAGCAAGGGCCCTTTTTATAGCATAACTAGCTGAAGTACCCGTTCTTCGCACGGGAATGAATGGACTTTTTGATATTACGATTTGTGGTGATTACTATTCATTGTAATAAACAGATATAGCAAAGTGGATATCGCGTTATATTGTGTCCAATAATCATGCATACCGAATTGCAAGGCAATCGTTTGTACGGTGCAGAAGGCCATGCGGCGTAGCGCAATCTAGTGGCGAGTTTTAGCAAAACGGATACGGCGAAAATATTTTTCGCATTCAGATATCGATGTATACGAATTTTCATGACTATCGGCTGGACAGTCCTGAAGTTCATGTGTTGACGCGACATCTAGTGGCAAGTTATAGGAAAATGGATAGCGCCAAACTCTTCCCCGTGTTCAAATATCTATGTATACCTATTTTCATAGCGATCATTTGCACAGTCAAGAAGTGATACACTGCAGGGCCATCCAGTGGTTCAATAAAGTAATGATTTGCTACAGTGCTGTCAAGTGGCGAGTTATAGCAAAATGGATAACGCCAAAATATTCTCATTGTTCAAATAGCTATGTATACTGATTTTCATAGCGACCGTTTGAATGGTCAAGAATTTGGCCTGCTGCAGCGTCATCTAGTGGCGAGTTAAAATAATAATGCATTGCAGTGTCATCTAGTGGTGAGTAACATCAAAAGGAACGCAGTTAGAATATATTCTTCGTGCTCAAATGTGTAAGTATAAAAAATTTTTATGCCGATCGGTCGAACGGTATAGAAGTTGATGCTTTTCAGCACCATTTAGCGGCAAGTTACAGCAAAATGGATAGTGAAAAATATTCTCCGTGTTCTAATATTCGCATGTACCAAATTTCATCAAAATCGGTTGGACGATATTCGCATAGCAAACGGCTAAACGGAATAGAATTCGACGTTCTGCTGCGCCACCTTGTGGCAAGTTAGAGGAAAACGGATAGCATAAAAAGCTTCTCCATGATAAAAGACTTAGGTGAACCAAATTTCATGGTGCAACGGTGCTCAAGGTGCGGGAGTTTTTCAACCTCATACACTCATACCAACATTCATTTTTATCTATAACCAGTGTCATTATATATCCCAGTCTCAAATAAAATCCAGTTTCAAATCTAAGCCTCGCCAAAGTGCCAACATACGCCATTTTGCAAGCATTTTTTCAGGAAATCATTCGAAGCATTGACTTAGCAGCAATAATATATGGGAAATGGTTCGACCGCGAAAAAGTAAAGCAAGCCTTTATTTGAAAAGTTGAATCCCTTAATACAGCCGAATTTTTTAAAATTATCAACTATAACGTGTTTTATTCATCATTACTCCGATTTACTAAATGAGAAGATTTCAATTTTCTGAAATTTGGCGGAATTCCCTCAACTTAAATCAATGTACTCATTTGGCGAGAATTCTGGAGATAGATCAATTGAAATCCCTTAATAACTGCATTATTTTTTCACGGATCATTAAAATTTAACGCTGTATTCTAATAAAACCTTTGCACTTGTTTTCAAAAATCTATTTCCTTAAGCTCTCAAATTGCGCAAAGCCGAAATCTGTGCAAACCGCTAGAACTCACTTTCACAAAATCGGCATTTGAGCCATTTTATTTTTTCGCCAAACTAAAATAATTTACCTATTAGCCTCAGAAATCTTCAATTCTTATTGTTTTGCGTGTAAAGCATTACATTCCTGCTCTGATTTCCCATGCACACGATATTATAATTTTAAAAAAAATAACCTTACGAATATAAACTAACAAAAAAAAAATCATTATTATTTATTTATTTTTACTTTGAGAATTTAAAACATTTTATTCGACAAAATCGCCACACATGGCAACCACGATCCTTATTTCACACTTTTTTCACTACAGGGGTTACAATTACGGAAAGATTTTTGCGTGAACAGCACAAAAAATCTCTTAAATTCCGGGAACGGGTGGACTTTCAAAGTTTTAAAGTGGACTATGAGTTATTCTATATTATTTTACATATCTGTACTAAATTTCAGGCCGATAGGTCCATTTTTGTGGATTTGTATACGAATCAAATCCACAAACAAACAAACAAACAGAATTTCATTTTTATTTATAAGATATGGAGGGGAAAAAATGCTTAATATCTTAATGTGTAAAATGGCATAGTTTTTCATGATGATTTGTAGGTCTTTTCTGAAATTTTTAAGGGAGCATAAGCATCTTGCCTTTTCAGTTATCAGGCCCTGATCCAAACCAAGTCTTAACTCTCATCAGGCTATTAAATGATTGTTTAATCAATAATTTTTTTTTTAAAGTTTTGTTTGGCACATAACTTTATATTTAGTTCTTGTTGTTTCAAGACATCTATTAAGCTATAGTTTGTATTTAAAGTACAGGGTGGCCATAGTTTGTAAACTGCAAGTGTTCAAGGAGTGCTGGAGAGAAAACTACCGAGAATATTCCAATGAAATTTGGTATCTACACGTTTCAGAACATGCACACGTCAAATGTGCAAAAAGAAAAAATTGTCATTTTCACACGATAGATGGCGCTGTACCATATTTCAAAGCTCACCGGTGGCTTATACAACTTTCAAAACCGGTAGACAGGGCATAGTGACATTCTAAGAGGCATATAAACAATATAAAACATCATTTACAGTTTATCAAAATTCGATGCAATTCGCTTCAGTAATTAAATTTTTACAATAACATGTAATCAAAAATTAACGTAAATTAAGATCACGAATTAAACAATCCATAAAGATGCTTTGGAAAACAATAACACCATTATTTATTCTCATTGGACCTCTTCTTAATCGTCTCATACGCCAGTATTTTTTCATAGTAGCTGAATGATTGCTACCATTCTGATAGAATATCTTCACTAAAAATGCACGTCCCTTCTTACTCAGAGTCATGATTGACCATTATTCAATGTGGTCTTGTTTTACGCTGTTCGATGGGCTTAAAATTTACATATATGACGTCCATAAGCATTGAAACACTATAGCGCCATCTATTGGGTGAAAATGGCGATATTTTTTATTGCATATTTGACTTGCTCATGTTCTGAAATGTGTAGATACCAAGTTTCACTGGAATATTCTCGGTAGTTTTCTCTCCAGCCCCCCTTGAACACTTGCAGTTTAATTATGGCCACCCTGTATATAATTTGTAATTCTAGTATTATAGCTACCATTTTATATTTAATAAATAAATATATATAAATAAATAAACTCATTTTTAATCTGAATTTTTATTTTGCTGACATTTGCATTTTTGGTTTAGCAACACATAAATAGCCCTAATTACAAAATCAAAATAATGTATTGAGTATTTTTATCTCAAAACCATGTATACATGGTTTCTACAGACCTGGAAAGTCAGTAAAAATAAAGAAAATTAGCTTTAATTGAGGGGGGGGGGGAATTGCAGTTAAACTCAAGGTAAACTAACATGGGAAAACAGTAATACACTTTATGTACAGTAAGCAATCGAATACCTGAAGTGAGACATAGATACTGAAATTAAAAAGTAGATAGTCACATTCAATGGTTTAGCTGAGTTTTTGCTTAGTAAACAGCTTAAAGATAAATGTACTGCATGTTCTTTGTATCAGGTAATTCATTTAAATTTCTATTAAAGTATTTTCTGTTATTTTTAAGATCAGTAAAAACAAAAAAAACTTTTTGACAAAAAACTCTTTTTTAAAGCTTGTAACACACACAACTCTATTTCTCTTAACTAGCCAGTAATGAGCAAATTTTTATTTAACATATCCATCGAAAGTACTTTGTCTATTATCACTGTACATTTTTTATTGAATGAAATTCTATATTGTTTGTTCTATTCAAAAGCACTTTCTTTCAGATTTCGTTGATTGCACCCACCACTACTTCAGCAGTTACAACTTCTACTACTGGCAAAAGCATAGGGGTTAGAAGGATTTTTACTAGCCGTACTACAAAAGCGGATGGTAATATACTTATAATGCATATTTATTGATTAATTGGATTCTTGAAAAGTGTTTTAAGACCAACCAATGAAAAACAGGTTGAGAGCAAAATGAATGCTTTTGACATACTTGGTTATTTCTTATTGGTTGTGAGAATTATTGTTAATTGATACCAGCCAATGTGAAAATAGTTTGAATGACAATTTGTTTTGATTGTTGATTTTTAATGTGAAATTAAAAATCAGCATTTCAGATAGATATCTCATTTTAGTACATAAATGTGTTGTTTAGGGGCCATTCCATGCAAAATCATTCAGCCAAGGTATGCTTGTCCACCCCACTTCCGACTCTGATTTGGATGAACTTCAATAATTATCAAGTCACATTTCTGAAATTCACTATACGTACACAGAATATGATACTGATTCAAAATATATCATTTAAAAACACGATTGAATAATACTTCATTTGTTATGCATGCTATGCATAATCAAGATGAAACAAGTCACCATTTTTGCCATGTAAATGGTAAAAGGTAATTTTCTAAGGTTAAGCTGTTCTCAAATGAGTTCTGATGACCTTCTAAAAAGACAATTTCACTTTTTCCATTATAAGCAATTGATGGGCAAACCATGAAACCTTCACTATCAAAATTTCTACTGAGGTTTATGGTTCTTTCCTGAGATCTCTCTAATAGTACTTTAAGCCATTAGGATCATTTAAATTAAATTCTCGAAAAAAAAATCTACAGCTAAAAATGTACTATCTTATGTAAGTTTATTTATTTTTTTAAATATCCCTATCTTATTTTATGTTTTATACGTGGGTGAAAAGATATCAGTGCACTCCTGCCAAGTAATCGACTTGACGTCAGCGCAAGTTGGCTGGCCGTAGGTTTTTTCGACTCCTTGGCTCTCTCCCCAGTCACGGAAAGATTCGCTACCAGATTTTGGCCAATCGGATAACTGTTCGGACAGTTTTCCTGACGTCAACAAATACTTCCGTTTCTACGCCTTGGGCAACAGAAATACGGGGTGCGCGCATCATCTATTTTCCTTGTTCGTACGTGCACTGAAACCTCTCGGCTCCCTTCCTACATCGTGCTGTAGTTAAATAAATATTAGTTGCGCACGCACAGATTGAACTATCGATGCGAACTAAGCCGTATGCTTTGGCTTGCTTTATACATGTAGTTTACTTATCTGTTGCTGTTGTCATATTTGCATATTGTGTGCACGTGCTACTTTATAGAACTCCGTGGTTTATCGCTGTGTTAAAAATAACGGAATTAATGTCGATTAAACGTTTGCAATGTCAGTTGAAGCTGGAAAAAAAAAAAAGATTGCATGCCAAAAGGGCTGAGCTTCAATATACATCCTACATTTTTTGGGGCTCTAAAATTAGCGATAAATGTAATATTTGACCTTTTTCTGGAAATGGGAATTAATTCTGTGCTACATTCTGTTTTTAATTTTTTTCACAACATTTTCTTAACATATTTTAATTCTTTTTTGTTGTTATTTTTTAGTTTTCCGACTATTTTTATTGTTAAAATGAAACAAGGGGTTGAGGGTTGCAGAGGCCCCTCACATAGAAATCAATTGTTAGTTAATATTTTTTAAATTTATGTTGTTTAAATTCTTAACCCTAAATTCTTGTAACAAATATCAAAATCTTAGTAGTGTATCTGGTTGAATAACATGTTTGGAAACGCGATTTCACAGCTACTTTTTCTCTTTGGTGCTGTCAAAAACGGAATTTTTGGCACCAAAAATCAAGGTAGGATGTATATTGAAGGTGCACCTATTTAAAGAGCAAATCATGCAACTGTGCGCCATTTAAATAAAAAAAATTGATTCCTTATTTTTGCCTTATTCCTTAAATTTGCAATTGATAATCTAGAAAATAAGTATCACATTTTTCTTAATGTAACTTTTTAGTATTTTAAGGGTACTAATGCAATAACTTGAGGATGTTTTAGTGTAGAAGATATAAAATATCATGGTCCCAAGGCACTTCTAGTATAACAAAAGCACGCAACTACGCATGAAACATTGAAAACTGCACATTTTTGTTCTTTGTACTACACATGTAGGTTGTAAGAGGTTGGCAGCCCTGGTAATAGTAAATTTTAATAGAGTCTGTCATTCTGCTTTGAAAGTGTCTCAGTAAAATTTGTCAAATGAGGCAAAAATTCAAAGATTATAAAGCAAAATAATGTAAATATTCCCAAAATGAAAAATACAGGTTCTTATATTTCCTAAAGATACAATGTACTAAGTTTCATCCAAATCTGAGGAGGTGGGGTGGACACCCCTGGATTATTTGGAATGGAATGACACTTAGCCATTAAACATTTAGCTAATACTGATACTTACTAGACATCCTTTATGGGGTGAAATACTAAGCGGAAAATTAAAGACCCTGCACACACTTAGCTTGCCCCCTTTTTTTTTTTTTTTTTTTTTTTTTTTTTTTTTTTTTTTTCATTTATGTTGCTCACTCTAGTTTATAAACTTATAAACATTACATCTTTTTATTCACTTTGCTTACAATACACTAAATTTAAATTTATGCATGTTGTTAACTTTTTTTCAAGCATCTAGAGTAATTAGTATGTGATACAGTATCTTCCCCCCCTCCTCCCCTTCCAAAAAAAAGTAAAAAGAAAAGAATTATTAATACTAAATTCTGGCTATGTCCTAAATCACATATGGACAAACTACGGCCCACGAGCTGGATGTGGCCCACCAAGGCTTTTGATCCGGCCTGCGGAACATATTATAACCCTGTATAAAACATATAAACCTGTTAAGATCCTTTGTAAATCCCTATTATACAGCCTGCAACTTCGCTAACATCCATCATTGATATAAAATTATTGCTATCACTATTTAGGGTAAAGAGAAACTGAAAAGAAATTCATCTCCGATACTGTAGTACAGATGCATAACTTGAGTTAGTACACTGATAAACTTAAAAAAAAAATTCTTTTTTAGAAAGAAAAAATAAGTTACGAAAAATGCAAGAATATCAGACATCGGTAAAACATTTTTATTGATTTATTAATGCTATTAACAATTCCTTAGTTAAATGTTAAAAAGTAAATTTAATTACTCTTCAGTTTACAGTAAGTAACATGTACATAGATCAGTAAATTTTTATTGCTAAGCTGGATGAATGTTTCATATGTGAAATTATTCACGTAATTAACGAGTTGAATTTTTGGTCAATGAAAGTTATGTTTTACTGTGATTTTACTTGTATGCTTTAAGTACTGTGAAGGTATTTTGTTTTATATTTTTGCAATATACTTAGCGCAGCCTGTTATCAGAAGTAACTTAACTAGTAATCAGTGAATAGTTTTTTTTTTTTTTTTTTAAGAGTGAGCACTTGTTTTTTTTTTTTTTTTTTTTTTTTTTTTTTTTTTTTTTTTAAGCATTTGCCTCTACTACGACCTGAAACACTGGCCATTCTATTATGGGGGACACAATGTGCAGTCAGAATTTCCCCCCCCCCCCTATGAAGGGGCGCACAAGTTAACATCCATGCCCAAGCCGGGATTCAAACCCGGACCCAAGGCGTGATAGAACAGCTCTTTAGCCACTACACCACCTGGGCAGCAATCGGTGAGTGGTATATTCCAGGGGTTCCCAAACTTTTTTTACCACGGCACCCTTGTCAGGCTAAAAGCATTTTGCGGCACCCTTGTCAGGCTAAAAACATTACGCGGCACCCTTGTCAGGCTAAAAGCATTTTGCGGCACCCTTGTCAGGCTAAAAACATTACACGGCACCCTTTTCAGGCTAAAAACTTTCGCGGCAGATTTCCTTTAAAGCGATATGAATATAAAGGTTAAAATAAAGCAGTTTGGATGCATTTTACGTTATTTTTTGTTTGTTTGTTTATAGGGCTAACTATCAAGAAAGTACTCTCTTGGGAAAGAGATATAGAATTTTGACCATTGAATATAGAACATTTCAGAGAGTTCCTATAAAAGAGAGGCTACAGGACAGTCTTGAACTTGACTGAAATATTTTTGTTTGAGCCCACTTAGTGATCGGCTTGGCTCACTTTCTTGGGGATACCGATTCAGAGGAAATTATTTGATCATACTCCACCAAAACACTTTTCTTGATTATCTCCATGGCACCCCATTCTACATTGCCTTTAATACTAGAAGGATATGACCCAAGAGACATTTTTAACGCCGATGAAACTGTCCTATTTCACTACTGCTTATCCTAGAAATGATGTGTCCTTTAACAATATATCGTTTAAAAGGCCAGTCATGTTCAAAAGAGAAAATCTCCAAAGGAAGAATTACTGTATTGGTTGGATGCAATTCGGATGGGTCTGAAAAACTACCCTTATTTGTAATTGAAAAAAGTTTAAGACTGCAGTGTTTAAAAAATGTAACAACATTACTAGATAAGTATACGGCAAAAAAAAAAGCATGGATGGTGGCGATTGTGTTTAATGATTATTAATTTGGATAAGTAATTTTCATGAGAAAAGCATAAAGTCGTGCTTATTATTGATAACTGTCCAGCACACCCCCATTTTGAATTAAAAGCTATAAACCTTATGTTTTTGCCTCCAAATACCACAAGTGTTTTACAACCATTTGATCAAGGCATTGTAAAAAATTTGAAGTTCCGCAGTGTCCTAGTCACTAAATTCCATTCCCGTCCATTCCTGATGATTGGTCCCTCAGCACCCAACTTGGCCAGTGCTTGGGAGGGTGAACTCCTCTCTCAGCTGGGCTGCTCTGGGACTGTGTACACTAATGGGAGCTGGTGCACGTAAAATCTGTCGTGGCCCCAATGTCCTCCATGTTCATCACTACCTCAGGGGATGCCAATATCAGATGGTTGGTCCCTCATCTGGAATTGTTTCAAAATTAGGGGACCCCGAGCTAAGTCGGCCTTCCTCCCACTGGGGCTCTTTCTGCCCATAGTCTACCTATTTGGAGGATCTGGCACCGCTCCACGGTTTCCAGAGAGCATTAGCAACAACAACAAATTTTGAAGTTAAATTATCAAAAGTAGTTGCTCAGAAAATATTTAGTCACAGTCAAAGCAAAAGAAGATCTCTCCATTAATTTACCGGAGGTGTTAGCATGTTGCGCTTGGCTTGGAATTTAGTGAAGCCTACAACAATTGATGTTTTTCTTTAAATTGAAAAAAAAAAAAAAAAAGTGAGGCTTCTTTCTCACTTTATAAAAAAAATTTTGGCATGCAGAATTCTCGAAAGAGGCAAACTCTTTAGCACCTTAAAAATCAGCCAATATTGAGACTGAGCTGACATTTAATGAAATATTTTTGAAAGTCTCAGCATTATTAAACTGTCTTATAATATCATCAAATGAATGTGTTGAAGTCGATGATGATGCGTGGACAGCACTGATTATGACTGACAAAAAGAGTTTGGAGATTGTTCATAATCCAAAAGATTCCACCTATGTGAATTCCAATGACGAATCTGAAAACAGAATACTCAGTATGTATAGTTCCCATTCCCTCTACTTCAGAAGTACAGAAAATGGTTAAAACTATGTGCAGTTCAAGATGCACATTCAAATGGAGAGATGAGTAAAGCAATCATTGATCTTGAACAGTTTGTATACAGTATGGTGCTGAAAAACACATTTCAAAAAATAACTGATCCCCCCCCCCATAAAAAAAAAAAAGAATAATAATAAATTTTCAACTTTCTTTTCATCCCAATGGATACAACCTACCTGTAGTTTAACAGGAAGTCAAAATAAAATATGAAAACATAGAAAATAATGGTAAGTTTTATACTTTTTTTTTTTTTTAACATGAATCTTGTAACACACACCAAAAAAAAAAAAAAAAAAAATTGGTCCCCACAGTTATGTATTAAATTTTTTTCATTGTATCTGTGTTTTAACCTAAAGACATTCTATTACCGTATTGGTCTGAATATAATGCAATATTTTTTGACTGATCATTGCCTGTTAAAAACATGACTTGCACTAGATTCGAGACCTAAATATAGAATTTTCTAATTCTTATTGAAAAATTTCAGGATCGCATTATATTCAGGCCAATACGGTATTTTGTAATTGGATAGTGCTAACTAAATAAGAGGTAATTTAAAGAACAAATTAAATATTCATTTAGTGCAGACTATTTATTTAATAATGAAACCTTCATAATCATAGTTAATAACTAAAGTAATTAAATGTAATTACTTAATTGAAAGACTGTTGAAGTGTCTGGCTTATGCAGTTTAGACCAACAGTTACAACAAATAATTTTGATACTCAGTTTTTAAACAGTTAATTTAATTTTTTTTTAAAGAAGTCTAAAATGAAATGTTAACTTCATTTATATACGGTTCAACCTCAATATTCTCGAGTTCGAGATTATACTGTACTGACAAAAAAGGTTATGCATATTGCTTGCTTAGAAGATTACTGCCACATATATTTTATTACAGCATTTACTTTAAGTGATGTGATCAGTTTTCTGATTTTTCTTTTTTTTTTAATCATATAAGTAAAGAATTAATCAAATAAAAAAGGTCTAATGGCACTGCAGCAAAGTACAGTACACTCCCTCTAATCCGCAAATTCCTATAATCCACCATACATTTCTGATGTAAACAAATAATTTCACAATGCAATTTTTCTTCATAGAATGAAACACTGGTGAAAGTTTTCAGTCTGTTGAGAGTGAAATGACTGGAATTTCTCAGTAATACTACCAGCTAATTTATAATCATAATTAAAGCAACTCTTTGTTCAATATTTAGCTTTATACGATATTGAATGCATAAGCTTGAATTATTTACCTTCAACCTTACCCCCTATTGAAAAAAACACTTGATATTAAAATTTATTAGATACCATCTTCTCATTATAATGCCTACTTATGCATGATTAAATTAATCAACTTGCTCTGAATTCGCGAAAGAAAAATGTAAACAATGACCTATAATATGCAAAATCCTATAATCCGCACAACCTTTGGGCAAAACTTTTGCGGATTAGAGGGAGTTGACTGTACTGACATATTTTCTGGTATGTAGCTACCAACTTGCCTGTAGCAGTTACACAATGGTTCCCCCCCCCCCTCCAAAATGTATATTAATTTTTACAAAATAATACACTGAATGCTCAGAAATTACTTAATATCCATGAACTACAAAGGAAGTTTTTCAAATTATCCAACTTTGCATTTTTATTTTAATTCTGTATTAACTGTGATTTAGTGTGTTATTTCTTCTAGAAATTTCTATATACTACGTCTACCATAAAATTGGCATTCTCTTTTTTTATAAATTGATTTATTAGCTCAGTAAAATTTAATAAAATTCACAACTCGTTTATCTTCAACCATTTTGTATTTATTTATGCAAGCTTTTTTCTTCTAAATGATTATCTTGTGTAACCCGTGATGTTTTATACCTGGAAGTGTATTTGTTATCAATTTTTTTTTCTTTTTTTTCAGGTAAATCCCTTGCTTCTTTGACTACAACTAGTGGTAAAGTTCCAATTACAACTACAATATTACCTAAAACACCATTGGTAGTAAGAACACCAAATGTAGCTAATTCCGCTGCTGCAGCTGGTACCAGACCAACTGTATTGACTGTATGTATTCTTATTTACTGCTTCTCTAATTACAAAATGATTGTCGTTTTATTTGTTTTTTATAATTTAAATTTTTTTATTATGTTACTTATTTTATATGCTTCTCTTATTTTGAGTGATTATGCTAATTCATGCTGTAAAAATGTAATAAAAGAAAAGTTAAATTAATAAAAACTAGTAACCTGATTTTTAAAATTAGTAAATCTCTGAAACAAATTATATTTATAAAGCTTTTCAAAAAAAAAAAAAAAAAAATTATGAAGTTTTGATTGCTCTACTTGAACACTGTCAAATCTGTAAGTGATCTTTCTTGTTTCCTCCTTCCAAGTGCAGAATTTTTTCAACAGGAAAAAGTATATTCTTGGCAGACCTGAGTAAAGACAGTATTTAATAACATGTTCATTTACTATCTGTATTAACATCGGTTTTTCATTGTCATAAAAAGTTAAGTTTTTTATAATTTGTTCTTCACCCTTGGCAAAATTCCAGTGTTTTGAAAACCAGTCATTAGGTTAAATTAAATTAAATAAAAAGGGCTTTGACTGATGAAGACCGAAAGAATTTTTGGTCGAAGCGATCGTATCAAGTTAGAAGTAACATCTTATGTGGGTTTTTTCACAAAGTTTTTTATTTAATTTCCCGTTTAACACCAGAATTTTGAGTGTTTTTTCCCCTCATAATCTGAAAACTTACTTGCTGATGTTTTCCAGTTTTTAATGCATTTTTTCTGTATTTTTAATAGTTGGGTGGTCAAATTGTTCGTCCATCTGTTGTACAAAACCCTGCTACACCTGCGGCTCCTGTTAGAACTCAGATTCAGCTTATTCAAGGGCCAAATGGGCAGTTGCAAGTTAGAGGACTACTTCCAGGTAATGCATTACCTTAAAATATTCAAATTAGAGAGTTATAATATAGCATAACAATTGTTTTTAATTTACTCAAGAGAACTTTATACTTTAATTATAATTATTATTAAAAGCCAAAAGTATTTTCAAAGAATCCAATATAAAGAATAGTAACTACTTTTATATATTTTTATTTTTGTTTAAAGTATATTTGAAAACTTAATCAATTACACCCCGTGTTAGAAAAAATTCCTTACTACAAATAAAGCTAATACTCTGCTTGTTGTTTCATTTGTAACTTTTTGTAATTTAAATGAAAATTGACCCCCCCCCCTTTTATCTGTGTGTTAGTTTGAAATAATTTGGAAAAAGAATTTCAATGCAATTCTGATGAATTTTCAGTTTGAGTTAACCTGTGTTTATTAAAATTAATTTGCATTCATTTTTCTAAAGTTGAAATTAAATTACTCTTTCTTCTCACAAGTTCATCAACAATTATTCAAAGTGTATCCCCTCTCCCTCCTGAAAAACAAATAATTGTATCATTTACATTCGGGATTAAAAGAGTTGTCACCAATGCTTTCAATTTTTCTATATTATGTAGAAATAAAATAATTTGAAATATAAAACCGTAGTAGATAATAAAAATGCCAATATAACATCCTCTTTCCTTATAGCAATGTTATCAAAGAAAAAATAAATTTCATTACAGCTTTTGTAACACCTACGATATCAACTATCTCAACAATATAATTAAGAAAATATATAAATTATATTAAGGGAAGGAATTCCAAAATCCCTCATTATTTGCAAATGAGAGCTTCATTGCTGTAATAGAAAGCGTTGTACTAGTTCACTAAAGGGGGGGAAAAAAGCACTTAACAAAGAAGCTTAATAATTTTAGAATTTTCTTCTGCCATCATTTAACAGATTCCTGTTCAAATGCAATCAAAACAAGTCTGTGTTCCTCTATTTACCCTGTCTCGGAAATGGTAAGATATTGTTATGAATTTTTGAGTTGCTCTGCTTTTCAAGGGTTCAGTATAGTCTAAAGATTGTATTCTGAGCATCAAATAATTAAAATTTGCAAAGTAGTGTAGCGTGTAGTGCGCTACAAAAATTTAGTAGTTTGTAGCGCGTTTTGGAAGCTACTTTTTCCGCGTGATCATTGCCGATGATTGATCACGTGGTGCAATTTCTCTTTCTTCTGACTTCAAGAAGAAAGAACGCCCAATCCCACCCCCACCCCTCCCAGGGGGCACACACGAGCAACACCAATTCTGTGGTAAAACATACTCGCAGTGCAATTATTTCTTTTTACGATTAGGAAAATTGTTTGTCTTGAAGAAGAAATTACTACAGGCTTGAAATAACAAGCTCTTGAAACGTCGTATATTTTCTTTTTTTATCTTTTTATTGCGGCGAATTTGAAAGCATGTGGTTGAAAGAGGGGGTTTGTGTATGTGTGGTCCAGTCATTGTCCCATCTCCACAAGTAGCGATCTCTATCCGAAAGATCCGACTGAAAAGCCCTCAGGCAATAGAGTGGGAATAATTTTATCCTTTTCAAAGGGTAAAAGAAAGTGCTTTATAACTGATGCATGAAACACTAATCATTTTTCTTGTTTCAGTTAAAATCTGTGATGGGAGAAGGCCAAGGAACAAAAGACAAAAAATAGCTGGTCGTATAAATTTTTAAATTAAAAAATTAAGCATGTAATCATGGGTGCCCATAGGGGGGGCAAGGTAGGGCACTTGTCTCTTCCCCCCCCCTAGAGTTTTAGGTTAGTGTCTCATGATGTAAACAAATCGTTAAAACAGTACTAAATTTGTTAAAAGTTTGAAATTTTTCCCCCTCCCCCAAGAAAAATTCCTATGGGCGCCCATGCATGTAATATGATATAATCGGTGATCTATCAAGACCTAGAAAAAGAATCGCTAAAAAAGCGCCCTGGGAAAGGAAAAAAAATACTTGCGCATCTTGAAAAACTAGCCCTGTACACATTATCCTTTAAGAATATTATTTATGGTGAAATAATGAATATACTTTAACGATGTATTTTGAAAAAATTCATAATTAATCAATGGTTTTAAGCAAGAATTGATCAAAACTACATTGTCTTCTGTGTACAACTAAAATAAGAAATTGAAACAAATAATTATTCAATTAAATTTGCAAGTGATAAGAACGTGGACTGTGGAGCTGCCACGTCCCTGAAATTCGGATTTTTGTTTATCGGATTTTGTTTGTTCGGATTTTTGTTTTTGTTCGGATGTTTTGTTGCTTTCTGGGGGCCATAGTAGCCCAGTGGTTAAGGTGTTGGACTCATTACCGGAAGGTTGCGGGTTTGAAACCAGCGTACTACTAAAGACTGCAGTGTACATGCGGGGTACGTGCATTTTAAATCCGTGGTTCCGAAAGTCCTCTCTGCGGTCGCTAGCAGTTTCCGAGGGGTGCCAATATTCAGAAGTTCCCACCCAGTGGCGTAGACAGAAATATTTCATGGGGGGGGTCATGACTACAACTCACTTAAACGGATACGTGTGTGTGATAAGGGATTGAAGAATATAAATTTTGTATGGCAAAAAATTTCTCATGGGGGGGTTGTGACCCGCCTATCCCCCCCCCCTTGGCTACACCACTGTACCCACCTTCTGATGAGGATCCAAATTCTGGCAGGGAAACTCCGGGAATTACTTACGTAGCTCTAAACGACACATTCAGTGACGTAAGCTGTCCTCCCTTCGTAAATAAATAAATCGTTAGCTTTTAAAATGAAATGCCGTTAATTTAAATACAGTACAATGTTGTACTCTTACCAAAACATGGGAATTAAATTAATTTGGCAAGCCATTACTTGATCTTCCTTCTTGACTCCATGACACCCTCAATTATTGAATCTTTTCTTTATACAACTATTCCCACTGGAAACGGTGCAATAACGCCACCAAAAACAAAAGCCCTCTCAACATCCTTGAATGTTAATCAGGGAGTGCATACCATTGTTTAGTCCAAAGCTGAAAGAGCCAAACGTCTCTGCCTGAGGAAACTTAAATTTAAAAATGCGGGGTATTGTTAAATTGCTTAACCCAATATTAAACCTGTGTTTATCTGTCCCCCATCATCCTACGGAGGAGACTCCCCTTCTGTAGCCAATGTTGCCTCTGAGAACGGGGGTGTTTGAATGCACCGTCTGGGTACAGCCAGTGGCGTATCTAGAGGGGGGGCTGATAGGGCTGCAGCCCCTTGAGGGGGTGGGGTCAAAATGAGCTTTTCACATATCCTTCATATCTTACAGGGGGGAAAAAGCAGATATGAATAAGATTTTTTTGTTTTAAAATGTAACAAAACGGAAAACCTAAAGACAAATTTAAGAATTTTTTTTTTTTAAGATTGGCTCCCCAAGGGATGCTGCAGAAGGAGAGGGGGCAAAATGTTTTTTACATATATATTTAACATATCCTTTATTTTAAAATACAACAAAAAGGAATATCTAAAAAGAAATTTTAGGAGTTTTTCAAATTCGCCCTCCAAGGGGATGGGGTAGCAAGTTGACAAAACAAAGAGAAAAAATGAAGTATAAGATTTTTATTTTGTTTTAAAATGTAATAAACAAGAATGTGTAAAAAATATTAGGATTTTTTTCTCGCCCTTATGGGGGAGAGGAGGAAGCCAAAACATGTTTTTCATATATCCTTCCTATCTCAAAGAAGAAAGAAAAACAAACAGATATTCTTTATTCATTAATGAAATATTTAGATTGGGTAAAATCTGTGTTAATTTAAAAAAAGTTTTGCAATGTCACTTTCCTCAAACATTCAACTATCAATATACGTCAAATAATAGTAAGGCTGTCTCATCTCCCTCCTCCTCCGATAAGCATTCAAAATTGTGCAGATGTTTCATTAAAAGAACAAACAGATGTTTGGAAAAAAAAAAATTAAATATAATATTAAGTTTATTTGCTAACTTACTTGTATTTTATTAAGATAATCATTTTACTTTGTGTGTTTGTTCTTGTATTAGTATTATACTTCCAGCTACTAAAAGTTTTTAACCCTTAATAAAATGCAGCTTTTTTTTTTTTTTTTTTTTTTTTTTTTTTTTTTTTTCTCATACATTTTATAAGGGTCCTTATATTAAAAAAAGAAAAAAACTTAGTATACCTAAGCACAACATGATACTCCATAAGCAATAGATCATTCTGCAAAATTGATATTAGAAATACTCTGCTTTTAAAACTGATATTAAAATATTTTTAATTTATCATATATCATAAAGTTACATATGTTTATTCTATTAATGGAACATGTGCCCTAATCTGAAACACTTTTTTTTTTTCCCCTTGTGTTATGAGAATCTGCAAAACTGGCCAAAAAGTTGATTTTTTTTCATATACGAAATTGTACAAAGCTGATGTATAAGTAGATTTTTTTTCTTGTATGAAAAGTACATACTCCTGTAGTGTCACTGCTCGTGGAATATCAATCTGAATACCCATCAGGACAAACCAATGTATATTTAAAACAAAAATGCAGAAATGATTTAAATGAACTGTAAGTTTTATTTTGCTTATTGATTTGTATCACACAGCGTAATGTAAATCATATCTAAATCAATATTATTTTCATTATCTAGGTCAACAACTTATAAGACTATCTGATGGACGTTTGCAACTTCTGACATTGCCAACAGTTCAGCAGCAGACTCAGGCTGAACAACCTGCTCCTGTACAACCTGCACCAGTTAGTACTCCTGTTCAGTTACCAACACTGAGACCAGCTATATCACTGGCACCCACTGTTTCCACACCAACAGCTGGTGCAGTTGCTACATTAACATCTGCTGCCCCTTCTACACCAATGTCTATATCAATGCCAGCTGTTGCAAACATCGCTGCTCCTGGTACTATTCAGTTAGTACAGGGTCAAACAACCCAAATAAAGGTATTCATAATTTCTTTAAATTTGTGTTCTGGAAAATATATATATATATGTACAAGATGTCTGAGCACCAGGGTTACAAACATCTTGGAAAGTTAGCTTACACCTAAACAACTTGGAATCTTACAGCAATGTGCAGTCACATATGTAAATTTTTCATCCTTGCTTTTCATACTCTTTAATAATTACTGTGGAAATTTTGTCGTAGACAAGTGCATAGCCGCCAAGTGTTCCGTTTTATATGGATTCGTTCTGTTTTTTGAGCTTTGTTCCGTAAATACCTTTTAAAGACAAAATGTTCCGTTTTTCAGCTTCTGTGTAAGGGTTTTTAAAAATTTAAAGAAAAAAGGAAAATCGTGTACATATTTAGCTTTTGGTAAATCATTTATGCTTCTAGACAAGTCAATAAATTTAATTGAATGATATTTATCTTATTATTTTTTCAAGTATTTATTGCATTAAACATATAAGTCTATTGTAGAAACTGAGCTAAGTTAAGTATATTTTATTTTTATAAATTAATGCTTTTATATGCACATCATCTCTCTACACATGATAATTTAATTTTGTTAATGTAATATCTTTAATTGTATATTTAATCATACATTTCATGACCAGACACTGCATTCCTTATTTCTGATTTTATGAGCATGTGCTGTGTTCCTTATTTTTTCCTTGGAAGGTTGGCAGCTATGCAAGTGAAATGACAATGGTACTATTTTAAATCATTTTTGTTAGACACCAGTTTATTTCAAAACTTTTGTTAGATTTTGTAAAAAATGCATATATTTTTTTGCCAGCCATCACATTAAAATAAAATCTATTGTTCCTCAAACAAAATTTCATTACAGGAGAGGTGATTTCTAAATTTGAATAATAATTTATAGATTTTGCAGAAATAATTTTTTCCCTGCACACTACATTGCATATTTGTAACATGATATGCTGTTATTTAACCTCAGCATTAGTCATTGAATTTTCATGTAATTTTAAATATATGTTGTAATATTTATTTAATGTTTCAATAACAAAAGCAGTAAAATTTCTGTTTGATTGAAAACAAGGAACATAATTTCGTAACAATTTTCAGAATGACCTACATTTATGTTTGTTTCTCACATAACTCATAGAATAGTGAAATTTTAAGCTTTGGACTGTTCAATTGTGCAACCCCTTTTTGATGGGAATCGATTACGTAGCTCATTTACTGAGTAAAGGATTTGACAGTACTGCCATATCTAGTTTTCTACCGTGTGTTATAGTTGAATTTTTTTTGTTGACATGCAGGTTTTTTAATTATAATTTCTTTTCTAGTTCCAGTCCCCTGTAGCAATAACACCTAATCTTCCTTCAAATACTGGAACTACTGTGGCTACAACTCAAGCAGCTACAAAACTTATACAGATTCGACCACAAACCCAAGGTATGTAAATTCTTTGTTTAAAAATTCAATGTGTTTTGCATTATAATTGTAATTTGTTGTACAGAGAGGTTATTAAACTAGATAATTACATTCATTTAATCTTCATATAGAAATTTATTAAATTATTATTACTTTTTTTTTAACATAAGTTATTTGACAAAAGAACAAAAAAAATATTTTCGACACTAGGGGCCAAGGCCCCCCAGACTCGCTACGCTCGCTTTTCGTATGAGGCATTCGGCCCCTAATAAGGCTTATTCGTAAAAAAGACAATTTCAACAGACAAAACCCGAAGATTGGATCAGATAGAATGTTACTGAGCTACACATTGCTTGGTTCTTGCATGTTCATTGGTACATAAAAATTTAAACTTCACACTACAGTAGACCCCCCCCCCCTCCCCCTCATAACACGAAAGATATTTTGTTATGGGAATCGGGTGTACGGGTCCTGAGCTATACTCCACCTGGAGTGCGGACTCCTTATAATCGCTGGAAAAATTATTTGCACTCCTCAGAAACACAATGATATTTAATGTTGCCATTCAAAAGCTATATTAATTAGGAGCTATAGCGTAATAAAATCAGAACATCTGTTTCAGCTGTATTTTTAATAATGTAAAACCTATTGGACACTTTGCGAATTTGCCACCCATGGCAATTTTTCATTATTTGGCGACTTGCATACATGTAAAGTTAATAAAAGCTATGGAACAGATAGGATAGCTTGGTACAGATAGGATAGGGACAATTAAAGTTGCTGAAAATATGTGCCATCATTGTGCACGCGTAAAGTGTTCTCTAGTGAAACAAGTAATACTGCAATCGCGTATTCAAAACTATCACTCTCGACACTGAAAGGATAGGTATTTTGTAAGTCACTAGAGGCCCTAGACTCGCTACGCTCGCATTTCGTATGAGGCATTCGGCCCCTAAAAGGACTTTGTAAAAAAGACATAATTTCAACAAACAAAACCCAATTGTTGGATAAGATAGAATGTTACCTAACTACACATTGCTTGGAACATAAAAATTTAAACCTCGCACTATTTGTAATTATGTGAAACCCATGGGACGCCTTGCGTATTAGTCAATTATGGAGAATTTTCATCATTTGGCGACTTGCGTATATGTATAGTTAATAATTAGCTCTAAGAAAATAGTACTTCAAATGTTTTCTTTGATAAAAACTACGGAACAGGTAGGATAGCTTGCCACCAATGGCGACTTTTCATTATTTGGTGATTTACACATGCTCACAACCTATAATTACTGTTCATTTAAAGTTACTTGAAAACCGTTATTCATATTTTCATTTACATAATCGTTTGCAGATTGGCGTACTTAGCACCACGAATTATACCATCTCGTCGCGCTAGCAAATATCCAAAGTGTACTATAACTGCCATAATGGCATAGTTAACAACCGCCAAATATTTCTACTGGTAGCAAATAATTCAGCTGGACTGAACCAGCTTTAAAATAATCTGCATTTTAATTATTTTTCATTTTCAAGATATTAGTTATTCTGTTTTGAAAAAACGAATAATCGCTAATTCTAAACTCCTGTTGTCTAAGCGAACTTACTATTTGAAAATTGCCAACTTTGTGTAACACATTTTGAGTTACTTATTTCATATAGTTTTTATTTTGGCATAAAATGGGCGTAATTCTAAATTTCACGCGATTCTAGATACTTAGAAACGCTTTGTTTCAAAGAAATGAATGATTTTATGCCAAATCTGGCAACCATTATGTTCATTTTTTCAGTTTTTTATTAATATCTTCTAAAATAATTCGATTTTCGAAATTTAAGTCAGCTTAGCAGACTTAGAGGAACTTAGCAGGTTCCTCGGAATTTTTCAAATCTGTGGGCACCTTAGTTGAAACTCAAATCCCCATGGTTTAGGAGGAGATAGGCCAACAATCTTTGACGGCAACAGTGGCCTTTACTTTTTTTTAGAATAGAAATATAAAAAACAATTTTACTAGTTTATAAATATAATATTTAGAATATATTGCACAAAACAGCAATGCATTTTCTTATTATATAGACAAATGATACAAGAATTTTGGGTTTAAAAAGACCAAAAGTGATTTATTTCAAAAATCATCAAAAAATGATTTCTTTTTTTATTTTAAGTTCAAATTAAACAAATTCACAGATAAATATTGCTGATCGATCTTGTGTTTGAAGCAACAATCACATGATTACCTCGCATATTTCTTTTATAATTAATCATGACATTTTTAAAAAACAATTAATCATCGTAACAGAAAGAAAAAAAGAGCAGAGAAATTACACATTGTAGTTGCTAACTTGTGGTTTTAAGTGCTAGATGGATGTTATCTTTACAGAGATGAGTAGGTTTTCTTTTCACAATGTATTCCCCTCAAAATGTTCAAGATATTTTATTGGCCAGTGAATTGTGCACTTCATCAGAGTAGAAACTCTGTTTCTAGCAAATCTATTTTGGAATGATTTGCTTTATATCAATAGAACTAATGCCAAACTAAACAGAAAAATAATCTACAACTAATTTATGGGCCATTTTTTTATTTTTTTAAATTACTCTTGTGAAAAAATAATAAAATTGGGTTTTAAATATGTTGAATGCAAATTCAAAACTCCTTGATTTTTTTTTCTGAAACTGGCTACTCATCTGCAAAAGGAAGGTCCCTGGTAAAGAATGTACTTTGGGGTTAAATTTAGGGTTTCCCTCCCCAAAATTCAAGCAAGAAATTTTTGTTTTTTTATGTCATTTCCAACAATTTTTTTTAGCTTATTTGCTATATTTAGTGAGAAGTTTCCGAATCTTAATGCTATACAGTGGGAATTTTAAAGATTCTTGACTTGCTCTAGTTATCAGATGTAACAAAATACATTAATTATTTAATGTGTATAAATTTTAAACTAAATTAAACCTTGGGAAGCAGATTTCTTCCCAAAGTTTGTTATACCAATATAACATACCAGTGCAATGCCCTTCTTGCAGTTAGTTTATAATAAAATTAGTATATTGAGTACAATAATAAAAAAAGAATCACTTAAGCAATAAAGACCCGGATTCCATTTATCTTTTAAATTTTACATTCAAATTAATATTGTGTATTTACATTATTAATGTTCTGAGGTATGCCATTTTTGCCTTTTATTTTAATGATGTGTTTCATCTGTGCCTTGCATTGTTACATTTCAGTGGCAGTTCATTTTTTTCACTTCATCGTGTGATTTATTATTTAACACGCTAAATTTGTGCTATAGAATTTGTGAAGCAAAAGAGTTAAAACATGAGGGTGGGGAAAAAATTTGGGAGACCTATAAAAAGCACAGTGTAACAAGGGGTGATTTTGTCCATTTTGAAAAGATTTACTGGATATAAACAAAAGTTTGAGTAAAGCAAACACTACACAGTCTTCTGTCATTCATGTACTATTATATGCCATCCTGTAGCTCTTTTTTTTTTTTTTTTTTTTTTTTGTGTGTGTGTATGTAGAAATATTATATTTTATAATATACTTAATGCTCTTTATTTTAAAAAATTAAAATTTTTTACATAGTTCGATCTGTTGCACCAGCTAATCAACAAGTGCGTTTGCAATCCCCTGTGAGTATTTCTGGACTCAGTGGTGTTGTTCAACAAAATGCTGCCCCAGCCAGTACTCAAGTAGCTGTTGCAACCAATCAAACCCAGACATCTACTTCGGCCAACAAGATTCTTCTACCATCTACATCAGTTAAGGTTTCAAACACTGAAGCTAAGCAGATTATTACTAGCCCCACAAAAGTTGTTATGCAAAGTAAAGATGGAGGAACTACTCAACAATTTGTTTTGACAAATGCAATAAAACAACAGAGTAAGTGTTTATTTTTATTAGTTTTTCATGTATTTTCATTGAAAACCCTTGGAATGGCTTTATTTGCTTATTTATTTATAATTATTCTATGTTAGATTAAGAGTGCCAGCAAAATAATTTCCGGGGGGGGGGGGCACAAGATATATATATATATATATATACATACATATACAGGGTATTCCTGAATTCATAGTCCAAACTTTAATAATAAAATGCATATAAAGAAGCATTTTTTGTATAGCAGATTGGCAGTGTGAGGTTAGAAATAAAGAGTATATATGGAAATATAGCAAATGCAAAAGAAATGAAAAAGCTCTACTGTAAATGCTCAAATGTGCTGGTAGCGTCTAGCAAGTGATTGGCGTACCCTTTCGAAGATGCCAGGTGTTCCATGAACTGTTGCAGCTGTTATTAAAGTTTTGTAATGAGGCCCTCATCTATGTCAACTGGAGTCTCATAGACAAGTGCCTTGAGATGTCCCCAAAAGCAAAATTCGATACTTGATTAATCCAATGAACGTGCTAACGAAGCAATTAGTTCAACTTGTGGAATCGATCAGGGGTCAAAGATGACAATGGGGTGATTACGCACATTATTTGCAAAATAGGCCAGAGCTCTATCATGCTGAAATTATCTACATTTTTCATTTCCAACCAAATGTTGCAATGCAGAAAAATGCTTTGTATGCATTTTTTAACTACCTTCAGGGACACCCTGTATACATACATATAAAAAATTAGACTATTTGGCATTTGAAGGAAGAAAAATCTTGACTGGAAAATGTAGCATCAATATGTGAAATAAACGTCATCATAGTTACTTTGTCGCATCTGAAAAGTACAAAATCTTAAACTATTAATTTGGCCTAATTAATACAGGGTTGCTACGCAACCGGGAAAACTCAGGGAATTTAGAAATCGCGAAAAAAACCGGGAAAACTCAGGGAAAATGAGGAATTTTCATGAAAACCGGGAAAGTACAGGGAAAAATATATTTGCAGCGAAAAATTCATTTATATTTTTTAATTAATACAAATTTTAAATTTTTGTTTGGGAACGATTATGCTTGTATTTCGTATTTCAGTAAAAAGTGAGATCGCGAACCATAACCTGCGCCTAGTTTATTGAAAAGCCGTAGTCACGCCAGTCGAAGCGATTGATTGGCGCCAGTGGTATGCCTATGCATCTAAGAGAGCTCGCTAGAGAAAGGGTATTCCCCTTTTCCCCTCTCAGCTCCGCTCTGTCGTATAATCTCTCTACGGAACGTTCCTTTAGAAAGGGCGATATTCCCTTTTGCGCTTCCTCCTAGTGGAATTTCCCCTTCTAGTTCTTCCCCATCTGCTTGTATGTGGGCACTGCTAGACACACGTCGCGTTTTTGTTTTTACTGTTTCTCGCTGTTTAGTCTTGCTGTCACCTCGTGTGTACTCTGTTTTTTGTTGTTGTTGATTGCTTTGGAGACAAATCCATATTTAAAAGAATTGTTTGTTTTTCATTATTTAATATGAGTGCATCTAAATATACGAAGTCGACATTTAACCTAGATTGGACTGATCCGTCCATTCAACCTGAAATTTCCAAGTGGATTGAAGAATTACCAAAGGATCCATTTTCAGCATATTGCAAGTTATGCAAAAGAAAATTTAGCCTCAGCAATATGGGGAAGCAAGCGGTAACGAGCCACGCTGACAGTGCGAAGCATAAGAAAGTGCTCTCGCAGCGTTCGCAGACAGTTTCTGTCCTCAGCTTTTTTCCCAAGCCGACTGCCACTGTGGATTCATCAAAACCAACATCATCGTTGTCGAAAGAAGTAAGATTGCCAGATTTTATTGTGCAAGATGATTGCTTAAAAGCAGAAATTATCTGGGCTATGAAACTTGTTATGTCCCACACTTCTTTTAATGCTTTTTCTGATGCAGCTGGACTGTTTTCTGTAATGTTCAGTGATAGCGAAATAGCAAAGAAATGCACACTAGGGCGTGCTAAAATGTCCTATTTGATTTGTTATGGGCTAGCCCCATATTTTAACATTGCATTACAGAAAGCAGTCAAAGAAACACCTTTTGTTTTATGTTTTGATGAGGCCTTGAATCGGGTTGCCCAGAAATGTCAAATGGACATAATCATTAGATACTGGTGTGATAACACAAATAGAGTATCAACTAGATACTGGAATTTAGTGTTTTTAGGTCGAACTACAGCAGAAGAACTTTTTGAAAAATTCAAGGAAGGAACTGCAAATTTAGACTTTAAATTATTGTTGCAAATTAGCATGGATGGACCCCATGTGAATTTGAAATTTTTAAGACATATTAAAGATGAACTCTTATCAGAAAGTAATTGCGAGTTACTTGATTTAGGCACCTGTGGATTGCACATTATACACAGAGCTTTTCAATATGGACATAAGTTCACAAACTGGAAGCTAGATGCTATCTTAAGAGCAATCTATGGTCTGTTTAAAGACAGTCCCGCTAGGCGAGCAAATTATATTTCTATTACTGGTTGCTCAAAGTTTCCTTTGAAGTTTTGTGCCATTCGCTGGGTAGAAAATGTCAGCGTATGCGAACGGGCTCTTGAAGTCTTTGAACATGTAAAGCAATGTTGAAGACAGTAAAAAGTCTTTGCCTGGCACTATCACATGTGATAATGTCACTAAAGCTTGCTTGGATAAACTGATACTAGCAAAAATCAGCTTTTTTTCTTCCGTAGCATATATTTTGGAACCTTTTTTGAAGAAATTTCAAACATCCAAGCCTATGGTACCTTTTTTATATGAAAATTTGTTCCAACTTGTTAGGCAGTTGATGAAGAAAGTTGTTAAGGATCGCGTCTTAGAAGATATTAGCTCATTGGAAAATCTTTTTTCCATTGATATGGAAGATCCTAATAATCTTCGACTCAGAAGAAATATTGATGTTGGGGTGGTTACCTTAAGGAATCCTAATATGAGTGGAGGTTCAGAAGGTCAGAAAGCAGACTTTTTGAATGACTGCTTAAAGTTTGTAAAAGAGGTGATAAAAAAAATTTTTGAAAGGACTTCAAAAAAGTATGCTGTTGTGAGAGCAGCCTCATGCTTCAACCCTACTCTTCTGCAAAGTAACCCTGTATTGTGTGGAAAGCACATGAAAGAATTGCTTGAAATTTTATTTTCAAATGAGAAGATTTCCCCAGCTTGTGCTGAACGGACTAATGTGCAATTTGAAGCTTTTCTTCACAAATTAAAAAATGATGATAAATACAAATCTGCAATAGCCACTTTCACAGAAGAAATGAGGTTGGATGATTTTTTTTTCTCTTTTCTAAACAATGAAGAATTTCCAGATCTCTGGACAGTTTTAAAATTAGTTTTGACATTGTCGCATGGTAATGCTTCTGTTGAGAGTGGCTTTAGCATCAACAAAGACATGCTAGTAGAAAACTTAAAAGAAGATTCCTTAATAGGATTGAGGACTGTTTATGATGCTGTCAAATCACATGAAGGTGTTTTAAATGTTCCTTTATCTAGAGACTTGCTTCAGTATGCAAAATCTGCAAGGAGTCGATACCATGATGCCTTGCAGAGAAAGAAAGATGCTCAACAAAAGTTGCAAGATGAAGAAACAAATAAACGAAAAGTTTCTGAGCAGATCAAAATTTTACAAAAGAAAAAACAGAAAATTATGGAGGAACAATCTGCTGAATTGTCCAACATCAACCAACAGATTTTGGAATTAAAAAAAATTAATAAATAAATCTTTAGATTTACTAGTGAAAGTGTTTATTTTATTAAAAATTTACTTTTTTTTCCAATGAGCAGGCACTTGTTCATCAATCATTTTGCTATTACTAAGGACCAAACTGCTGGCAATCTAAGTAATAATTTTAATTTACAGGGATAAAAATCTTCCACGGATTCACGGAATTCTGCATTTTAATTATTTCCATTTTTATTTAAAAACAATATGTAGATTATATAATCACGGCAGAATTCTGAATCTCGTATCTGCCAACTCAAGTTCAATCTTTTTGGTAAATGAGTATTTCCTTTTCAGTATTTCTTTATAAACATTTCTAATGCAACTACAAAATACTTAAATGCTTATTTAAATTTATGTTTATAAATTTCTTGAATTTTAAATGCTTCTGAAACTTCGTATGTTAAGTTAAAAAATCATGACAGAGATTTAAATAAGACATTGATTTGCATAGATTGACTATGAGAAAAAGAACTGCTTTTCTTTTAAGTAAAGGTAAATGCAGTTTTTAATATTTATTTTTTAATTAAATTAAGACTTTTTGTCAATGAAACTAATTACACTGCAATATAATTTTTACTCTATTTCTGATGGAAGTTTTGCAAAAAAAAAAAAAAAGTAAATAATAATAATATTAAACCTTCCAAATCAGCCTTTTTATGTTATTTTATTTGTACATAAAAAGAGATTGTCTGAAATCCATTCATGAAATTGTTTATCTTGACCTTAGATTTATGGGGAATTTGCTTAAAATCCTCTTTTAAAATAATGATAGCCTGTTTTTCTATTGAACACTCTATCTAAAATTGATTATTAAATACTTATTTATGCATGAGTACTGGGAATTATTTTAATCAAGATAAAAAATAATTAATTTGTGTGATTGATATTTTATGTAAAAAAGTGTGTGATGCTCATCGAAATATTTTAAGTTAAATTCAAGCTTACGCACTTTTCCTCTTTTTTTCTCTTCATAGATTCTCATCCCTAAATTTAATTAAGTTGATAATTTTAATTTAGTTAAGCTAATAATCAATGTGATATTATTAAAGAGGCACAACTATTTAAAATATTAGGAGATGATACTATATTGCATTATATGCCGTTATTGCGCTATGTCGTGTTTGTCCCCTTTTTTGATCATGAAAAGGACAGGGAAAATACCGGGAATTTCATTTCAGGATTTGAGTAGCAACCCTGTAATAATACCTCAATTTAAGTATACTAATAATTATTTAAATTATATGCAAATTTGATAACACTGTTTTATATTTAAATGGACGAATTTTCCCAGAAAAACTGAAGCAAAATTTATTTTCTCTAGCATTGATGTATATAGCAATTTTTGGCTTAGGGGTCCCCGCCATGTCCAGTGATGAAAATGGTAGATGGCTGAAGTGTGGAGGCCAATAGTTCTGGCCTGCTGTGCGGCTGTCAATCTAACGCTTTTGAGTTTTGGCCAATTTTCTCTACTTGTTCAAACAAACATTCAAATACTTGGTGCATTCGAAAGCCCTATCAGAAATCCCTCTCCCAAAGAAAGTGGGTGTATTTTTTCTGTAGCTGTCCTCATAAACATTTCTGTGCAGTATTGACATGCTACTTTGGCAATAGTGCGATACTGCTGTACAGAAACGAGTCTGTGTCGACAACTGACTATTATTTTCCGATATTATTAACCTGCTCTAATCAGTAATATGATAATATGTAACTACATTTTTCATTTAAATATGCACTCAAATCACAAAAAATTGCTTTATTTCAATTTATCTGTTTATTAATTTAATGATTTCAATTGTTCGAGACAAGCCTGGTCCCGTCTACCTCGAATATTATCAAAACTATTTCAAAATATTTTTTCCTAATTGCGGGGACATGCTGTGAGGCCTTCAACACTATACGACCATAAGCGTTGGTCAATACAATATGAAGGCTCATGTGCGTGCGCCAACATTATCCCAAAATGAAAATGTGGATGACTTCTCCAAAGTTTAAAATTCATGTACAATGGTAGAAAATATTAAGCCATAAACACAGGTCTAAACAGCTAATTTAATGCGACAGTTACATGTAGAATTCAAAATATCGCACACCACGCATTCAGGTTTTTTTTTTTTTTTTTTTTTTACTGTCCTAAGGGTGAAACAAATTACTTATATTTTCAGGTTAATTATACTTTTTTTTTCAAAATCCAGGGGGTTGCAAGCACACCCCCTTGCACCCCCCTCCCGGCACCCATGTGTTTGATACTATAGTAAATTTCAGTTTTAAAAAATAGGATACTTTCAGTTTTAAAAAATGGGATCATTTTAGCAAAGTTTCATTTTAAGTGATTAAAAGAAATACAAGGTAATGAAAGGAGTTCTATGTACTGATAAACTCCTTGGACTTTTCAATCTAAATGTGAACTGTACAGAAATTTTGCCTTGATAATTTATCTATACTATTAAAATCTGTGCACGTCTGTCTGTATGTAGCATCATCTCCTCCGAAACGGCTAGGAGCTAAGTTTCGATCCAGATGTCCACGGATTCGGAAAATTCCGGGAAAGATCTGCTAATTTAAATTTTGAAATTTGAATTAGTTTAGGAGATATTGACTTAAAAAAAACCTGTCAAAAATGCTAATTTTTGCTCTCCGTCCACAATTGTAACCCCTGTAGTCAAAAAAGTAGTGTTGACTCTACATTAATTTGGCAGGGCGCAGCGCCCGGCGGCCTTTTTGTTATCTTTTTAGCGCCCGGCGGCCCTATTTCTCTTCTTTATGCGCCCTCCTGCTTTTACATTTTTATTATTAGTAGTAAACAACCAGCACATTTTATTTCCTACATACCATTTGCGGTCCATCACGATAATACGTTAATTAAAACGGTTACGATTGAGTACAATAATCCATCATAAAAATAGGTTCGATTGAAAACGGCCCTTTCACTAAAACCGTCTATGAAATCCGATCTTTCCCACAAATGTAATTTATTAAAATGCTTTTTTCAAATATTCTACTCTTTCAGATCAAAATACTGCTACTGCCCTTTTCTTTGTTTTCTTTAGCGCGAGCCGAACAGCTGAGTAACCCGAAAAGGCCCCTCTTGTATGTTTTGTTTTTGCTGACTCAAGCGAGAAGCCCGATCAGCATTTCACTTAGGAGTTGGGGGGAAAAAATACGGTTGGGAAATTCAAAATTTTCTCAAGTTATCTAAAAATTTCTGATTCCATCTGTCAATCCTCAAATATCGGTGGCTACGTTTGATAAATATGTAGTTGCGAATTATCAAACAATCATTATACCAGAGTTCGTCGCCAGCTGTATATAATTATTACTCTTCTCGATGTCGTTAATAGTTTCGCAACACTAGCAAGTCCCCGTCCCCCCCCCTCAACGATTTGCTCTTTTTAATCGGCTTTCTTAGTACATATTATTCGTAATGTATAACAGTTATTTACTAATCATATATAATTACAGATGATACAGAAAGAATGCCTTAGCAAAACGACGTTTTGCGATTCGAAAATTCCGCTGGATTTGCTTGTTTGTTATGGCAAGCCTAGACAAGGGATATCTTCTAAGGGGGGTGCCTTGGTTCGGGGACTTTTTAAGGAGTTCTAATGTGTATTGACGCGTACATCTTGACGAAACCGACCAAAACTCCAGACCGACAGTCGCGTGCGGGCGGGGCCCGCCGAACGTGGGAACTTCAGCCGTGTACCACCATGTTCAGTGGCTTTATCTACTCAAATCCATCTGAAAATCCAGGAATTTGCGACGTTTTGCGAATACAGCAATTGAAACACATTATGCTTTTGCCAAAATCAGAGCATAATAATGATCTTTTGCTTTAGCAATGTAGCGCTAGGGTTATTGGCGCCCGGTGCGGTCCTTCAGTTTGCCGCCCCATTCTTTCTAAGTTTCAGCATTCTGCCCCCATTTCGGTCCTCTAGTTTTCCACTTTATTATTTCTAAGTGTCCTGCCGGCCACCATGTTTGTTTTTTTTTGCGCCGGGGCAGATCCCCCCTCCCCCCTCTTATTACGCCACAGTTTTAATTACATAAAAGTGGAGTAAATGCAGAATTTAGTAAATCAGACTATTGACAAGATTTGGTATTCTAAATATTCATATTATACACCTTCCGATTTTAAAATTCTCAACATTTTAATGAATGAAGAAAGGGAAAAAAAAAATAATAAAAGCAAAAGAAAGCTAGTTCTGGAAAAGGATGTCTTCAGAAAACAAATTGTGTCATAAGTTAACAGCTAGGTTATTCATAAAACAAACTGTCACCAATTTAAGCTTATTTTCAGTTGAAAAAAAAAAAAAGAAAAAGAATTCTGGAAGGTTTATTAATAGATAATTTGTTTAAGTACTTTTGGCACCAGGATGTTGATTATTTTAATTAGATTAAGCTGATTAAAGACATTTGATAGTTAAAATAAATATTGATTAGTACTTTTTTTATTTTAAAAAGATTAAAGCAAGGTTTAAGAAAGAAAATTTAGTGTTTTTAGAGACCTTTTTATGTTTGTAACAAGAAATTAAAAATAAAGCTTTATGAAAAATAAATTATTGAAAATATTTTAAACTTTATTTCATGCATACCTTTGGACAATTCTGTGGGTTAAAAAAAAATATTAATTTTATACCTGCTAAAAAACTTACACGTAGTAATTATTTTTATTTATTTTTAAAAAATAGTACTTTTAAAAAAACTTATATTCACTTTTCATGAATGAGCAAGCATTAAATTAGAAGTGAAAGAGGAATAACAAATATATTTCAGTGATTTGATTTGATATGGTGTTGTACATTCCAACCATAGGATGTATTACAAAATTTGCATGACTATGTCATTTTTTTCCAGCAATCTTTGTACTGAATTCAATTTCCCCAATTTCTGTAGTTATGAATTGATGGATGAGTTAAATTGTTTGATGCAATTTTAATAATGTCTAATAGTAATAAGGGTAATTTTGAGTACCTTTACTCGGTACTCATTCAATAATTATTGCAAACAAATGAATTTAAATAAAATTCTGATTTATATAATTAAATTTTATACATCCTGCATTGCAGAAATTTTATTATTTTTATTACATGCTAAACGCATCTACCCTAATCCACTTACACTGACAGTACTTTTCTGTTTAAAAGTTTGTACTAATATAGGTGAAATATCATATATGAATGAGATCCAGTAATTGTGGTCCAGTAGTGATAGTGTGATAAAATGGAGGAACAAAAATTAATAGTCCCTCTGCCTTCCCCTACTGCCTAACAAATCATGTCTGGCTAAAAATTTCTGAAATCTTCTTCAATAAATGTATTATTCTTATAAATAATAAACATGTATGTCACGTAATTTTGAGAAAAAAAAAAAAAAAATTAAGCAGAAAATTCAACATTACTCATATTAAAACTTCTTTATGCTAGAAGTTTTTTTTAAATCAAAACTTCTAGTTATGTAGATTTAATTCACATATTTATGTCATGTTTAGACCAAAATATTATCAACAAATTATTTTTCCTATTTCGCTTGCACTTACTTCTACTGGATATTTTCTCCAAAAGAGGGGGGGGGGACTAAGACAAATTGGGAAAAAATCTTACTATGCATTGTAAGTCAAAACACATATTACAACTCTACATGTTAAATTTCGGGGATCAGATCGTTTCAAACCAGTTTCTATATGTTATCTACCTGTACATTCTCGTGGAACCCCAAAGTGCCCTTTTTGAGAACAGGGTTCCCCTTTTGAAAATTTCCCCCCCGGCGGCCCTTTTTTTCTAGAGTCAACACTAAAAAGTGAGAAATAAGCATTGTGGTTGCCATATTTTGCTACTTTATTAAATGATTTACTCTTGAAGTAAAATTAAAAGAATAATGATTTTTTTTTTCTGTTTAGATTATATTTGCAAGCTCATTTTTTAATTAAAATATCTTGTGCATTTTAATTTTAAAAAAGTTAAAGCAAGAATGAGATGTTTTATACCCAAAAGAAAAAGGATTTGTAAATTTCCGAGACTAAAGTATATAACTTTTTAATTTGGCAAAAAATAAAATGGCTTACATGCCGATTTTGAGAAAGTTAATTCTAGTGGTTTGCACAGTTTTAAGTTTCACGCAATTTACTTTGAATGTAAGGAAATATTACTTTTTTAAAGTAGTGTAGGTTTTACTAGAATTTAGCCTGAAATTTTAATTTTTTGTTCAGAAATAATGCAGTTATTAAGGCGATTTTAAACGATTTATCTTCAGAATTTTCATCAAGTTAAATAAATTGATTTAAGTTAGGGAAACCCACCAAATTTCAGAAAATTTTAAAATTCTCGACCTTTATGTGACAGATGCCTATTTCCCATTATGGTTGCTGTTAAATTAATGCTTCGAATGATTCCCTGAAAAAAAAAAAAATCTCGCAAAATGGTGTAAGTTGGCACTTGGACAATCGAAGTATTATAAGTGTAATGAATAATTGATTATTTTTTGTTCAAGCAAGGCTATGAAAATTTATTTTACTGGAAACTGCTAGAATGGCATAATTAATACTGTCTAAAACTTTTTTTTTTTTTCCAAATTAAAATGAATGAGAATTCCTACTTTAGTACCTTCCTTAGTAAAGCTGGCGATAAAAATAAAATGTAGTGAAACTCTGTGCTTAAAAGAGTGCATTTTTAAAAATTTGTATTGCTAATTCAATGCAACGATTGAGATGAGTTGGTGTTACGAGCGTATGAATAGATAATAGATAATATTTTTTAAACCTGCCATACAAGATGTAGTAAAATAGGAAATCTTCATAAATACGAATGCTGTTTGATATGAATGGGAATACTTTTTAAACCCAGTAAGGTTAGCTGATAATGCCATTAAATTATTGCAATTATTGTCACGTTTAATGTGCGATTCGTTTTGCCTATTTGCCATCGACTGCTGATGTTAATTATGCCGATATGGCAGTTCTAGCAAAGCAAACGTATATCATTTCATATTCTATTTTCAACTCTGCGACTGTTTCCGTAGCAACGGAATCCATTGTTGCTATTTAAGTAGTTAAATTTAACAATTAAGTGAAACCACTCGTTTCTATAGCTCTTAAGACTAGAAAAAGTGAAAACACATTAAATATGAAACAGATAGAACTTTAACATATTTGCGCATTAAAAATAATCTAAGTTTTTTCAGGCAATTCTGCATATTTTTGTTTTATTTCCTTCACGTGTGGACATCACTTTCATGTCATTGTCTTCTGTTTTGCTGTTAGATTATCCGGAGAAGCACATTACATGTTAACGTATGTGCTGCTTCGGCGGACATAAGGAAGCGCTTTTGTCTTAGCGTATTTGCCCAACCCCTCTGTGTGTATAAATTGAAGCAATGAAACTTTGTAGGCATTTTCTTGAAACTAGAAAAAGGCAGATTAATGTCTTTAACGTCGAAGAAGCAATTTGGAAAACTATTTAATTGGTAACTGTAATGGGAAATGATAATCGATTATTCGCATGCGCAAAGCACCAAAAATTTTGAGAGTATGAAAAGTCAGGAATATGAAATGAAAATCGAAAATAAATCACCAGAGACTATAGGGTAAGTATCGTGTACGAGAATGATATTGCAATCATGTACATAACAGAGGCACTCGCAAGGAATACGAAATATAAAATGAAATGAATTGCTGTTTCTTTCCATGGCGTTTGTGGCACCTTTCCAAATAAAAGTTCTATTTATTACTTCCTTGTACGTAGTATAAGGAAGTAATGTGATCCCGAAAAATTTTGGGGGCCAAATTTCGACATAAAAACCGATTTTGACTACCTCTAAATTGAATTTTAAAAATTTTTTCGATGCATCTCATTGTAGGCTAGCATGCACGATCATATTAACGCGTCTGCAACTCATTTTGACCAGTGGCGAGTCTACTGTGGCCAGTTTTTCCATGCCGTCTGTACGTACGTACGTACGTATGTATGTAACTCGCATATCTCAAAAACTATTGGTCGTAGAATGTTGAGATTTGATATTTAGGATTGTTCTATGATCTAGTTGTGCACCTCCCCTTTTGGTGGCAATCGAATGAATAGTTTATGTACAGGACCGCCCAAAAGATTCGAAATACATTACGCTCTATGGGCCCAAATTCATTAAACTCGCCTAACTCAAAAGCTATTAGGCGTAGAATGTCGAAACTTCATATTTTGGATAGTTGTAACATCTAGTTGTGCACCTCCCCTTTTGGTTCCATTCGACTGGATAGTTTATCTACAGGACTGCCCAAAACATTCGAAATACATTACACTCAATGGGCCGAAATTCATTAAACTCGCATATCTCAAAAACTGTTAGGCGTTGAATGTTGAAACTTTATATTTAGGATTGTTGTAACATCTAGTTGTGCACCTCCCCTTTCGGTTCCATTCGACTGAATAGTTTATCTACAGGACCGCCCAAAAGATTCGAAATACATTACGCTCTATGGGCCGAAATTCATCAAAGCGTTTTTTAGAGGTATTGGGCTATTTCAAACGACTCAGAAGTGATATATGCTGTAAAGAGTTAGAAAATGAATTTCTCTATTAAAAAAAGTGTCTTTATCATTTATAGTTCTGCTACAGGAACACTCAAAAGATTTCCAATACATTACGGTCAATAGCAATTTTAGGGACATTCATCCATTTCAAGCACAATACCGTCCTACCACATAAGTTAGGTAATGGTCCGACCACGGTCACGTGCCTCCCTCAAGAACTATGCCAAAAGTCGCCAAGCTTGGCGACTTTTGGTGTACGTGTGTGCATATTTAACTCTCAAATCTCAAAAACTATTATGAAATTTCATATATAAGAATGTTGTAACATCTAGTTGTGCATCTCGATTTTTGGTTCCAATCTACTGGAGAGTTTATTTACAGGACCACCGAAAAGAATTTCAGTACCTTAATGTCTATGGACATCTTCATTATAATACAACTGTAGACAGTCATTGTTTGGTACATGCCCAAAATCTCGCCGTCTGTCCTCGACCTTGGCGAGTTTTGGCGAAATATCGCCAAATTTGGCGATAGTCAGTCATTTCGTCCATGCCCAAAGTATCGCCATTTGTCATCGTTCTTGGCGAGTTTTGGCGAAATATCGCCAAATTTGGCGATAATCTGTGATAGTTTGGCTTATGCTTAAAATCTCGCCAAATGTCGTCGATATTGACGAGTTTCGCCGAAATATCGCCAAATTTGGCGCCAAAAATTATTTCCTATTTTGTATAACTCTAAAACTTTAACCCGTAGATTTTTTAACTTTGTATTTAGAACTATTGTAATATCTAACTGTTTTCAATATCTTTTTTGACAGCATTCGACTGAGAATTTATTTACATGGTGAGCCAAATGACTTTGAATACATTGAGGTGTATAGATGCATTCAATTTATTGAAGGTCTGTGCTCACTGACTACTTTGGCTATCCCCAAAATCTCGCTGACTATCTCAAGTTTGTCGGCTTTTGGTGAAATATCGCCAAATAAAGTGTCAGAAGGAAATCTTTCAAATTGAACTCAGCTTGACGATATCGAAATATTTGGCTAGAAATTGCTAAACCTTACTATTATTGATATTTTATCTCTTTCTAACAAATAAATTTAGAGGAAGTGCGTCGAAAATATTTTTGATCTAATGGACGTGCAAGGAAGTCATGTGTTGGACACATCAGATTTTTTTTTCATATATTTTCCAGTTACAAGACCAAGAGCTCTAGAAACGACTTCAGAGTTTGTTTAATATTGAATTTGACACTGTGCAATTAATCTGTTAAAAATGAAATATGAAATTAGTTATTTATTTAGTGTGAATTGACAGTGAGATCAACGTCAGTTTTATATAACAAGTGTGATACTGTATTAAAAGTTCAGTAAGGATAATAAGCTTTTCTGCTTAAGTTATGTCACGAATGTTTTCATTTACAAAAGCACCAAGATCTTCGTGGAAACAGGATGCATTTTTGGTTTCTAAAAGTACAATGTGCATTGATTGTTTTGTGTAGGTTTTTAAAATTTAGGTAAAATTCAATAAAGTCATCTGCAACATAACTGTGTTAATGCATTGTCCACGCTTTACGAAATGCAAGATAAAATAGAATAGTTGTCAACATCATCATGTAATGTTATTTATGTGGTATGTATGAATGCTATAAATTAAACCTGAAAGACAGAATTATATGATATAGAAATAAGGCATTTTGAAAGAGAAAATTTTCGCCTGCATACTGTAAAGATCTGTCTTTTTTGATCGCCAGTGACAATGACGTAGTTTTTGTGTCCTCATGTTGCAACAGTCCCAAATTTCCACTCATAGCGTCAGCTTCTCATCAGAATTCCAGCAATTTTTTACTATAAGATATTCCTATCACTGGGTTTAATTCTAATTATATGTGTAGGAAAAATATTCGTCTCCTACCATGCGGAGAACAGATACTCAGCTGGTTAACATTTAAAATTTGCTTTTCATTTTTACCTCAGAGATTGTTGGTTTGAAATTTTTTCAGAGCAAGAGAGCTTGTTTCACCGATGTAGTGCTTTTTCTAAAAATCATGTATGTTTAACTGATCAAACATTCAAAAAAGTTTAACTTAAAATCTGCTGTTATTTATATAAAAGTATTTTAACAAAAATTTAATTTGTGCAAAATTTAAACTCGAAAGTCAAGTTAAAAATTTTCAATTTTGTTCTTAGAAGTTAATACATAGTGAGTGTATTTAAAAAAAAAAAAAAAAGCATGAATGATCATTTTTGCATGATTTCCTTGTTGATTATTTTTTAACTTCTGAAGATATCAAATAAATTTTATTATTATTAAAGGAATAGTTCCATTACATAATTGTTTTACTTATTTAAATATAGTTGTCCGCCAAGCTCTGATGAATCAGCATGCTTCTCCTGAAATTCAACAAAAGCTTCTGGCTATGCAGCGACACCAACAACAGCAAATGCATAAACAGCAACTGGAAGCTGAAGGAAAAACACCTGCACCCATCAAAATATCTAGTCCTCTTACTTCAGTCATTCTTGACAAAAATAAGGGCAAGGCATTAACTCCAGAGCAGAGGGAAGACAGTCAAAGGTAAAATGTTTACTATAGTTATAAAACACTTAAGTATTTGTCGTACGCTGTGGAACTTATTCAGCTAATCCCAAAACTCAAATCAGCATTAATTTTTAAAAATTAGAAATTACAAACTGATCTTTTTCTTCCCCCTTCCCTCCAAAAAAAAAGGGGGGGTAAGAAAATTTTGTCAAACCTAAAATATGCTGTTCAATAGTGACATTTTTTTCCTGGGGTACTGGTGCTTTTTTTTTTTAATTAATTTATTTAAGTATTTTATGGTACTGAAGTGAAATCTGTTAATGAAAGTCTCAAACTAGTCAGAATATGACTAGTTTATGACAACTGGGACCCTCTGTTCTATCACAGCAACTGTTTTGAGACCATTGTGACTGTTAGGGTTTAATTCTTCAAAATAATTAATAAATATATTGCCCTGAACAGAAAAGAAAATAGAAAGATACTCTTATAAATATTTTCTCATGGCAAGGAAACCACTTTTTACTCAAAAAAGTCCTAAAGAAGAAAAAAGTCTTGAAAATGCCTGATCTGTTTCGTGATGATGAAATTAGAAGTTTTGGTGAATGAATGCTTCCCTCCCTCTTTCGTTATTGTTTTCTAGTTTACCTGATATATTTTGTGATGTATTTATCTGGTGTACTACAGTGTCGACTAAAAAAAGGCCATTACTTTGTGTCAGAAACAAGAGATCTTGATAATCCAGCGGTTGTCTGGTCCCATATATGTTGAAATACTGTAATTTATGGAAGAAACGCCGCGGCGTTTACGTGTATAAAAGTTAAAAAATTGTAAGTATGGCGATATTTAAAAGCTTACGATATTTAAAATTTTTTTTTAGCCGATCTTCAACGAAAAATCATAAAAAATTATTTAGTAATAATTGTCTCAAAAGATGGCACCACCACCATGCACGTACTTTTCAGCGGTGCACAGAGCACAGCGTAACGAATTAGAATGCGAGCCTACACCCTTGAAAAGCGGTTTGATCCAATGCTGTGGGTGGGTACATAAATCCAACTGATGCCTCCTCAATTGAGTAAAAAAAAAAAAAAAAAAAGAAGAAGAAGAAGAAGAAGCTTTCTATGTCTACATTTTAGATTTATAATTAAATTTTGATGAAGGTTTTAATATATATATTTTGATTGGCTAAAATTCCTTAAAATAGTACTGCAAAAATGCACTACCCTCGATTAACCGCACCCCTGTGTTCCAATGAATGTTCATTGCTCTCTGGCCAGGTCGGCGATCGCCGAGAGCCCCCAACATAAGGGAGGAAAATGGATATAATACTTTATAATTAAAGTAATTTGATATACATTAGAGTATTGTACCAAAGTAGTTCAATTGTTTATTTCTTTGTACAGTATGGAACCTGTTATTCGGAACGGTTGGGACCGGGTGTATTCTGGATAACTGGTTGGGGATTAACATGACATCTACTGATTTGATTGGTAGCTTAAATGTTACTCTCTATTTTTGATTAGAGTTAAACATTAATTGTTAATATTCTAGAAAAATAATATTAAAAAAATAATATGATCAAGATAAATAATCATTTAGAGAGGAAGTAGTAAATATGTGATAACTTCTTGAAAACTTACTCACGCACTAAAAAAATAAATAAAATACCTTACCAGGGTGTCTACCATCATGCAAAGGTCACGAAAGTCACGGAAAAGTCAAGAAATGGGGAAAAGGTCACGAAAGTCAAGAATAAGTCAAGAAATGAAGCACTAGGTCACGATTTGCGACTCAACTACGTTTTTTCCATTTCATTCAAATTCTTAGTTTCTAATTTTTTCTGTTAAGTTCAGCCAGAAAAAATTATTTTATGTATCTTTATTATGTATCCTTATGTATCTCCTCAAAAAAAGGTTAAAATTGTTGGATTTAAGAGTTATTTTTTTTTCTCCCTTCATTCCCTGTTAAATTCAGTGTTTTGATTATTTTCCACAATCTCATTTTTAAAAACAATAACTTGGATTCCAATTATAATTATCACTGATCCCCATGTGTTTCATAGCTAATAACTTCAATTTCCCCAAAGTTTTATGATATATTATAGACTTCTATAAGTTCTGTGTTACCGTAGATGTAAAAAGATTTGCAATGTACAAGCTACATTGCAAATCTTTTACGGCGATCAATGGTAAATCTTTTTTTTTTTTTTTTTTTTTAAATAGCAGTTGGTCCAAGTTAACTGAAAGCAAACGGCTGATCAGTGAAAAAGTTGAAAAATCGCTCTAAAAATGGACAGGGAAAAGTAAAACTCGAAGAACTTTTTAATTCATTGTTAAAATCAAAATCAGTTGTATATTTTTCTGCAAAATTTTTCTAGATGGCTAAAATTTCCTCCAATCGTAGATCGCCGGATAGAAAATATCCTGCATCCCTGGCACGATGTATTTTTTATATGAGTTTCGTATTTGTTATGGTCAAGAAATCAAGCTTACTTTTTGTGGTAGACACCCTGCTTACCAGATTGCTTACTTTATAAAATCCAGTTGTAGTACTGAAAATAAAAAAACAAAGGCATAAGAAATATAAATAAAAACTCATTTTCTGCTTTCCTTTGGAAAAAATAGTAATTTAATCGATTGTAAAATGATTCTGGATAACTGGTTTCCGGATAAGAGGTTCCATACTGTAATCCCTTTTACACAGTAGTGTTGCGAAGGACCCCACAGACCACGCGTCGCGCAGGATGGCCGAAGAATCAGGGGCCCCAATAGCTTTAAAATAGTAGTTAAATATAGTTTTAGGCAAGTAAACCTAATTTTCAAATATTACATATCCTAATATTCTATTCCCTCCAAATTCACCAGTAAGGAGCCCCTTTTCAATAGCAGAGTACCCCCCATAGGAGCCAGTTCGAGCCTGGTTGTTCTTAAAATATTGAATCTCAACCAAAACTAGTCTGTTGCGCCCTGTGTGAGTTTAACCATTCTATCCCCCTCTCTTCCCCCCCCCCCCCCCCCAAAAAAAAAAAAAAAAGTTCATTACAAAATTTAACTATAAATTATTTGTGTTTTTTCGCCGTGCGGCTTTGCGCCCTCTGAAGGAGCACTGTACCGAATAGACACTGCCTAATGCTATTATTACAGTAAAAACTCAACTAGGAGTAATTGGCAAGCTCAGGAAATGCTGAATGCTTTTAAAATAAACCCCAACATCAAAAGTAATAATGAATAGAAACATCAATAGTTCACACAACATTCAAAGCTTAAAACAAACAATTCGCTGAAGCACGTTCATTACGTAATCAACAGCTGGCCGTCCGCAAAAAAAAAAAAAAAAATGTTTACTTTTGACTGGAGCCGGCTTTCTGTTTTGTTTTAACAGCATGTGCTATACTGTCGGAACTTTTAGTGAATGCAAGGAGTTTATTACAAGTTATTTATTTATTTCTATAAATTCGCCTTTGTGTATATAAAAACTGATGTTTTACATGAAATCGGACAATAATTTTTTGAAAATGGAAATTGTAAGCTTCATAAAATAGCGGTAAATACTTTAAAACATATGGGAAAGGGGGGAAAAAAGAGATATTTTTACCATTTATCCACACACACACACACCTCCCGAAATATATTCCAGTGCCATGTTTCTTTTTTTTTTTTTTTTTTTTGGAGGGGGGGGGGGGAGATCGCGGCTGCGGTGTTTCTGATAATTTTCTAGTTAATTAAGCTCATTTTCGTGGGTGTTACGATTGGTGCAGCATTTCTTCCATAAATGATGGTATTAAGATTGTTCTGTAAAATATTTATATCTCAATAAATGCTTTTTAGAAATAAATAGAACAGTTAGAACTTTTTTTATTATGAGCACTGATTTGTTTTTTACTTAAAGCTTCTAGTGATGGTCAGATAATATTAGTTTTTATTATCATTATTTCTGTTTTATTAATTTACTACGGACAAAAATAGTAACTTGAAGATAATTTTTTAAAGTCCAAGAATAATAGACTTTGTACATTTATAAGTTTAAAAAATTATTTAAACGAAATTTAAATAATGGCATTTGTTACAGATTTGCTATATGCCAGCAAGTATTAAAAGGCATTATAGACAGAGTAGAAAGGGAAGAAAAGAACAGTCAACGAAAACAGAAATTGAAAGAAACAGCTGAAGAAAGAAAAGTAAAAGCTAGCAATCAGAGACTACAAGGACTTCTTCACAAACATTTAGATGTGTTGAGAAGAGATATCTTGAAAAAGAGATCTATCATGGAAAAAGAAATTCAGGCTGAGATACAGGTAGCTTTACTTATTATTTGTGCTGATTAAATTAATACAGTTTACTGCTTGTTAAAATATTTCATACTAGCCACCTCCGTCAACCAGTTGGTTCGTCATATTAATAAATCTTGTTCAGAGAGAATCCAATCTCTCACTGGCTTCCTTGGCACTGAAATCTCTCCGATTCTGAATAGAATTTAAAATTAAGATGGTTACAAACAGGAGCGGCCCTAGGATAGATGAGTGGAACCCCCTGCTAACGTTTAAAAAAAGGCACCCCTTTTAGTGCTCTACTTAGTTTTTGAGTTCGAAATGGCACCTCCTTCAAAGCCGTCTCCCAGATGCGATGCATACCGTGTTGGGCCACCCCTGGTTACAAAAATAAGATGGTTAAATGATAAAAACTTACAAAAAGGTACAAATTATTTTCATCCTATATTAACTCTGAAGATCATCAGTCACGTGATACAGTGGGTTTCTTGCAAATTCATATTAAATTAAAAATACGCTCTTGTTAAATTGCACCAAGCGCTAGAATCATCTTCTCAAAATTGCATATCAACCATTTTATTTTTTGCCAAATTAAAAAGTTGTACATTTTAGTCTCTGAAAATCTTCAAATCCTATTTTTCGTTTGAGTATAAAATATTTCATTCCTTCTCTGATATCACATGCGCACGATATTTTAATTAAAAAATAACCTTACACATAATCTAAACAAAACAAAAAAAATCGTTATTTTATTTTTACTTCAAGAGTCTGAATCATTTAATAAATATGGCAACCTAGATTTGCTATATTCTCTCCTTTTCCACTGCGGGGTTACAATTGCGAAATGGCAGAGAGCAAAAATTAGCCTTTTGCAACTGTTTTTTATCAATATCTCCTAAAATAATTCAAATTTCAAAATCTCTCGCTTAATGTCGGGACCTGTCCTGGAGAATTTCTGTACAAAATTTGGTAAGTCTATGATCACCCCTCTGGGAGCTATGGCGAGACACAGACAAACTAACTAATTTGACAGACTAACTAAATTGACAAACTAACTAAACTGACATTTTACAGTTCGTTTTATTTATATAGATTAGTTAAAACCTTAATTTGTTTGTAATGTTTTGAATGTTTGGTTTGTTATGCTTTCCAGATGTTAAAATTAGTCTTAAATTCATATTCTGTGCACCGAATAATTAAATTTTGCATTTTGTTGCATCAAAATCGGTTAACTAGAGTGCAATATATGGAATTTTGTGTTTCCCCAGAGTCCTGTCCAAAGCAAAATTTTCTTCCTCCCTTGCAAAATAGCCTCTCACGAAATTTGATAGCTCGTGTGTTGTCCGTGATCAAAAATTTATGGCCCATGCACAGTGGGGAAATCTGGACCTGTGACCTCCAGCTACATGGTCAGATAGAGCCCAACAGCAAAGATTTACTTTTCAATGCAGTGAATAGTGAATGCGTACTAGGCATACAGAAACATTATTCTAATTATTGATTAACTTGTAATATTAATTCGAATTTAAATAAATATCAGAATACTGAAATATAAATTACAGATAGAATAAAAAATTTTGCATTTCTATGGAGACTTAAGTTATAATGTATTATTAAAAATTTAAATTTTCTGAAGCTTTTATAAACAATTGTTTTAAAATCTATGCTTTCAGAGATAAGCAAATATGGTTAGAAAAATATGTTATTTCAATACAAAATGTACATAATAGTCAAAACATACTTAATTTGATTAATTGACATGCATGATAGATACCATGTAAAACATTTTCGTGTATACTTAGCGTGTGTAATCTAAATTTTCCTACATCCCAGTTCTTGATAATTTTTTCATCTCCTTTCTTCCCCCCCCCCCCCCCCTTTTTTTAAATCTATGCTTTCAGAGATAAGCAAATATGGTTAGAAAAATGTTATTTCAATACAAAATGTACATAATAGTCAAAACATACTTAATTTGATTAATTGACATGCATGATACCACCCCCCCCCACCCCCCCCCAAGATAAGTTCGATCAAATATAAAAATTAGATCTGAAAATTATAAAGTACTGTTTTGTTTCGCATAATATTTAAAATGCTCTTTTTAAATACTTCGTGTGATTTGAATAAACTTTGGATACTAAACAAAATTGTATCTTTTGTAATCAAAATTTGCCAGGACAGGGACATAGCCCGGGGTGAGTTATGGGGGCCTGCCCCCCCCCCCCCCCCCCTTGAAATTTTGGATATTTGTTAATTGGATGTGAATAAATCAAGCATTTTTGTGGGAAATGCCACCTTTTTCATTTCTTGGGCAACACCCCCTCCCCTGGAATGTTTTTGTTCTCAGTGTGTTCCTAGCTATTTAGGACTATGGTTTATCCTTAGTTTCCACAGGACAAGCCGTACGTACAAAAAACCTCGCAGGGGGCTCACAGCCCTTCGACCTCCCCCTGGATCCCCCCATGATGGCATCCAAGGGTGGATTAAATAATTGATTCAAGGGCATTTGCCCAGGTAAATGACTTATGACATCGAAAGTGAATACGCACGGCAGAATGGTCTCTGATAAAGTGACCGTTCTCAGTCTTCATATGTAAATACTTCTCGTTTATAATGAGTGCTGATTTAACGAGAGCCTGGAATCCGGAAACACCTGTTATGTACAATGTTAAAGTCTAGTAAACTCGCTTTTAACAAGTAAACCTTAATTATATCAAGTAATATTTTTGTGGTTTCTAAAATTTCTATTGACTTCCACCTCCTCAACTCAGCTAATCTCTTCTTGGAAAAATTCCTTTAAGGTATCTGACTACATTCAGTGACCAATTTCTAAAGATAACTAATTTGTACCATACCAAATATTTTATTGTGTGCACCCTGCCTAGGACATTATTTTGAAAAAGGTGCCTATCTAGCAGCTCCCTTATTTTGCATGATGGTAGGAGGAGGGAGACAGAGCTCCTTGCCAAATTTGTTACTTTTTTTTCCACTGCCGGAACTTAGATTTTTCCGACCTGGGGGAAAATATGAAATTGCAATCCTCAAAAGCATATCCAGAAAAATTTGGGGGGGGGGCTCTGAATGCCAGTTCAAATTACATGAAATATGTCATCATTATCAGAAAACCTATTCTATCTAGTCTAAATTCATTTATTTGTAGGAAGTGGCACTTTGCCCCTTCGCCATCCCCCGTATCTTTTTCCTTTCAGTTATTGTCTCCCGGGACAGGGATTCCTACGTAGGTAAAATCAGAAAATTGCGACTCCCTCTTATCCTTTAAAGTTTTTTACACTTAAATTTGCCACCCATAGAAGTTCCCGCCCGGGGCATGAGGGCAGGGACTTCAGCTTGGGCTGCTATCCCTCCCCCTTAGATCCAGCTGTGCCCTTTTCGTAAAAGATTAAAATTTTCTTGCAGTCTTTTCAAATATCTGTAGATCCAGCTGTACAAAATTATGTATAAGCACTTAACATAGTATGTGTAGTTCAGTTCCTGGTGAAAAGTATTGCAATTCATTGAAATTATCTCAAAGCCAATAAATTTCAGTATGTTTCTTACTTGTATAAATATGGGCTGTGCCCTCTAAATCAATGTTAAAAAAAAATGCAGCTTATCTGCAAATAATGTAATGGTATGTTTTCCTGGTGTATTTTTAGGCAATTTAAGAGTTGTGGAACTGTAGGTTAGCTCGTTTTATTATTATTATTACTTATTGTTTCTAATCCTTTGTTTCTCTAATGTTTAGGCTGAGGTTCAGGCTGAAGTCAAGAAGCGTGAAGCAATGACTACTGCCATTCCTCCTCAAGCAATGACTGTCCAAAGCCCAATTGTTCAGCAGAAGATTGTTAAAAGTCCCACAAAAGTCACCAAACAACCTGCTGCAAAAGTATTACCCAAAACCCCTAAAGTTCCCAAAGTCACAAAGACTGTGCTGAACAAAACACCCAAAGTTGAAAAAGAGATCAAGGAGGAAAAAATTGCAAAACCTCCAAAGAAAAGGAAATCAAGTGAAAGTGAAGTTGGTGGGAATGAACCGAATGTTAGGCAAGCTAAAAAACAGAAGGCAATTTCAATTACCAAACCTGCGGATCATAAAGGATTGGATCAAAGAAAACTGTACTGTATATGTAAGAAGCCTTATGATAGCAAGAGGTATGAATTTTAGCTTCTTTATTTTGTTTTATTTTGCTGCTGAGCCATTTCGAGCCAATATTATTGTAGAAAAACGCTTTTATAATTTAAAAGTATGAGACTTTTGTTGTTTCAAAAAAAAAATAATAATTTCTGAAACTGTATTAGTAATATTTTTTTATTTCACTTATTAAAGAATGATTTAATATTTAAAATACTTCAGAGTTATCCATTTCACTTTCAAAATTAGGCACTGAAAAATAACTAATGGTAAATATAGCTATAAGCTAGCTATCACAATATTGGTTTCTCTTAGGCTTAAAAAACTCAGAGACCCAAATTCATACTCCACAAAAATCAACTCTGCTGTCCAGTAGGCTTTGCTGTAATTAAAGAAAATTTATTCTGGTTAGAATGCAGATGCATTGTAATAATTAAAATTTTGTAAAATAACACTCATAAAAATGTACTTAATGTCAGTTTCAGATGAAAAATGTCAGGTGTTGCGTTCTCACTTTACTGCTCTTGCAGTTGGGGGAACCAGTTATCAACCGGCAATCACCTGACAAAAGCGGCTGATGAAAGGAACTTCTGTCACCCAACATGTACATACTGACATTAAGTACATTTTTTTTGTGTGTGCATGTATTACTTGACAGGGTTTAATTATTTCATCTTTTAAACGCCAGTTTTCTGTTGAACATTTTTTGCAATTACGTTATGTGATTACTTAGGAAAAAGTGTGATTATTTTTTTGTAAAAAGGGAAAAAGAATAGCTGACTAGTTAAAGCTGAATTCGAATAATTTGTGTGTACACTAGGGTTATCACAAAAAAAAAAAAAGTTTTCTTTTTAGCCTGTAGTGGATATTGCAATGACTTCATTAAAAGCTTGCTTTCTTAAGTTCCAAAAATTAAAGTTTAAATTTAAAAAAAATCAAACATTATGAAATATTTCTTTCCTAAAATCAAATGGCATAGAGGCCGAAAAAATCGTAAAGTGTTTTGACCAATTTCCCAAATAGTCAAATACCCAGGTTCTGTCTGTGTTAGCTAAAACAAAAAGAAAAAAGGCGCAATGACGCCATGTTAGCCTAAGTAAAGAGAAACGAGAAATACTCTGTTAAACCTTAACAAAAATTTATTGAATTTAACGTAAACATATCCTTCGTTTCTTGGGTAACATTTCACACCATTACAAAAAAACTTAAACTGAAAATACCATACTAACAATTACAAGACATATTAGTTACCCTTTTGAAGTGCACTTAAGTTTTTTTGCCAACAAAAAATAATTAAAAGAAAAGAGATAGAGAAAGTAAAAAGAAACTTATCATGATGTTGGGAAGTTTAGGGGGCTCCCAGATGGGAATCTTCAAGTAGTTTCTCCTTCTCGCCAGTCCATCTTGAAAATTCTGCCAAGTAGTCGCAGGAAATTCAAACCCCGGAGTCCGAGTCGAGGCAGTCGAAGAGCACCAGTGCCAGAGAGAGAGAGATTGCCACCAAACGCTCGCTTTTGATTCTTCTGCCTTCTCACTCCAGTACTCATACGCCAACCAAGTTTATTCTTTCATCTCTTTGTACATATTAAAATATAATAAAACTTGCTTAGTTGGTGAGGTAAAGTCGAATTAAAAAGGAAATTTAACTATTTTGCTATTTTTGAGGTATTCACATTTTTTATACACATGGGTGTCTTCTGTTGTGTTCTTCCGCCGATTTCGATATCTCTGTGTCAAATCTTGATTCAATCGATCGATTTATATAAAAATTGATGGAGTGAAAAGGGTTATTAAAAAAAAAAAAACAGAAAAGGCAGAATAAAAAAAATTAAAGAGAAAAAACTTTGGCATAAAAAAAAAAATGCCTAAACCAAAACTTAGAATTTAGCAAGCACATTACAAAGCCAAAATACGATGTCTGTACAAAAAAAAAATTATTTAAGAAAAAAAAAATGTTGGCATAAAGAAAAGGAAAAGTCGGATCGATTTAAAAACCACATATAAATATTTTTAACATTAATTATTTATCAAAAGTTACGATAATACCAATACCACATATCAAATAGAAAAGTTTTGTTCTTCCGATCTGGCAACCTGTTTTGTTGTTAGCGTGCGGAACGAACCAAAACAAACTGCAAGATCTTAAGAGTGCCGTGAAAAAACCCCAAAAAGATAAGTAGTACAATTTAAACATTGCACAAAATATTAATCTGAAATTCGGTTTTACTACTCATAGATCGCTAGAACAATAAGTTTTTTTTTTTTTTCAAATCATAACAATATTGATGAACTTTTTAATACAGATTATTTTGTTCAATTCACAAAAATGTTCCGCACCAATCACAGCGAAAATTGTAACTCAAGTAAATTTAGCACAGTGAAAATTTATTGAAATAAATTTCAGATTCAAATACTTATATGATTTGCATTTTTAGCAGAGTTCTTCCAGCTCTTTCACCCCCCCATTAAGGCCAAATATTTGTATGTGTTACACCTACAACGGATCTGTCAGCAATCCGGCAAGCTACAAAGCATTTCATGGCTGCAGCTCAACTTAATTTAGAAATACTATCCATCAGTTTCTGGTGAATTTTTGCTTTAAATATGGTAGGAAAACAGTGATTCCAGCTGTGTTGTGGGGATGAAAGCTCTTTCTATTTCCATTCTCTATTTAAGAATGTAGAAATACTAAATAAGAGCATACATAGCACGTGGATTCCATCTGACAGTGTGAAAGATAGTAATCCTCTGTTCACTTAGTTACAGGGCTCCCACCAGTTTCTTTAAGGAAATTAAATTCTGTACGTATCTCAATCAAAAATCATCTCACCAACCTGGATTTGGAACAGGAATCATTTCACTTTCTTGCTTTTAGGACGGCTGCAATCTATCGTATAGTTTTATCACTTAGTCCACGAATTTATTTAAGTTGGTTCGGTGGAGGACTTCGAAATTAAGAGATCTAATATATGTTTTACATTTCTATCAAGAATATGATGCTGGCAGCCATTGATCAAATCCCCTTGTAACCATTGCAATTTTTAATTTTTAACAATTCCAGTGACTTGTCCAGTGTTTACTGCTGTTGTGTCACATCAATTATTTTGTAGTTCTTCCACGCATCAAATTCATTCAGCAAATTTTGCAGTGTGTTGAAAATGTTCTGTGATGATCCATTTACTCATTTTATGCCGCCTAACTTGATTTATTTAAGTAAATTGTTCAAGATTACCATTTGCTACTCATGATTTGCAATTTGTTTACTGTGGAAGTGAAGGTAGAAATATTTCTTTCCTTGCAGAATACATTTTAGTTTGTGCTTCAAATCGTATCACAAACTCACCAAACATCTCATTGAGATGGCATTGGAATAGCCATTCCATCTTCGGGTACACTGGCGTAAAATACAGCTACCTTCTAATGATATGTCATCTACATCAGTGGCAGGGACAAATTGTTTATAATTGGGAAACATATTTTTTTCATATTGCCTAAAAAAGATGGATGGACATTTCTTGAGAAACTGTGCTTGTTATAATAACTAATTTTATCTTGTATTTAATTCCACCTTGTATAATTCTTTTATCTTCTTAACATAACCAATTTACATGTGTTTTTGTTATGCCAAGTATATTTTCTATACCATGTACAAACAGGTGCTGTTTCCTTTTTTTCTATTCTCTGCAACCAGTTTAACTACTTCTGACATAACTGTTTGTTTTGCTAGAACTGGGAAGTTAAATTTTTTTTCTAGATAATGGTAAGCTCACCAGTTATCAGATTTATCCATTCTTTCTAAGGATGCGCCGAATATTCGGTTCAGCCAAATACTTAAATATTCAGCAACCGAATAGTAAACAAATTGAAGTATTTACCAATCTGTAAACAAATACATATTTTTTATATCATGAATGAAACATACAGTATAGTACCGTAGTACTAAATTGATTCAAGTTGTTACTTACTAATATCACATGTGAATAAGCGTTAGAAACCCTTAGAAAGTCTTCCTATCAAGGCCATCCTTGGCAGATAGCCCTAACATAACGTTCCACAATCGCACAAAAAACTAATATCACCATGAAATTAGTTTTAATGTAAGAGAAAACACTCAGATGTTAAATTTTGAATTTTGTTGCCTTAACTTTTCTTAAGGAATGTTTGAATTTTTCTTAGATATTTTGTTTGAATTTTTCTTAAATCTTATGATACATTACATTAACCTTGTTATTACTAACTGATTTAAATTTGAAACAGTAACCAGAAAAAAAAATTCACAACATTAAGTGTTCATAAATATGTAAAGTCAATTAACTGCTAACTTTTTTTAGTAAAATATGCAGGTAAAAAAATTAGCAGCATTTCACTAATATTTAAAAAATAATATTTAATCACTAATATTTAAAAAATAATATATAATCACTAATATTTAAAAAATAATATATAATCACTAATATTTAAAAAATAATATATAAAGGAAACACCCTTGGATATTAAATTTTGCGGCATTTTAATTTTTGAAGTTTTACACCATATGAAATATTAAAATAAATAAAAACTTTCTATGAAAAAAAAAAAAAAACACACATAAAAGATTACTTATAAGGCATAACAATCATTTCGACCAAAAAATTCTTTCGGTCTTCATCAGGCGAGCCCTTCCGTCTTACTGAGCAGCAGGAACTGTTTTTTTTTTTTCTTTCCAAAGTTTTTATTTATTTTATCATTTAACACCAGTATTTTGAGCGATTTTTCATATGTAATATTGTTTAAGAAAAAACTAATTAAATTAATCATTGCAATCAAAGTTTAATAACGGTTTAATAAATTTTAACCAAGTATTCGGTATTCGGCCGAATATTCGGTTAGAATTTTAACCGAATATTTGGTATTCGTCAAAATATGGTATTAGGTGCATCCCTAATTCTTTCTTATCTTTTGCTGTTTCCAGAAGTAGCAAAATTAAGAGCTAAGTGTTTCAATTTTAGGTATATCCAGGCATGAAAATCTTTTGCTTTTTTTGTTTTTTGGAAGACCTCCACTTTCCGAAAATGTTTTAAAACCTTTCTGCTTTTTCAAAAAAAAAACGGTGATTACCGAACCTAAAGCAAAACATAGCGGACATAGCAGAGTAACAAGAGGACGATAATGCGCACCTGGGATGTACGTTTTCACTGCATCTCGCACTGCGCCTAGACTAAAGTCAGCTAGAGTGCAATGTTACTGATTTCCTGAGTTGGTAAATTCAAAACTTAGTTCAAAGGGGCAAATTCTTATTTTAGATCTTCGGTGTTTCGAAAGGCATCTGATACATAATTATGTACTTGGCGAACTACTACACAACAATAATTATCTATCGAGACCTTTCGCCACTGGAAAACCGTTGTCGGTGAGCTATTGTTACTCGCGACGTGTTTTTATTGCGGTTTTGCGCACTTGATGAATCTATAAATTTTTTTCACGGACACATACCAGCTTAGCTGATGTGCTGCAAGACTACTAAGATTCTAAAATTTTACCTGAGAAAATATTTAGACATTTATTAAAGAATTATTCTTTTTCCAATAAAACAAGAAAACTTCACTTTTATTCTATCATTTGAATGCTTATTTTAGAAAATGCCAATGCCATATGTATAATTTTTCATTCCATTTCTGATCAAAATTAAAAAAAAAGGTCTTAAATATCTTCTTATTATTTTTTATTTTTATTTTTTGAGAATCAATTTTTATTTTATTTTCATATCAAAAGAATAGTCTGAAATTTGGATGTGAGACTTATGATTTGTTTTGATCTAGGATTTTACGATATTGTTTAAGATAATTATTTTAAATAATTATAGCCTGTTTTCTTTTAATAAATATTGTATATCTAAAACTGATTATTAAACATTTACAGTGCATAATTATTTTCTTCAGGAACACAGTCAATTTGTTTGTGGTTGAAATTTAAATGGTAGAAATTGTTTAGTACACCATTTAGTTTAACAGTGGTTGAATTTAAGCTCACACATTATTCCCCAGTTCCATGTTTTTGCATTATCAACAGGCGCGTAGCCAGGAAAATTTTTCGGGGGGAGATATGAACTTATATGTGTATAAATAGATGGAATTTCATCACTAATCCAAACATTTCGGCGGGGGGATATATCCCGATATCCCCCCCCCCTGGCTACGCCCCTGATTATCAACCTTGTTATATATGCCTGAAAATACGTGCACGTAAATTTTTCAATTTTTTGCTGGAAAATATGTCCACGTGTATTTCCTCTTTTTTGCTCTTCAGCTGTTTTCATGCCTGTATATCTCTTCTTTTTGTTGAATTCATAGCTATATCCATGATTCCGAATATTTTTTCTTCATTGCTTCACTTGACTTATAGTATGCCATTATAATACTAATCTTGATCTACAAAATCGGAAAGTACAGAAAATACACCTGTCAAATATCAGTCACACTTTATCCTGAGCGCTATATGGTTCTCGTGACACATCCTGAAACAAATATGAGTTGGTGCCGGAGGTTATTTTTAGAGCCATGTTCAATAATAGTTGATTAGCAATCTGATATCGAAAGTTAATCATTTGCAACCACAGGAGAAAATTTTGAGAAAAAAAATTTTCTTAGTCTTAACCCTAGTGTACAGTGCTCACCAGCTATTACAGACATGTTATAGCATATCCAGAAGCTAGATCTTAATTGAAGCTCTGTATGTATAATTGGTCTAATCAATGCAATAGACCAAAACATCCAATTCACCATGAAAATAGAAGAAAATGCTACCACAAATTACCTTGACGTTAAAATCAATAGAGATATGAAGAATAATATCCATACCACCGTTTTCAGAAAAACCACCAATAATAATGAAATAGTAAATTTTAATTAAAAAACTCCCTACAAATTTAAAATTGCCGCCATCCGCTCTTATGTCAATCGCGCCATTACAGTATGCTCCGATGAAAACCTCCTCAATAATGAATTACAATTTATTAAAACCCAGTGTAAAAATGCAGGTTACCCAAAAACCCTCGTCAAAAACCTTTTTAAAAAGCGAATCAAGAAACTGGAACAAATTAACAACCATCAAAACACGAAACAGAAATTTACCAACACCATTCCTTACTACAGGGGAGCCTCTTTAAAAATAACAAATGAAGCCGCTAAGAAAAACATCAAAATACCAATAAAACCCAATCAAACTATTTTCAAATGTATTCGCAGTGATAAAGACCCTATTGACCCTAATGAAACTGCCGGCATTTATAAAATAAACTTTACATATAATAATTCAAGTAAATCAGGATGCTACATTGGTATGACTAAAAGAAAAATTAAAGACAGAAAAAAGGAACACCACAATGATATTAAATTCAATAAACCCAGTACCGCCCTTTCTAAAATAGTCCAAGAACGCCCCATAGAAATCAATTTTAATAATAGCCAAAACACTCGCCAATTACAAAAATAACTATTATGCCCTCAACATGGAAGCATTACAGATTATAACCACAGATGGCGCTGTAAATGACATGACGCATGCGCAAATCGATCCGGGATGGAACGAAATTCTGAGGAAGAGAGCAGAGCATTTTAAAGCTAAGGCTGAGGAAGGTGGTGGCCGCCACTGAAAGTGCTACCTATCGGATTTTAATGTGTTTTTAACCTTTTAAATAAGTAATCAAAATATTTTTTTAATTTACTACCAATAGTTTAAGCAGAAATCACTCTAGAAATGAAAAAGGGCAGGGTGCACATTACAGAACAAGGGCAGTGTTTGGAAAAGTGCATATCATATCGCAGAAAAAAGGCAGCTTTTGTAATCATTGTCTACAAACACATAAGGGTAGCTTTTATAAACATACTTTTATGTCGGAAAATGTGTTTTCTTAATAGTAATTTTTTAAGCAAATGATTACAATATATTCATTTAGTTTTTTAATTTGTGTCAGTTATTGCGAATCATTTCACTCTGAAGTTATTAATATCGAATACACTATAGAATTAATAATTAAGATATATAAGCTACATAAATGTACACAATTTCAATATATAGAACTATCTGATATATGATAAAATAATTAAATTAGTAATGTGTATGGATACTATTACTATATTATACATAAGATGGCTGATGTAAAAGTTATTTTTAATAGAATTAAATCAATCAAAAGTGATTCCAATTAGAATTAGCATTTTAAATTGCTATGTAAGCAACCTGAAAATTCAAAAGCTGCATAATCAAAAACAAAGAGAGTATATAATGAGAGGGGAAGAAAATGAATCAAACTATCAGAGAGAAAAAAAATATATGCTCTGGAAGTTGAAAACCAGAAAACTATAAGTAGTAATTGTAGTAAATAGCCACAATTTTAAACAATAGCTCTATTATGAGAGAAGTTTTCATTGAAAAAGGAATACATTCAGGGCTTAATTTGCATGGGACCTCAGTTCTTGCACTTCCTTGTTTGTTCAGTGAATTTTTATATTAAGTTAAAAATTTTAATAGCCTTCATGACTGTTTCTATTCATATTAATTTTAAAGCCCTGGATATGTTTAATTAAAATACATGAATTTGACCCTCTTGCACAAATTTTTGATTTCCCAATCGATGAAATCAAAATAGTCTCAATGGCTCTCCCCACCGCGCATTTTCACACTGTCCATTGGGCTTTTGCTGAGCTCATAGTACATTAAAAATGAACATCCCAGGGGCAGCGTGCCCGTACAGTCGACAAAAGACTTGCATTCTGGCAGTCGTTGACGATTTCATTTTTTTTTTGGAGCGGCCGCAAAATAGACACAAATTTTGTATTGACAGTTCCCACCCCTATCTCCGCCTTAAATTGTCCTATAGCAGAGCTGTCATCCATTTGGTCCTGATGCTGACCGGTAATTCGGTATTTTCAAGTAGTATTTCCGGACTTTCCCACCGCGTGAACTATTTGGGTACATTTCCCGACGAATTAATTTTTTCCTATTCTTTTTAGTACATCGACGGGGAGGAGTGTGGGGGGGGGGTTACCCCCACACTTCCAGAATTAGAATTGCCCTTGTTTTGAAATTTCCAAGCAGCCAGCCTTAAGTTTGGATGAATGTGTTTTGAAAATCTGAAAAAAAAACAATAACCAAGAGGCATTTATTAATTACTTACAGCATTTATAAAACACTGGAAAGCTCCATTTACAGTAGGAAATAATTTATTGTTATGACTGCTCTTCTGAATGACAGATTGTTTCTCTAATGAGATATTTTACGACTTGAAGCTACAGCGAACAAACGGTTTTAACTCCCTCCTCAGGTCGGGAGGGAAAAGAGCGGACACTGAGCAGATCCCCCATTCCCCACACACCATTGATAAGAGAATAAACAAATCAACTTCCTTTCTCACAGGAAATCACTCTTGAAATCAAAATACGTATTAATGATAAGAAAAGATGCATAAAATAATTTTTAAGTGCATATTTTCTCCCGACGCTTGACCAAAATGCAGGGATGTTAATTCTGCGCCGAGCTGCGCCGAAACACAAATTCTTGCGCCGAACTGCGCTTTTAGCCGATTTTTGCGCCGGTCTGCGCCGAATACGTCATTTTGACTCTTTGTTAAATTTTTGCCACGCTCATTTATCTTTTAAAGCGTGTATGGAAAGCTAGTTAGCAGTAAAGCAAGATTCAAACTGCGTACGAAAGCTGCATTCCGAAGCCATTCTACCCGCCCCGGATCGGACCAGTCGGGCTTTGTTAGTCACCTCAATCAGGGCCGGCCAGATAGGCAAACAAGTACCGTAATTTATGGAAGAAACGCCGCGGCGTTTATGAGTTTAAAAGTTAAAAAATAGTAAGTGCGGCGTTTACAATATTTTTAATTTTTTTTAGCCGATCTTCAACGAAAAATCGAAAAATTTGTTTCGTGATAATTTTCTCAAAAGATGGCGCCACCACCGACACGTACTCTTTAGCGTGCACAGATCACAGCGTAGCGAATCAGAATGCGAACCTACCCCCATAGAAAAGAGGTTTGATCTTTGATCCAGTTTTGGAGAAAGTCAGAGCACCCTAAGATGGGTCCATGTCCCGTGCTCTGAAGTGGATGGCTTCATACATCCAACCGATGTCTCCTCAATTAAGTAAAAAGAAAAAAAAATAGAAGTAAATCTTTTACATCTACATTTTAGAACTATAATTAAATTTTAATGAAGTTTTGAATATATATTTTGAAGGGTTAAAGTTCTGTAAAATACCGCAAAAGTGCACTACCCTCTATTAAATGCACCCGTTTTTCACATGAACCTCTATTGTTCTTAAAATACTGAATTTCAGCCAAAATTAGTCAATGTTGCGCACGGTGAGAGTTTAACCCATCCCCCCTCCCCCCCCCAAAAAAAAATAAATAAATAAAGTTAATCTGAAAGATTTTTTTTTTTTCGCCGTGCGGCTTTGCGCCCTGTGCACTCTATGGAATAAACACTGCCAACTAATTGGTATGCTCAAGAAATGCTGAGTGCTTTTAAAATAAATCCCAATGTTATAAATATAAAAAATAATAAATAAATACCATCAAGAGTTGTTACACAACATTCAGTTTAAAACAACAATTTGCTGAAGCAAGCTCATTACGTAATCAACAGCTGGCCATCCGCGGAGGGGGGGAAATGTTTACTTTTAACTGGAGACTCTTCTCACACATCGATTGCTGTTTTCATTTTAATGGCGCCTGGTAGTCTGTCCGAACTTTGTGCGGATGCAAGAAGGTTTTTAGAAGTTATTTTTTTATTTCTATAAATTCGCCTTTGTGAATATAAACATTGATATCTGATTATTTGAAAATAGAAATCGTAAGCTTCGTAAAATAGTGGCAAATACTTTAAAACATTCTATGGGAAGGGGAGAAAAAAGGAGATTTTTTTACCGTTTATCCAATTTCTCCCGAAATATATCCGATCAACTTAATAGCTTTTTTAATAAATTAGGTCTAATAAGTAATGCAACATATTTTTTATTTATTTATTTTTTGTTAATTAAGAAATTATTTTAGAAAACATTGAATTTTATCTGGCATTGACTTCTGACCACGATCACCCCCCCCCCCCCCACACACACACACACACAACGACTCCCGATGCGGCTGCGGCGTTTTTGACGATTTTCTAGCTAACTAAGCTCATTTTCGTGGGTGCGGCGTTTCTTCCATAAATTACGGTAATCATCGCAACGGGCACCGTTTTTTGTTTATGAAGGGGCACGATTTGCTATTTGGAGATGAAACATTATGGACCAATTCGTTTTTCAACATGTACACATGCATTGTTTTTTTTTTTTTTTTTTAATTGATATTGTACCTTTTTGAGAAAGAAAAATGGAGGAAAATGTTTTTTTGGTGCAAAATAAATCTGCTGTCTTTAAATGAAAACTTAAAGGAGAAATCAATACGCCTTTCATAACTTGTTATTCGAAAAGTTTTTATGTATTCACACTGTTTACAAAAGCGATTCATATGTTTTACCTTTTCGAGCTTAAAAAAAAAAAAAAGCCCCCTCCTCTGAAATGGGTAACGATCCGCCACAGCTCTATGTATATGTATTTTCCCGATTTGAACTGGCACTATTTTTTTCGGGCCCCACCACTGAAGCAGGTCACGAGCCGCCACTGGCTGTTATAGAAAGTGGACAGATTCTATTAACGGAAGGGAAGGATAGACTTGCAAAAACATTAAAACTATTAGAAGAAAATGAAAAAGCTCAAGAAGAAATTAATAAAAATAAAAAAAAGAATAAATAGAAAACTAGATAACTTATGATACTTAATTTGTAATCTCATTATTAATTTCTCATAATCTTAATTTTTAACTTCCCATAATTCTTAATTTCTCTCAACAGTCATTAAATATTTTTTGTTTACATTTGCTTTGTATATTGTGTTCAAGTATTATAGATGAATATGTAAATATTAGATGAGGTTAAATTACTGATACAAAAGCATATGCTATTAAAAGTACACACATTTAATTATTCTAACCATCAAATTTATTTTGTTTTCGATACTGCTTACCAATTACGTGTTGTTGTATAAGAGGTATAATATTTAGGTTTTCAAAAATCTCCATTTAGTACTACTTGTGATTTGTAATAGAACCAAAGAATGAGATAGAAGCTTTTGTTTTAAAATTTAGTTTTCATTTTATTTGTGCTCTCTTTTTCGAGAGGAAGATTCCCTAAATGATTCTGAAAAAGAAAAAAAAAGGGACAGGGATTGGCAACCTGTGGCTCGCAAGCCGCATACAAATCATACTCATGGTTCTTGAGTAGGAAAAAAATGACTTAACCACAGAAAGGTTGCTGACTCCTGATATGTATTGTTTTTACCAAGTTGCTGATAGCATAGCCTGTATACACCCTTTTTTTTCCAGAGCTTTCCTAAAGTGCTTTCAAATAGTGTTTTGCTTTTAGCAAATGGTGTTTGCTCGCAAACTTTGCTTTTCTTGTATGCATTTATTGTGTTCCTTAATCTTCAATTTTATGCTCCAAAATCATGTTAATTCTGATCTCGAATCTTAGTTTTCCTCTCGGAAACTATTTTTTTGTGCTCCCGAGGTGCTCCCAAATGGAATTTTTCTGCTCCCAAATAGAATTTTTCTGCTCCCAAATGGAATTTTTGTGCTCCCGAGGTGCTCCCAAATGAAATTTTTTCTGCTCCCGGGGTGCTCCCAAATCGAGTGTTGGAGTTAACATCCCTGAAAATGGTTTCTTATCGATCTCATCCATTTCGTTGGTCCAGTCCTTGAGCGTAGAAAACGCCAAGGAATATCACACGAGTAATCTTGTTGTTGTTGTTGTGGAGAGAGGCTTTTTTGGGGTCTAGCTGGGGCCACATGGCCCCGGTCTAGCTAAGCTCCAATAATCGTAAGGAGAATGAAAGAAAAGGGGGAACAAGGAGGGGTGGAGAAAAGGAGAGCGGCATTTTGATTGAAAAAAACAAAACAAAGAGGGCGGAATTTCATCGAGAAAAGGGGCAAGGAGAGCTGCATTTTACCAGAAAAAGGGCACCAGGGCAGGCCGCCCCCCTGAAAAATATGTACTCATTTTGAAAGAATCATCTGAAAATCCAATAAATAGATTTTTTAAATTCGATGCCTATAGTTTAAGTTAGAGATGCACCGAATACCACATTTTGCCGAATACCGAATATTCGGTTGAAATTCTAACCGAATATTCAGCCGAATACCGAATGCTTGGTTAAAATTTATTAAACTTATTGAACCGTTATTAAACTTTGGCAATAGTGCTGTAAAAGTAACAACAAAATGAGTATCCGTATGTATTTGTTACTTAGATTCGCATTCGTTACTCGTTACTTTTGTTACTACTAATAGAATCGGTAATAGGATGTTATATAGTGCCCCATAACAAAACCTAACCAAAAAGAATTTTTTTTAGCGAAGTTGTACAAAGTTGTATTTAGAGCTTATTTTCTCTGATTTACAGATTGTTTTTATACACATTTATGGTTTTATACAATGCTAAATTATCCGAATTACTGAGTGCACATAGAAATCTTCCAAAGACATATGCCATTCTTTCTTTTTTTTTTTTTTCAACCCCCCTTTTTTTAATTCTGAACGCTGGTTTAACCTGTTCATTCTTATCATAAAAAGTGTAAAGGAAAGCTTGTGACTCGTGTTTTTTCTGTTAGCGGGTTCTTGAATACTGAGATCCAGGGATTGGGCCACATATATAAAATTCACAGGGCAGGGGATCTCAGTATGATATCAACTACTTTGCGTCTCTACAAGCATAATATCTTTATTATTTGTGAGTTCTTATTTCATATCAAAAACTTCTTTTGCTGGACCATTTTTCAAAGTAAATTAAAAATTACCATATTTTAAATTAAAATTGTTTAATTCAGTGAGAATTATCTATTAAGATATTTCCAGTTCTATTTCTGCACTTTTGGGATGAAAGGGGTTAGCCCCTTCTGTGGGTGCATATATGAGAGCATTCTTTAAACAAAAATTATCACTCCTTTCATACAGAAAGAATGGTTGCACCGGACTATGCGTATTCCATGAGTTCATGGAATAAAATGTACCATAAAATAGGGCAGATGGCCCCCTAAACGCCGACATTTTAGAAACATAATGAACTTTATTGAATTACTTTAATACCAGTGGCTTACGCAGGAGTGGGCATAGAAATCCCGGGTCGCTCACAATTTTTTATATATTTTTTAAACAATTACTTAAAAGATGTGTTTAGGTTTCCATGCTAAATATTTATTTTAGTTCCAAATAATGTTTTAAATAATAAAAATTTGTGAATTCGTTTGCTTTATAAAAATATATTTTTTTAAAAGGTGTACTTAAATAATTTGTTATTTATTACTCATATTTCGATTCGAGCTAAAAAAAAAGAAAAAGTTAAGTTCGCAATCCTGCTTCGGAACCACCCTGAAAGAAAGAATTCTGATTGCACCACTATTTAGTACTAAAATGTTAGAAAGCCCGAAATTAGCACCCCTTACTAACATCCTTCTCTTATATGTATTGCTCCTCTACAATTATAAGAACGTGACACACCCCCCAAAAAATAACCGCCAAAAAATGACCTTCCCAGCCATTAAGAGAGGGTTAAAGGATGTATGGCTATTTACTATTAGTTTGACAGTATCAAAAAATTCATGAAACAGATATCTTTTTTTCTCTTTCTTTTTTCTTCTGTTTTCCTTGTACTAGCTAAGATTTCTACTTTTGTGCTCATCTTAGATGTGAAATGTTGTAAAATAGTGAACCAAACTTATCGTATACAGATTGCTTGTTTTAGCAGTGCTCGTATTAACAAAGTTCAATTATATTTTCTTTTAGTGTTTTATTATTTTAATTTGTTTGGTGATTTTATTTATTTATTTTTTTTTTTCCCTTTTAGGTTTATGATAGGTTGTGATATGTGTTCCAACTGGTTCCATATAGAGTGTATAGGTATATCAGAATTGAAAGCAAAATCAATGTCTCGCTATGTGTGCAGTGATTGTACTAAAGCAACTGAAAGTGCTGCTGAAGAGTTATATTGTCTTTGTCGATCACCCTATGATGAATCACAGTCAGTTATTATCTTTTACTTTTGTTTACATATAGCATATATAAAAGAAATTTATTATATGCATTTACAAAAGTGTTTTTTTTTTTTTTTTTAAGCACTAGGGTGTTATTTTGCTCAGTACGAGAATTTTGTTGACAATTGCTGTAGATATGAACTGTCACGGTGAAGACCTTTTCAAATGCATTTCCCAGATAACGTTTGGGGGGGGGGTTAGTAAAATGTTGAAAGTTGCACAAGGTATGCAATTTTTGATAATAGATTGCTAAATTTGGTGCCAGAACACAACAATTTATTATAAATATATTTCGAGTATAGTTTGAAAACACCTGGTGGCTAATGTAAAATAGTTTTAGTAGGTGACTTTAATATATATTTTAATTCCAAAGAAGTGTTTTATAGAAAAGAGAAGACTAATGCGGTACACTCATAGATTATGATAGACTTTCCAAATGGTATTTAAAAGGGTGAAGTATAGATTGACTATGCTTGGTGAAAATTGTTAAACAGTTTTGGTAGGCAATTTTAATTTAGATTTCTATTCCGAAAAAGTTTTTTATGGAACAAGAAAGGAAAACACAGTATTTATAATGTCCACGGGATGTAGTTGGATTATGCCTCTAGTTTGAATATGCCTAAAACAATTTCGGCCACTTCATCTAAACTTATTTTGTTTGAAAGAGATAAAATACTGCAGTAATACTAAGGTTCAGCAATTTCTAGCCAAATATTTCAATATCGCCAAGCTGAGTTCAATTTGAAAGATTTCCTTCTGACACTTTATTTGGCAATATTTCACCAAAAGCCAACAAGCTTGAGATAGTTTGCGAGATTTTGGGAGTAGCCAAAGTAGTCATTGACCACAGACTTACAATGAATTGAATGCATCCAAACACCTTAATATATTTAAAGTCATTTGACTGACCCTGTAAATAAATCACCCAGTCGATTGCAATCAAAAAAGATATTGAAAACAGTTAGACATTACAAGAGTTCAAAATTCTACGGGTTAAAGTTTTAGAGTTATGCAAAATGCAAAATAATTTTTGGTGCCAAATTTGGCAATAGGCGGCAAGGTTGATGACAAATGGCGAGATTTTAGACATGGACCAAACAATGACTGGACTATTGCCTAATTTGGCAATCTTTTGGGCATGGACCAAATGACTGACTATTGCCAAATTTGGCAATATTTCGTCAAAACTCGCCACGGTCGACGACAAATGGCAAGATTTTGGGCATGGACTAAACAATGACTGTCTCAGGGATGAGATACATATTCATTTTTTTTTTTATTTATCATTTAGGCAAAATTGTGTATAAATAGGATAGATTTCATGTCAGTAGCCATTACCATATTTATTGAACTTGAAACTCATAAGTACTATTTGCTCAAATGTTGTTTGCACATTCTTACAGACTTTTTCCTTTCTTGTCAATATTATCCCTGCTGTCTACAGATGTTATATATTGTAGATGTCCATAGACATTAATGTATTAAAATTCTTTTGGCTGGTCCTGTAAATTGGAGCCAAAAATCGAGATGCAGAATTAGATGTTCAAAAATCGTTTTTATGAAATTTCAACATTCTACGACTGATAGTTTTTGAGATTTAAGAATTAAATACATACACGCATACACCAAAAGTAGGCAAGCTTGGTGGCTTTTGGCATAATTCTTGAGGAAGGCGTAGGACGGTATTGTGCTTGAAATGGATGAATATCCCTACAATTGCCGTTGGCTGTAATGTATTGGAAATTTTTGAGTGTTCCTGTAACCAAACTATAAATGATAAAGGCTTCTGAGTCATTTGAAATAGCCTAATACCTCTAAAATTCGCTTTAATAAATTTCGGCCCATAGAGCGTAATGTATTTAGAATCTTTTGGGCAGCCCTGTAGATAAACTATCCAGTCGAATGTGACTGAAAGGGGGGAGGCACACAACTAGATGTTGCAACTCCTTTATATAAAGTTTGAACATTCTTTGTCTAATAGCTTTTGAGATATGCAAGTTTAATGAATTTCCACCCATAGAGAGTAATGTATTTAGAATCTTTTGGGCGGCCTTGTAGATTAACTATCCAGTTGAATGAGACCGAAAGGGGAAGTGCACAACTAGATGTTACAACAATCCAAAATATTAAGTTTTGACATTCTACATCTAATAGCTTTTGAGATATGCGAGTTTAATGAAATTTTGGCCCATTGTGAGCGTAATGTATTTCATATCTTATGACGCGGTCATGTTTATTTGTTTGTGGGATTACGACCGATTAGCTCCAAGTGGGCTCTAGGTCAAAGAGTGGGGTGCCTTCCGTAGGGATTTTTCTAAGGGGTCCTAACCTGTATTTACGCTAAGTTTCGGGGAAAACCACAGAAAATTCCGAACGGTTAGGCCGGCGGACACGCGATGGGACCCGAACCCGGACCTTCACACTTCGCCTGTCTACCATTTCCAGTGACACGCGGTCATGTAGATAAACTATCCAGTCGATTGGGACCACAAGGGGAGGTGCACAACTACATGTTGGCACAATCCTAAATGTAAAGTTTCAACATTCTACGACCAATAGTTTTTGAAATATGTAAGTTACATACAGACGACATGGAAAAACTGGTCAAAATAGACTCTCCATTGGTCAAAATGAGTTGCTGATGCTTATGTATGAACATACATGCTAACGTACAATGAGATGCATCGAAAAAATTCTTAAAAGTAAATTTAGAGGTAGTCAAAATCGGTTTTGTCATTACTGGTTGTCCTTTATCCTGAAAAAAAATTGCTAAAACTTTTAAGAAATTGAAAAAAGGGCTCCTTTACGCTTTTTTAGAAAAAAAAAAAAAAAAAAAAAAAAAAAAACCTCATGTGGGAAAGGTAACAAAAATTTCAAAATGACCTGGTAAGAAGCTCATATACTGTACTTTAAAACAAAACAAAAATTACTGTATTATTTCAAAAGACAGAGGAGATACACACTTTTGAAGTAATACAAAAAGCACTTATGGCTGGTATTGAAAATAGCTTAAATAAACAATGGTAATTACCAAATAAAACATTTTATTGAATTTAATTTAATTAAAATATATTTACAAGATGTAATCCCAGTCACAGAAAATGTGCAGTGCCCGTCGCAGATTCTTGAGGAGGTCTGCAGCCTGTTATTCCTTGATGACATTCGAGCACGTTCATACACACCATCTTTTGTGTAAAATTTACTCATTTTAGAGGCATTGATATCACCGATTGTGTCTGATTTAGTATGCAATCTTTTCCCATCCTTTTTGTGAATAATTGTACTTTTGCTCGTTGCATGCAATTGTATTAACTTTTATATCAACAATTGAAATTATTACATATTTTTAATAAATAAAATATTTCTTTTTAATTCACAAGATTGCCGACTGCATCCAGTGATTTAATATGCAATCTTTCTCCATTCGTATTCTGGATAGTCATATTTTCATTCATTGCAAGTGGCATACTAACTTTTGTATCAGCAGTTAAAAAATTACTATATATTTTTTATTTGGGAAAAAAAAATAGCTAAACTATTTTTTTTTTTTATTTTCTGGATGAGTTTTTATTTTTCAACCAAGGTTACCTTGCAGGCTATTCTTGTATTTTTATAATCTGCATTGCAAACTGAAGCAGAAAATTCTGGTATTGCAGATGTAATCTGACTTAAAATAAAAATGAATTTTGAAGTTATTATTTTCGTGAAATTATGCCCCATATTTTGTTTTAAAAAATAATCTCTTAAAATTTATCATTCATAAGATTTTTCCACCGTTTTGTTTATTTTAAGATCACTGGATTGCTGGCTTCTCACCAAAGATTGTCAAATTCGGCTGTTTTGTTCTTTGAAATTCTGGGTTGGAAAAATTTCGTTGAGCATCCTAATTTCAATCATTTTCCATTGGTCTTAAGAACTAATATTTTCCTTCTGGTATATTTTAATTTTAACCTCCAACACCATAAGAGTAACAATTGATTCTTATTTCAAATTTAAATTATTTTTCAAGCAATTTTTAAAATGTAAAATAGTACAGAAAAAATGTCATTAGATGGCAGGTTCAAATATGAATTACAATGATGCAAATCAATCGTAATAATAATGAATTGAAACTAAGGATGTTTTGACTAGCAAAAAAGATATTTCTAAAATAAGAACGTCGCATGTTTATGTTTTTCTATTTAAAAAAAAAAAAAAAAAAAAAAAAAAAAAAAAAATATCCTTTTCAGGTGTAATTGTGCAGTACTTTCTTATGTATTGCAGAATTGCTTTTTTTTCCTCTTACCTATTATGTATAAAACCACAAATTTTGTATCCAGTATTAAAATTTTTTTATTGTAAATAACTGAACTTTAATTTCAATTATTATTATTTTGTTTAAAAAAGTCAGATTAAGTGTATATTATGTAAATTTTAATATTTTATACTACTTAGATTGTGCCACCTGATAAAACTTAAAACTCTCTCATGAGTTTATTAACGCTTTAGATCCCGTAATGGCTCTAGTCGCCCGGCATAAAGTGGAACCCGTATCGTCCGGAGACGCCTGAGAAAAAATGCTATCCCCCCCCTTTTGACACATGACATAGAAGTAAGAGAGGGACTTAGAAGAGAAATGAGTATGACACATGATAAGCGGTTTATCTTTTCAGGGTTGAGAGAAGGGTAGCTTTATTCATACGACCAAAAGCAATCTGTCGGTGTCAGCAATAATCCCCCTTCCTCTCTTCTCAATTACCGGGAATAGTCCTAACAAGGAACTATTCTTCGAATTTCACGTGTACATGGAAAAGGCGAGAACAGCTTGGTTACTGATCGCCCTTAAAAGAAGCCGAAATTTCTCAAGGTGGGGGGGGAATAAATTTTGGGACTCTGGGGTTTTGAAAATATCTGTAACCTGGGAATGAAAGGGTTAAATGAAAAACATTAAAATAGTGTGTGCATGCTATTTAGTAAAATTCATTTAAAATGTCTTCTGCACATTATTTAGCAGAAATGATCATAAATGATTTCTGCAAATAGTTGTTGTTGAACTGCCAATAAATAGTTCAATACATCGTGAACGTGTCACTGGCAAGTATCATTGCCGAAAGAAAGGACTTTGCACTAGTTGACGATCAATGGCAGTACGTATTATTGCGGTAATGTTAATCCCCAATAATAATTGTTTAAAAACAATGCACTAATCAATAACCAATTAGATTAATTATATTATTATTGCTATTTTACTTAATGAACAAAATTGAATAATTAACTGTAAAAAAAACACCACTGAAAAAATTTACAACTATATATTTTTAGAAAGTGAAAGGTTGATACTATCACTTTCTAAAAATATATATAACTTCCGCCGCGTAATGGAGTTGTCGCGAATTAATTGTTTCATCTGTTCCATCTGTGGTTTGCAGAGGAAGATGATAAATGCCAACGATTCTAAAGCGAGAAATTTCATCTGAGAATCGTCCCAGAGTAGCTCAGTGGTAGAGCACCCGCACGTTAAGCGGTAGTCCTGGGTTCGACCCCCAGCTCTGGAATTTTTTGCATAGTTTGTAAAATAATCAGCTTATACACTCCAACTTGCCTAATATAATTTACAACTATTTTACCAAAAGATTTGTGTGCTGCAGCAAAAAAAAAAAATTAACATTAATTATAAACAATAATGAATCACTTTTAACTTATATTTGACTAGTGCATACTAGTTAAATTTTAAAACCCCGTATTATTTTGTGTATTTCCCCCATCTTTTTTATATCTGTCTATTTAGTTCACAAATTAGTTATATTAAAATGAATGTGTGTGTGTGTGTGTGTGTGTTTTTAACCTTTTTAGAAGGAGTATTTTTCTATCTACAGGAGTAATTAAAGCAACGGACAATTATGCTACATTTTCAAATGTATAATTAAATTGCATTTAACACATAAATATAATAACTGATTACACATTCTATACTTATCACTGTTAGTGTTAACTGTAAATTTAACTGTTTATATTAAAAGTTATCATAGGTTTCAGAGAGTTGACTGTAAATAAAAATCATTTTCAAGAGGAAATCTTGCTGTAATCAATTATCATAAAACGGAATTTTATATGGAAAAATGTGCATTCTGAAATTCTTAAGGCGTGAAATACGCATCGTTATCACAATCACAGCGTGTGACAGTTAAAATTCAAAGAATATTTGTAAAAACTATTCAAAAATATAGCTTTAAAAAAAGAAAGAAAAAGACTCCTGAAATTTAACCTCTTTTCTCCTGATGCCTTCTTTACAATGTTGGCATCTCTGCCCATCAATCACAATCTCTGGCTGACTTCTTAAAACAATGTGACAAGACCTCAAATAATGGAAATTGTGAATCCACAATTCTTCATTATTGTCGTAAATTTTCACTTCCACAACCTCACCCAGCCACCAATCTTTATCATGCACACAACAAACATAATTGTTTACGTTTGCCCGTAGTTTAGCCTGTGGTTGATCTTGGGACATAATGAACACTGAGGCTGACAGGAAAGAACCTGTGTAATGTTCTTACTTGTGGCATGCAAATTGCAAATTGGTATCCTGTCTGCAATTGTTCAATCTCTACAATATTTTGCCTTGAACATTGCATTACCTATATTTTATCTGTTAACATTTTCAATATTGAGTTAAAATATCGATTAGAAAAAGAAAGACATACATTTAAATAAAAGTCTCAAACACTTTTATATTTTAAATACATGCTCAAGTGCTGTGCATTAAAAGCATAGCATATTCCATTGTGTTGTCCCTATTTTTTTTTGGTTTATTTCATTACGTTAGAAAGTGGATCATTATTCATTAACTATACTTCTTCTTTGTAATAAACTGTAGCGTTTGCCAGTTTCTCGCCAATTACAGAAGATATCACCAAGTTAGGTAATAGTTTTGGGGCTTGTTTTTTGGTAACAAACTTGCCGATCAATCATCAAAAATTGCAAACCTTATCAAGCTTAAAAATTTATTTCCTTCAAATTTCACTCTTTCCTTTTGAAGCATTTATTTTTTGAGTATTGTTTTACGTTATTTACTGTTAGTAAATAATTTATTATTATGTATCAGGTTCTACATATGTTGCGATCGATGTCAAGATTGGTTTCATGGTAGATGTGTTGGTGTGCTACAGAGTGAAGCTGACTCTATTGATGAGTACATTTGTCCTAACTGCCAGAGCAATACAGAAATCAATCATGCTAATCTTAAGATGCTTGACAATAAAGATTATGAAAATATCAAGAAACTGTTGAAAAATTTAATGGTATGTATTACTTTTTGCATTCGTACCTAGAGCATCATCAACAAAACAAATGACTGCCAACTATTAATCAACTGATTTCGAAATAGTTCACTATGGTGTATGCATTGCATTTTCCATTTCACATTTAATATGCATATATATCTACAGATAACGAATGCTTTTCCTCCCTCTTCCATCTTAATGTGATTTTTCCCCCCTTTTTGTAATGGATATTTCCTATGTTAAATAAGCAGGAAAAGATATTGATGCAAGTGTCTGTCTTGGTTGACATAAATGATCAAGTGTACAGTTATGCCAGAAAATATCATATCTCTCTCTCCAGACACAGGAAATATTGTTAAGTATTAGAAATATGAGTTTTTTTGCTGTGCTTATGACAAATTTAAAACTCAAATATATTTCCAATGAATATTTATTAACGTACAGTAGTAAAAATATCCTTATGAACAATTTTTTTAAAAGCTTTAAATTGACAAAGGTGATGTATTATAGACTCCTTAAAAGGAATAGCTGTTCGGCTCTCTTACTTCATAACCTGTGACCATTATGCTATTTCATTTGCCCATGTGTCAGTAGTCATACCAGAGCTCACATGTTCATTAAAAATGCATTAATTTTGGTCAGTCAATAAAACAATCCCTTAAAGTCATTAATTTTACTTTTGGCATAGCTGCCAAGTACTCCAATTTCGTCGGAGTTTCTCCAATATTAAATGTGCTCCAAAAATCTGATAATTTGTGAAAAACTCCAATTTCTTGGTTCAGAATTAAAGTTATCTTTTGCAGGCAGTTCATACAGAATTGCACGTACAATTTCCTTTGTGAAGTCATGTCAAATGGCTTCTCTTAGTTTTCTCCCATTGGATGTTCTTTTCACGTACTTCTGGATGAAATAGGGGAAAAATACTTGCTTGCATACTTTGAACTTCCATATAGTTGTGACGTCGCATTTTTGTTCTAGAAGTGGTATGGAAACTAAAGTTGTGATCGTAGGAGGCAAGTGAACAGACGTGAAGTGTGTTGTAAATTAATCATGTTGAAACATCATGCTCATACACAAAAATTCAACGGTCGGTATATTAAAGAATTTGATTTTATTGGAAAATCAAGAAAAGGCAATTTCTTCACTTTATATGCTGTTTGTAATTAGGATATAAGTATTAGCCATCGCTGCAAGTCTGATATTGTGGCTCACTCAAAATCAAAGAAGCATATTGGGCATTACAGTATTGTATCAAAATCATTCAAACATGATTTTTTCAAACCCAATGATGATTTTCAACTGATAAAAGCAGAGGTGTTATTTACTAATTCTGTATTAGAACATAATATACCGATTGCCACTGCTGGTTATTTTTCAATACTGTTGTCGATAATGATTCCAAATAGTAAAGAAGTTAAAAAATTTTCGTTTTGAAGAATGAAAATGTGACATATTATAAAAGAATAGCTGCTTATTCTTCGAGGAAGATAAGACATTTTAAATAGTGGTCCTTTCTCTGTTGCTACCGATGGTAGTAATGACACTGATATACAAATATATCCTATTGTCATTACATTTTATTATTCTTCAGTTGGGCAAATTACTTCAAAACTTTTGTCACTTTCCTGCATTGAAGGAAATAGTGCACGTGAAAACATTGCTAATTTGATTATAAATGATTTCCTTCACTCCTTTTGAGAATTGTGTTTCATTAGTATCAGACAATCCAAATGTCGTGATTGGAAGAAGGAAAGGTGTGTACACTTTTTTGAAGAAACAGAATGATAATTTAGTGAAGAAAAAAAAGAAAACCACAAAGAAAATTTTGGTTGCTTATGTCATCTGTTGCATTTAGCAGATGAAAAAAGCTCAGCAACATTTCCGTATCCTTTGATAAACTAATCATTGATATTTATTATTACTTGAAGAAAAGTATATAAAAAGGAAGGAGAAATAGAAAAAATTCCGAAATTTGTACATCTCGGATCAAAAGAAGATTTTAAAGCACACAGTTACTCGATGGTTTTCTTTGGATAAAAGTCTTTCACATTTGCTGGATCATTGGGATGCACTTTTGTTTTATTTTAAAGAAGAATGTTCATGCATTAAAGTAAATGTCCAGGTAAGGCAGAGCCAAAAGCATAAAGCAGAAAATTTGCCACAGAAACTGAAATCTGACGTTGATAACTCTTCAGCTGGACAAGATATTGATTACGGCCTTAGTACTTCAAAAAACACACAGGAGAAACCTAAGTCGCCTTCTCAAAAGTAACAGGGGGGGGGGGGGAAACTGTTTAAAAAGATAACAAAGAACAGCAGCAAAAATTAGAAAAATTCTTCAGAGAAAAAAGAATGTTTTTCTTTTTTACTAATAATATATCATACTTTGGCTTGTTTTTTGAAATATGTAATTCCTGTTTTTGAAAATTATAATGCCTTTTTCCAAAGTGAGACTCTAAGAATACATCATTTAAAGTCTGACTTATATTCTTCTTCAAGAATTGCTGTCCAGGTTTGTCATAGCTGATGATGAAATCACTGTTGGTGCACATGCAAGGAAGTGTGTTAAAAAAAAAAAAAAAAAAAAAAACTCTCACCTGAAGATAAAAAAAATTATTTTATCATCATGCGAAAAAGTATTTTGTTACTTCATGGGGCTATGTTGTTGGAAATTTTCCTATCTATTCTGAAATTTTTTAGAAAGCTGAAGTTGCAGACATGTCGAAAAAAGAGTCTGCTAAATTTAAACCATTCAATTTTTTATCGATAGATTTCCTTGTTTTCTTCTGAGAGAAGATGGTGAAACCACTGAACGAAGCGATCAATAAAAGTGAAGTCTCAGTTTTTCTGGTAGCAAACAGCAACAATTCCTGAGGTGATAATTTCCTGCGATCGTCTTGATCAACAGTGGGGTTTGATTTTCAATGAAATTAGATCTTGTGGAAAAACGAATTACAAAAGGCTAAGTAAACTGATGCTGGGGATTTTGACATTCCAGCATAGAAATACTTCTTCTAAACACGGTTTTAGTATAGACTTCAGGAGTTCAACGAATCCAGAAATGATTGAATCTATATTAATTGCAAAATCACATATTTCTGGACCTTGTTATGCACAAAAATAAAATAATGATTTTTAATGTTTATTTTTTAAAACTTTATAAATTTTTATTTATCTACTTAGTTTAAGTTGATGTATAACTTTCAGGAATTTTTTTAAGTGTTCATATGTTATTGCAGTAAATTGCAATATTTTATTCATCATATGCTAAGCAATTAAAACTCAGCTATTCTATTCTTTAGTCTAATGCTCTGATACAGGGCCTATAAGCTTTTAAGATTATTTTGAAAAGATATTTTACATTTTTTCTTAAAACAATAATCTGTTAGATCAGATTTTCATTTTTAAATGCTACTTGATGCAGCCACTTCATGTTATTCATGGTATGTGTGGTTTTTATCTTTAAAAAAAATTATATGTAAAATTATTGTGGTATTGCTTGTGTTATATTGTGCTCCTATATTTTCCTTTTTGGAGGTTGGCAGTTATGCTTTTGGCCATAACATATATTAATCTGTAATTTCTGCAAACTCTTTCAAATTGGAAAAATTATTGGTCGGTCTCCACAATGGATGACTAACAAAAATGTTTGGAAGTATGTTCTGAAAATCTGCTGAAAAATCTACATCATTATAGAAGCAGGGTCCACCGGCAACTAAAAAGGCGACTTGGGCGATTTTTTTTTTTTTTTTTTTTTTTTTTTTTTTAAATAAAAAAAAAATGCCATTTTCATACTATTTACAAGTTTTTGGCTACTTGTATCTTCTCCGGGTGACTAATTTGCTCAACTCCCTTTCCTTTCCAAAATTGCGACTAGTTGTTCATCAAACATTCTAATCTGTTTTTCCTTTTATTGTATTTAAAAAAATGTACTATGTGCTGTTATATTATGCATGAAGTTTTTTAATTTTTCATTTTTTCCTAAATGAAGCTAAATGATGTATGATTATTTCTTAACTACAAAATCATGCCAAAAATGCTATTATTTTGGCAACTAAATTTAAGGAAATGCCTACTAAACTGGCGACTTAAGTCAGTGAGGCTATTAATGGTACTGTTTTTGCCTCCTGACATTGGTGGACACCCTGTAGAAGTCAAGTAGCTGCACAATCTGAACAATTTTTTATCAACAAAGTATATACAGTCGGGAGCCTAAAATCCGCAAATGTCCGAAATCCGCACACCTTCTCTGATGTAAACAATGAAATTCGAAGTCATCCGAAGTCAGTGTTTAAAAGTGTCTTGAATCCAGATAAATATGATTCTGATGATGAAAACTTCGGTAATAATAGTAATATAAATATGATTCTGATGATGAAAACTTGGGTAATAATAATAATAAAATCCATTTGATAAAAGTTTAAAGTTAGGAGAAGAATAGCTTACATTTTTAGAACAGCAAAGTTCTGTAACAAAACAAGACTTAAGATAATATACAATTTGCAAAAAAAAAAAAATAAATAAAGGAAAGAAAGAAAGAAACTGAAAGCAGGAAAAAATTATATTTTGAAACCATTTGCACCATTTCTACTTCTTCACAGCTAATCTTCATGTAATATTTTCTTTTTCTCCTATGCTTTTGTATTTAATGTGAAATTATAAGTGAAATACTGTTGAGACTGTTTTTATTTCATTGTAATTATATTCTACTTTTTTAAAATCAGAAATGTAATGATTATTGATTATGATGAATTTTATGGCCCGAAATCTGCAAAATCCTAAAATCCGCGGTCCCAAGCTGTGCGGATTTCTGGCTCTCTGCTGTATATATATATAGAGAGAGAGAGTGCATAGTCACCCGGGCGTGCATCCTATCCACTCAAATCATGTTAAGCATACTAAGTGTCTGAACACTAGATCTGATTGAGTTGAATGAAGTTTATTTAAACATTAGATAAATATGAAGTGTTAGGAAAGTCGAGTGGAGTCGCTCCAGATTTGTGTGTATATGAATCTCTCAGCCCCCAAAAAAGTTTTTACCCTATGAGGATAGGTAAGGCAATACCTAGCACTTGAACAATAGAGCTCAGGGTGCCCTTTTTCTTGGACTAGCGTCTAAACAAGTTGCTAGGACAGGGTAGGTGAAGGTTTTGGCAAAATAAGATAATGGGTTGCTGTGTGTATATGTGATAGACATAATAAAAGCGATTGATGAATTTTTAATTTTTTTTTTAATTGTAGTGCTTCTTTTTTTTTTTCAGTCACACAAACATGCATGGCCCTTTATGAAACCTGTTGATCCTGTGGAAGCTCCGGATTATTACAAAGTCATCAAAGAACCTATGGGTAACACTTTGTTTTATATTATTAGATTCTTGCATTACTTTTGTTTCATTAAGTGTTTGCTTTACACAGGGTGTCCATATGCATTTAGTGTTATACCTTTTACCTTCAGCTACAATAGTAACTTTTTTTGGCTTTCAGTAACTGTTATCTTGTTTTTATTTTGCTAATTTAATTATGTAAAGCTTTACGTTGTTCTTGGCCAGCTAGAGAACTAGCTACATGAATTTCTTACTAAAGTCTGCTATTTGGAGTCTCAGAATTTTAAAATGTTATATACATGCTAGGCCACGTCGCCCATGTGTACACCTGTGTGCGGCGCACACAGGCACCGGTTACTCAGGGGTGCCTCTTAGGTTAGGAAAACTGTAATGCATCCTAAGTCTGTGGTAAAACTGTCAGCACCTTTTATTAAAATGGAATCTTTGACGATGGAAGTTAAATTTGGGAATGTTTCAATAATTTACTTTGATTTGAATTAACCCAATGTTTCTTCATACTTACTATGCTGTAGTGATTAAACATTACCTATGAAATGAAAGAGCAGTGGTTTTCATGGCTATTTCCATTAACGAAACAGCCGAATTCAAGTAACTACCATGATGGTCGTATTAAAGGACAGTATATCAAATTTTCTAAGTTTTTTTCTTTTTCTAAATTTTCAGAATGAAAAATAAAGGAATATATTCATCATCAATGTTTATGAGTGACGTAATAAAGAACTAGCCCTGTCTATTGGCAGAGTATTTTGGAAATAACGTTCTACAAATGAGAATATTAAATATTTTACAACTTTTTGAACTGGCTGACTAGTTATTGCAGCTCATTCAGTATCAACTGAAAAATTATTTTCAACCTTTTTATTAGTCAGGTGGCAAAATCAGTCGTTTAAACATATGGTTCCCATTACTGAAAGTGGAGCAGCACCAGAATGGCCAGTGCTTGAGCGGGTGAACTCCTCTCTTGACAGAGTCTACTGCGGACCGTGTACGCTAAAGGAAACGCTGGTGGCCATAAAATCTGTCCAGGCATGAAAGAGTTCCGCTTTTAAGCGGAAATATGCTTTTTCCAATGTCTTTGAGGCTGTTTCTGAGATCGATGCAAAACGGTCAAGAAATCGCGACCGAAAAATGTGGGGGGGGGGGAGCGGAACGAACGCCATTTTTTCTCCTTCACAGTAAACAGAGATGCGTTCCTAAGCCTACACATCGTATCTATCACCCTAAATTATTGGTGCAGTGGAATGGAGAAAGGCGTAACTTGTGCCAATCGGCCGAATGACGATCGCGCAGGTTGAAAGTAGGTCATGCCTTACTGTTGAAATCGCACGGGATATTGCCGAACTTGAATTACGGGATGACTGATAACGGCTGTTATGTGAACAACTTCTACTGCTACTTTTATTTGTCGTATGTTTGTTTGGAATTGTACCGCACGCTCTGTAACGCATGTGGGAAATTGCATTCTTCGTTCATCAGTTTGTGAAGATGATCTTTTGTTAGTTAACCAAGATAACATTATAAATATGGATATTAATTTAAACATTGAGCATACAGCTTGCTCAGTAGATGCGAGTGAAAAAAATAAATTTAAATTCGAGTGGTTGAATAAATCAATTAAAGGCAAAAGTTATGGATCATGAAGAAGAAATAGAAATAAAAGTAGGGGATATATATATATATATATATATGCGATATAGATTTAGTAATAATTAGAGGTTATTTTATGAGAATTTAATGACATTACGTTTTACGACTCAACGTAAAAGTGTAGCAGTTAATGTTTCGTAGATGTATTAAATTAGTAAAGTGTCTTCTGACCTTGAATTACAAGCCAAGAGCAAGCTGCGTTTAGTTTATTGTTTTGCATCAAAATTTGAAGTATTAGGTTGAATTAAAGTGTGTTTGGAGTTTAGCAAGAATATAATCTTTGATTACGTAATTATTATTGGGGGGGGTCGGGATTTATTTTTATCCCTCTCGACTCTGGTTTAGGAATGTCCTGATTTTAGGTTCAGAAAAAATGGTCACTTTAATAATAATAATAATAAATAAATGAATAAAATCAAAACTGCAATAATGAAAAAAAAAGTTTTTGAAAACATTTTGATTTCAACACTTTTTAATGTATTTTTATCATCTATAGAAAATGGGGGGGGGGAATTTTGTACTATCGTTTTTTAAGAATGGAGTGATATATTACTGGAAGAAATTACTGTACAAAAAAAGTTGTTTCAATCTTTAAGAATGCGGTTACCTTTTTTTCCACCTTAAATTGACCCTTCTTATAAGAATATAGTGTACTGGCTGGTGAGAAAATGTATACATGCATATATATATATATATATATATATATATATATATATATATATACATACATACATATGTATTATATATACACATGCGTATGTATATATATATATATATATATAATTTTTTTTTTCACGTTAAATTTTGTATTCGGGTAGAGTTCAGCTTTTTTGATCAGCTTGCACTTTCATGCCTGAATCTGTCTGAGCTCCAATGTCCCCTTTGTTCAAACAATACCTCTGGGGATGTCAATTCAAGTGCTAGTGGGAAAGTCTAGGGATTTATTTTTTGGTGCCAATTTGGCAATAAATTCCCAACCCTGGTGACTTTTGACATTTCACTAACCTCGTCGCTATCTGGCAATCCTTCAAAAGTGATTCACCATTTCGCCAGGTAGACAAAAATTCTTGTCAGAAATTAATGGTTCTAAAATGGTAATAAAACTGAAAATACCTTAATAACAAGGGAGAATTAAAAGAACATTATATGAGCCCGATTCTAATATGAAGACGTAAGTTCATTTGTTACTACTTTTAATAAAAGTAGTATACTGCAAATCATTGCTCGAAATAAGATTTTTAAGCTGGCAACAAAAACTACTTAGGTAACGGCAAAGTCTTAAATTTTCGTACTTTTGCAATATCTATAAATAGCAATTGCAGTTTTTTTGCTTAACTTTAACAAAGTACAATCAATAATGCAATGAGAAGAACAAACAGACAAAAAGCTTCACTTTTCTTGTAACGATTCTGTAATTTTGTATGTAACCTTAAAATACATCTGAGGTTGGAAGAAACTGAGTTTTAAATACTCAAGCTAAACTTGCCACTAGAGCTCTTGAACATAAGTAAATTGTTCAAAAGATTTTTTTTTTTTTTTTTTTTTTTTTTTTTGGTTTGGTTGGAAAAGTTTTAAAAAACTCTCCCTTTTGGGGGGAGAGGGAGCTAAGGGTAGGTAATAAACCTTGAGGGGTGCTTCATTCGTTTTGCACACAGGCGCTGGCCATGGTCAGCTTAGCATTGTATACATGGGGCTGTGTCAACTCTTATGGCTTACATAACTTAAAATAATTTTTGATTTAGGAATTTAAAAAATTGCATGAAAATAAATGCAGTTCTCTCTAAATAAATTGATTATGTGTAATTTTGAACCATTTTCATTTTATTTTTAATTTTATTCTTGAAATAGGCAGACAATATTTCTTTAGTGTGTATTTTCCTTGTAAATACTTATAAAATACCATAATGCTTTTAAACAGCTTATGTAGATTTTTTTTATTATTTTATATTATAAATAAATGGTTCAAATAATTTTATTAACAAATGTACATTCCAAAAGGGGGGAAAAAAAAGTAATTTCTTGCTGTAAAGATATTCATATTATTTTTGGCAAAATTAGCATTCCTTACTAAATAAGCAATAAAGAGTAAGAGTTGAATATTTTTTTCTATTAAAAACTTTCTAAATCCTGCATAATTTGAACTTTTTTTTTGGGGGGGGGGGGGGGTGCAAGTAATGGTAGCAAAAATCAAAATTGTCCAGCTGAAATTTAAATTAATTTGTCTGACAGTATCAAAGTTGAATTCACATAAAGTATTAAACTGATTAGTTTATCAAAAATATTAATCTCTCTCTCTCTCTCTCTCTCAACTATTTTTATCAAAAATTTTATATGGCAACCCTCTTTACAGTCAAGTAAATACACTAAGCTTTCTCCTCTTATTGCTATCATTTATTAGACTCCACCATAGGATTTTAAAATGTAAAATTCAGTTGATTTATAAAATGGCTTTTGATTCTTTAACAGAGAAATTACAAGTTTTCTATTGTGTATTAAAGTTTCTTAAATAATTTTATGCTCTACCTCTAAATTGCATATAAGTTGAATTAAAGTACATTATGACATGATTTGTTTTCTTTCAGATCTGAAAACAGTAGAGCAAAGGTTAAACAGTCATATGTACAAAAAGCTAGCTGATTTCATTGGTGATATGACAAAAATTTTCGACAACTGTAGATACTATAATCCACGATCATCTCCTTTTTACAACTGTGCAGAAATGCTCGAGTCCTATTTTGTACAAAAGATTAAATTATTTCGAGAAAGCATAACATGAATTTGTGATGGATGATGTATCTGACAGTAAATGTCATTACAAGTTCTGTGTGTGATTAGAACTTAAATACTCTACCCATTTGTGCATTATTGTTTTCAAATTGAAATTCACTGGGAGGAGAAAAAGAAAAAAAAATTGTTTATAAATGCTTCAGAGTTCAAATCTTTTTAAATAACATGCACTCTTTGGGCTCAGTGCTTAAGTACCTGCAAAATATTTATATATATATAAAGTAAATGCCCTATGTATAAGGCATTGATTGTTTGGGGAGAAAAAAAAATAGTGAAAGTTGTAAATATGTATGTGTTAATTTTTGGAATGAAATTTCTCTCATTCTTAAGACTCTAGGAGCCCAAAATGCCATTGCACTTGTAATATATTGTTTGTGACAAACAAGGATTTTAAGCTTAAATTTTATGACTAATCTTTTTTGTACTGTGTGGACACCATGTTTTCAGTAAAAATCATTTGATCACTGTTGTTTCATCATTATATATGCCATAGTAGGAAGACCAAGCATTATTATAAATGCCATGTATAAATAAATTAAATGAAAAAGGAAAGTGTATGAAAATATGCTGTAACACCTAGAGTGAAACTTTCTGGTTATTAAGTATCATCAGTTGATATTTACTTAAAATGTGTTGGTTCACCTTTCATTAGTTAAAAAGAGTAGTGGTAAGCACTATGCTGTGTATCTTATTTCTAGATATATGTAGGCCTAAAACTATAAATCATATAAAAACATAAAGGTAACTAAATACTTTAGATTACTGCTTAATTTTGTGTATAAAATCTTACTGTAGATAAATTTAATTCTAATGTGTTCAAGAATGCCTCAGTTAGTGTATGTTGTAATATTACTGACAATCTGAAAAGTAATGCACTAAGTATATTATATGTAATGTATACAATGCTTTCCAGACATGTAGATTATTTTTTTTTTTTTAACTTTAAAACTTTTCATTTATTTTAATTTGCTTGTGTGCAGAATTGTAAGCTTTGCTTGTCATTTGCCAATTTTCTTTGAGCAAGATCAAATCCAAAGAGTGTAGGGGGCTTGTTTCCCTCTCTTATTTATAGTACATAAAATTGGTTTTCTGGTAATGCTGACATGTCATGCAATTTTAAAGTGATATTCAATCTTTACACTTCTTCCACTCCTGAAAAAAACTTCTAAGTATGTCACTGGGTAAAACTAAAAGTCATCGTAATTATGATGATTGCATATGGATTGTACCATAATTTGTAACATTTGTTTATTTCGTAGATGTTTCTGCTTTCTACTATATATTGACCAAAAAAAAAAAATAGTCTCGTTCATTTATTTTAATGTTTTCATTGTACTTTGTTTCATTGATTTTATCTTCTGGATAAATTATTCATATTATCAATGCACTGCTTAATGTAGTTATATATTCAGGGTGTCTACCAGTCATGAAAATCATGAATGTCATGAAAATGTCCCAAATTTCTATAGGATGTCATGAATTTTTTTTTTTTTCCTACAACCCAGTCTTCTGTTTTAGGGAAGGGAAAAGGCCTATCTTGCGATCTCACTGCCATGTGGCAGTTTCTTGCCGATTAGGATAGTTAAATTGCATTTACTTTTGACCATTTAATTAATTAGTGATTATTAAGAGTAATTAATATTATAATTATATGTATATATAGGGTGATTCACTACACGGCTACAGGGAGTGTAGGGGGTACAGAGATGGTTCAGAATCACAGAGCAATGTGGGGTCGAAAACGTTGTCTACTGAAAGAGCCTTTATTGGAAGCATGAACATATGTTTTCTTGCATATGCTTTCATAAAATGATAAAAATTCCACCGTGACTATCGAGGCTTAGGTGCGGTGTGTAATGGCTAACTGCTCACTCTGCATCCATCTGGTGCCCATATAAATGCACACAGAATGGGGGGGGGATTGAATCACTTTTTACTGTAATTAGTCAATCCTTTCAAACGTTTTCATTGGAAGGAATTCAAAGGTGGCAGATCTGATGAGCATAGCGGTTCCCCCTTATCCAGTCCAGTGTCCAATTTAATGTTTCTAATTGATTTTCCTTGCACTGGATGTGACGTCATAATTTGTTTTTTGTATTTTTCTCAAACTATGGGTCGTACAGGTACAGTTCTTTGGGCAATTTTTATGTGCTTCCATGGAGGAATCGGCTGTGCGGAGTTTCAACACTATTTTTGGGACACCCTGTGTATATATAATTATAATATGACTAAAATTAGTTACATTTTCAAAGCAACAAAATGGCGGTATGTCATAAAATTCCCTTGTGGTCATGAATTTTTTTTTCTGCACTCCAGTTGACACCCTGATATTAGAATTATGGCAAAACATTTTTAACCCCTAGAGCTGTGTTTTATTCAAGAAAATGTTAAAACTGCAAAATGGGGGAGTAATACGCCAGTTAATGAAATGTGAAGCATCACGTTGTTATGTCAGGTAATGAAATGCGCTGCATTAGGTTAGCTGATAAGCACGGAACTCAGACAAGTAACTTTTCAGTCAGTCAGTATCTTCCATATTCAATTTTTGTGATTTTAATTTTCATGCAGAGTTTATTCAGATGTATTGATTATTTATTTTGTAATTAATATTATGTGTCTTAACACCCATCATCATTTTCATTAAAATTAATTTTCATGACTTAACTGGTTTAAACCACCAAGTATTTGTGGACTTTTGCATGTCCAAAATTCTAAATCTTGGTTATTTCCAGGTTTAAAGAGCCAACTATCTAAAGCCATTGAATGTGTTACTAAAACTCAAAACTTCTGCAACATTTTGTTAGTTATTAAATGTGAAAATTCATGGCTTCCTGCTAGTAAATACTAATAATGAATGTTTTTCTGATCTTAAAAAAAAAAAAATAGAAAACAACAGTTTGAAAGTCATGAGAAATTTTGTATAAAAACTTCATAGTGCAAAACTGTCAAAAATTAGTCTGAGTGTTTTAAATATGTTTAAAAAAAAAAAAAAATTGTAAATAATTCAGAACTTCTTTCTTTTTCACGAATGTTGTTAAAGTGTCTGTAAAATTTATTTAACTCTTTACTCAACATTTTAATTATGACACACTTTCATGGATGTATGTTTAGCTAGATAATATCCTCAGTCAAACTGCCATTTTCAAATCATAATAATTTCTTTAGGCTTCCAGTTTTTGTGTTGTTGTTATTTTATAATGTATGGTTGATGCAAATTTCATTCTTATTCACTTCAAGACAATTAATGTTTAAGCTTGCTAATTTACAGGAATCTGTTTTCATAGATTTTTTGCTTTTTCATAGTTATCGGAGTATAGTAAGTTTTAATGATCTGTTATTGCTTTGAGCACATCAAACAACTTAACATTTCTCTCTTTTGGGTTTTTTCCCCCTCCCATTGAATTAGATTGGGGTGTATTTTCGCTTTGTTGTAACTTGTCTTGAATAAGTTGCCCTGTGCAAATTTAATAGCATATTTTCACTTGTAATTTAAATGGAGATAGTGTCACTGAAATGTTTTGTGACAGGAAGTGCGAATACATTTACATTCATCTTGTTTCCATTTTACATAACAGAAGGATACAGTTATGCAATACCTGCATAGGAAGCATAAGCCCTATAAACATAAAAATAATAAGATGTATTTGCAGAAGGGAATGTACTGTATTTTTAAATAGTATTGGTAGTTGTTGGGGAAATAACTTTTTCATACATTCCTTATGAGTAGTGTGTTTTTAATTAATAGGAGGGGGAAAATCAACAGTCTTCTTAGTCAACATTTTTAAAGACTAGGAATTGTATATTCAAATAAGTTCAAATGAAACATGGGCTTCTAAGAAAAATTCACTTGAGAGTGTAAATGTGGCTTTTGAAAATTTGTGAGTTTAGTTAGTCTCTGTATTGAGACAATAGAAGGGAAGACTAAATATGACTTTCTTTTTTGTTTATGCAGTTACATATGGTTTATAAGTAATCAAATCCCTTTCCCAATGATATTGACTTAGGCTTAACAGTGATAATTAATGGTTTGTAAAAATATAAAGTACTTTAGTATGTACATGGACTGTATGTTTTCTAAGTATCAATTATTTAATTTAATACTATGTCATAATTTAATGCTTATTTGTGCAATGAATTCATTTTATGTATGTGTATAGATAACTTACATAAACTGAGGTATTCCTGTTTATAGTTAATTTTTTGTAAAATCATAAATATATATTTTAATGTATTTATATTTGCTGCAAGAAGTATGTTATGTTGAATTTATTAAACTTGCATCGCAAAAGATATTGTATTTAATGTACAATTGCTCTGATGTTCTTTTTAATGTATGTAAAGGATGAACCTGTTTGTAGTGCTAGATCTGAGTTTATATGAAGGCTGTCTGTAAATATTCACTTTATATATATATATATATATATATATATATATATATATATATATATACAGCAGTATGCATTTCTCATTGTATATTTTGCATTCCATCAAAATGAAAATATTTTAAGTTTGTTTATTTTTGTTTTTCTTTCTTCATGTCAATTATGATAATTAGTGCCACTATTTTATACCTCAAATAAAACTCGTATGATACAAATTAAACATGTTCTGAAGTACTCATTACTCCAAGAGTGTTCTTTGTATAAAGTTTAAAACGCAAACATTAATTTTGTTGTATTTATTTACATTGTTAATATGTAAGCATGGCTGCACTTTAAATGTGTATAAGGAATTTACATGATTTGCAAAACTGTCTTTACAAAAAGCTTCTTTCTCAGTTAAAAATGCCTTTTCAGCAGTATCCATAACATTTAATATTTTAATCAGGAAACAAAATAACTGGTGTTTCAAGCATAAAATATTTTTTTTAATGTAAACTAACACCATAAAGGTTACTTGAATGGTCATACAGCTGTTTCAAGCAAAAACTTTTGTACAAAACAAATGTATGGCTCTTCAAGTAACCTTTATGATGTTGTTTTACATAGTTTGTTATTATTTTATATTAATCAGGTGTTCATATTAAAGAGCCAAGTGGGTTTTTTTTTGGGGGGGGGGTGTTTTATTGTGTGTGTGTGTGTATATATATACAGGGTGTCCCATAATGATTAGGACAAACATTAAGGGGAGATAGAGCACTTAATAAGGATCCAGAATAACATAGCAATATTTGTTGGAAATGTCGTGTTCATGTAGCTGTTAATAATCACTTTGGAACAAATGCTAAAATAATAATGAACTTTCCTGCTCAAAAACTCATTCGTCAAAAACTAATGTATGAAGTAAACTAATGTAATTGACTAAAATTGATAATTTAAAAATTCTATTTTATTTCATGGCTAACATTTTTGAAGACAGACGAATTGTTTATGAAATTTGGTTAAGATATTAGACAAGCTCTTCAACACTTTTCCCAAAGTGATTATTAAAATGGCGTTTGGACCCTACTTTACTATATGATTCTGATTGCTCATTATATGCCCTACCTCCCTTTAAAGTTTGTCCCAATCATTATGGGACACCCTGTGTAAAATGAGTTACTTTTAAATCCAAACTGCATAAGTCTGCAATTGGATACAATTCAAAATAGATAATGAATCAGAGTATAAATAATGCCAGATAGTCTAATAAAGAGAATCGTTCTGTACATCAAAAATTATTCATAAGTAGAACTCTAAAAAAAAAAGTGTGTGCGTGTAATCTTTACGCGATTGAAGTAAAACTTCTTTGACGTTTACGATAAATATCACTGAAATTATTAAACTTTAACTTAAAATAAATATCATATTATAATTTAATTATATTCATTATTTATGTACTTTACAAAGATTATATAAATAATATATTCATATTATTCATTGGAAATAGGTACTTGAATGTCACTTGAATTTTATATGTATGAAATTATAGGTTTGTGGTAACTATAATGTGAAACATAAATTTTACTCTCTAAATTTGCTAACTTCCTTGAAAGTACAGCATCTATTGTTGTACCGAAACGCGTTGTTGATTGAAGTCGAGAAGTATTCATAGTTATATCCAATTTTTCTTTTTAAAAATCAACTGACGGCTGAGATTCTTGGTAGCAAAAATTAACATTAAAATCTCCAGTAAGAATCACGGGTAATTCATGATAATTATTTAGAATCCAGGAAGTGTCCATGTTGTAGTATTATTCTTTAACTGTTTTCTTATACCATTGTTCTGTCGAGAGTTTGGGTTTGAATGGGAGGAATGTCCATAGTCTAGTATTATACTTTAACTCTGTTCTTTAACTGATGTTTTCCTCTGATTGTTGGGTTCGAATGCAGGTAGTGTAATTTTTTTTTTTTTTTTTTTTTTTTGTGTTTTTCTATCACAGTATTCTTAAGCGTTGATTTCGTCTGCTGGTAGGTTTCGAATTATTTATCTGTATCCATGTTTTTAAACTGCAGGTTCTATCTCTTGTTTGGGAATGATTACAGCCAGGGTGTTGTTCTTTGTGGTGTTCCATCCCCGTGTTAAACCATTGCTCCGTCTTGAGGTTGGGTTAGAATCCACAGAGTGTCCATTTGTTATTCTTTTATTTTGATCTTAAACCCTTTGCAGCCAGTGTTTGTTTCTTTGTAGTGTTACATACCTGTGTTCTTAAACGGTTGTTCGGTCTGGATATCGGGTTAGCATCCAGGAAGTGTCCGTATTGAACTATTATTCTTTCACTGTTTTCTTAAAATGTTTTCCCGTAGGGTTTGAATCGAGAGAATGTCTTTGTTGTGGTATTTTTCTTTAACTGTGTTCCTAAACTGGTGTTTTCTTCTGTCGGTTGGTATCGAATGCACGTAAGGTCTATTATTGCATTTTTCTATGGCAGTGTTCTTAAACCTTTGTTTTCCTCTGCTGTTTTTGCTTGAAGTATTATTCTGTTTAAAAAATTACATTTGGCTCATTATTATAAATAACTGAAAAACACATGAGCAATATTAAAAGATTACATATGATTTAAGTACAGGCAAACAATATTTATGTATCATGGCAACCAATCATGTCAAGTTTTTACTCATAATTCCATTAAATATTGTATTAATGCCATTGAAAACATGTGAGTAAAGCAACGGAATGCACCATAGTGCCACTTTCTGTATTCGGTGCGTAGGTCTTGTTTATCGGAGGTGACGGGTTGGGTCGCCGCCTGTAACAACAATGAGAGACAGTCAGCAGGATCGCCGCCTGTTCAGCGAAAGACTTCAAACAGTGGCTCTGACAAGAGCCGGTCCACTTATCCACTGAACAGGGTCATCAGACAAGATCTTGCTTCAAAACAAGTAGGGAGTAATGTCGACGCGCAGGGAGCACAGTCGACGTTCTCAGGAACGAACGTCCGAGAGCTGTTCCGCAAATAATTAAACTTATAAATCTTTAAGAAGCTTGTTAAGTGTAACGTCAATATGATGTAAAAATCACTTGCAATAGCTAATTGACTCTCGGATATGAAATGTTGCTGAAAATAGCGAAAAATCGCTTAAAAATGAGGGAACGGATTTTCAGATTTTTAAAGTAGTGTAGAAATTATCAGGCTTTTTGTCCTTGACATTGCAATGTTTTTGCAGTCATGGCGGAATGAAGAAGCAAGGGGGGGGAAAGATACGTCATTTATTTTACTGAGCGTTACTTCCATTAGAAAATAAATCTGAGTTACTCCCTAGTTGTGCCTAAAGAAGTTTTACTTCAAAAAAATTTTTGGAACTATGTGGCATTCATAGGAATTTATCGAATCAATGTGGACTAGCCGCCAAGAAGGCCCACTTCACTGCCCCATACCTTACTGTTCTTTATATTCAGTACAGTGATGACCCAATTAATGGACTCATTTCAACAAAACGAATAATCTTGCTTCATTTGACGTGTTTGAACTGTTATTTTGGATTTTAGCACATGTGCCATTGTTATTACGCTAATGTTTACATCTAGTTGTTGCCGTTCGCTGCGTAGAAATATCGTGTTTGTTAAAAAAGCATTTTTTATATGAAATATCCGTTTCATGGCACTTTATTTGCTCTCCAGTTACAAAGAGTTATTGCTTGCTTTTGCATTAAAATTTATTTTTAAAAAGTGATATTAGCACACCAGCTAATAATTCCTGTAAATTCTGCCTTCACTTTGTAAATATTTGGCAATATAACAGTACTGTTTTCACAGTTAACAGAATTCAGTCAAACCAAAAGTATTTACATTGCTTTTCAAAATAATTCTGGAAACTTTTGCGAACGTGTCACTGAATTAAAAATTTTTACATTTTTTGGAGAACATATCTTTCTAGTACATTGCTTTTACAATGTTGTCTTATTGGTGTATCATGATCAAACAGGTTGGCCAATTCGTCTTAATCAAATACTCAAGCATGAAATTCAAACCAGGTTTAGAAAACTTAGGTCCTCTTCTTTTAAAGACATCCATTTTTAAGCAACTAAAATGTTTATTTTTGTTATTGTTTTGTAAAATACTTCTTGCAAAAACAAATTGCTTGCAGATTTTCGAGTATAGAATGAAAATACGCAGAGAAAAATATAGTTTTGCTAAATATAAAAAATGGTGCAAAATTATGCGTTTTGATAAATATGCTGTGTTAGCAGAAAATTGTATGCTATTAAAAATTCTCCATTTTCATGGGCTCTATCTATTAGCAAAACCAACATAGTGTTTATGCATGATGCAGTTTTTGATAACATGTCAGTTTTGTACACTTTGAGAAACTATCAATATATTTATGATGGGACATATTAGAGATACCCAACCTTTTTGTTTAATCAGCCAATTGAAAAGTTTTGTGAAAACTTGGAGTCCAAGATTTTTTTTTTTTTTTGTATAAGAGTGTGGAGACTTTCTTTTAGGGTAGTAGGGATATATTTTATTAATTTATATGATAAATTAAGGGTGTCTACCAGCGACTTTTGCTACTAATTTAAAGATAATCCAACTTGGGCAACTTTTTTAAACAAAAGCCATCATTTTCATACTATTTTCAAGTTTTTGGCTATTTGTACCTTACTCCAGGTGACTGATTTGAAAATCAAATTTCAATTTTTGTCAACTCCCTTTTCTTTTCAAAGTTGCGGTTGGTCGTTTATCAGACATTCTAATGATTTTTTGATTTTTTTTACTGTAAAAATAAAAATACTATATATTCTCTGATATATAATGCACAAAATTTTTTAGTTTATCATTTTACTCATTTCTTCTTAAATGAAGCTAAATGACGTATGTTTATTTCTTAACTGCAAGATCAAGCAAAAATGATATTATTTTGGCAACTAAAGCTAAGAAAATGGTGACTTTTTTTATGTTGGTGAGTCCATTATTTTTGCCTTCTGAAAGTGATGAAAACTCTGTAAATTTATGTATGTTAGCAAACATTTGGGCCAATGTTTATAGAAATAGTGTTGGGGGTTAAACAATTTGACAGCATACTCCATTTTAAAAAATGTTCTAACTAGAACAAAAAGTAAACATTGGCAATGAGTAATAAAATTGGACATATTCTAAAAAATTCTACTATATTCTTTTACAAGAAGGAGGGGGGGGGGACACCTAACTGCAGAATTAATGTGAAGTTCAGCATGCCTTTTGCTTACATACTGAAACTCCGTTTGCTTTTTGTTTATTTTATATCCTGTCATTCCTCGTCAGTATTTCTTTATGCTTGTTTGTGCTAACATTGACTACTGGAAAGTTTGAGCTCCAAAATTTTTACAATTACATTGCAGTGTTTTGTTTACCTTGTACAAGAGGAAGTTAAAATGTGCATCATTATTCTGAGAGTCCTCTATGAAAATGTGTGAGATGTTTAGATTGTGTTTGAATTAAAATCACTAGTGAGCTTGTTTATTTTTTGTTACTACAGTTTTAATGTGTGTGCATTTGGGGGGAGGTGTTAAGAGATATTCCCAGCAAATTTGGAATCCAGTATCCTGTAAAATTCTGCAAATGCATACGCAGTCTTCATCTTTAAGTTAGCGATAAAAACTGAATGCACATGGAGAATACAACACCTGGTCTAGCACTATTGTAAAATGCAGTGTAACTTTTTTTTTTTTTTTTTTTTAATATTAATTAGTTATAGAAAAACTACTTATAGCTATCATTTCAGAGTATCCTATTATTATTTTTCATATAGATTGATAAGCATACCTTGAACAATATCAAATTGCTGGCAATTTAATATTGTTCAAGGAAAATTCTATCCTTTAGAATAAAATATCCCTTTTAACTCGTACATTTAATCAAATGAGATTTTTTTTCCTCTTATGTTTTAAATAATTGAGTATAATATATAAGATAACTCTGATCCAGAGAAATTAATGTTAAATAAACATATTTTTGTTTATTTTCTCTCTTTAGTTTAAAAGCAATATTCCAAATCAGTGTCTAACAACACAAGCTGGTTGAAATTGTACATTTTGCAATGTTGTCTTCTTTGTGTTTGTCTTGTAATTATTTGCGATTTTTTTTTTTTAAACTGGAATTAAAAAATAACTATGAAACTTCTAGAACAAATAAGTAAGGGGAAATACAGCATTATGTCATCCTTTTCTAATTCGTTGTCTGCAATCAATAGTGATATGAAAGCTCATTAGATAAAGTTATGTACACTATGCCAAAGATATTGAAATTTGTTTTTAGTTATGGAAACTTTATTTGTTGCTTAGTTTTGTGTTTGCATCAGTTCTTACATGGGGGGAGTGGGAAAAATGAACACCTGTTTAATTAAAAAATGTCTTAACATGTGCAAACAAAAGTAATTATGTGGATGAACCGCCCACCTTTTTCTAATGTGTTTGGCTGATGTAACTCATTTAATGCTTTATTTTTGTTTTCAATGAATTAATAAATTAAATATTCTGTTTGCATTTTCCAGATGTATATTATCTATGTATTATATGTGGCGTGTGTATGGATAATCATTTCGTTAATTAACTATCTCATCTTTCAAAGGGATGTCTACAAATAAAACAAAACTACACATTCATATTGGAGGTGTGCCAGATCATTAAAAAGTTAGATCTACAGATACAGATCTGAAAATGGATAAATTGTTTTTATATCTGTGGATACCACAATAGGGTAGAATCACATTTTAAAAAATCTTGTCAGGATTTCATGTGCATTGAATTATCATAATGCTACTACCAAACCAAATAGTTCAAATCTATAGATAGTCTTGTTATATCTGATTAATACAGTTGCTTAAAAATTCTTGTCATTTTGCTGTGTAAATGAGAATAACTGTATCAAGCACTTGAGAATTTTTAAGCCGTCTCTTCACAAGGAGTACTTGACATCATAGGCATAGTGTAGATGGGAAGGTACATGCCCCTCCCCCACCCCACTTACTCAAAAAAAAAAAAAAAACTTTCTCTCAAAATCTTGTGAACGTCAACATTTGTGTTGGAAATTCAAAACCTGCTCTTAAATTCAATATGTGTCCCCCGCTAGACATTGTAATAAATGATAAACTTCTCTCAACTAAGAAACTTTCAGGGAAGGAAAAAAAAAAATTGTATTCCAACATGATGGTGTTCTTGTACTGTAATATTAAAAATCATTAATACTTGTGTGTAAATAACATCGGCATAACTAGGCGGTACTGATCTCTTTAGAAAGATTTTAGCTCCCTCAATAAAAATTACACTGTCTATAGCAAGAATAAGATGTATAGCCTATAGTGGTTGGTGAGGAGGATATAGTCCACATGATCTAGAAATATTCAGAAAGCTTACCATGTTACACCAATAATAAATACATGTTAATAATTTTAAATTATTATTACTAATTTAAATGAGGGATTTTTGTGCTAAACAAGAAGACTCACTTAATAATCATTATTAAGTTTTAAATAATAAAATTGTATTTAATTACTAACAAAATATATATATATATTTTTTTTTTTTGGGGGGGGGGATACAAATAAAGTGTTTTTGCTCAGACAGATATGTATCTTGTTTTTTCTTCAAAAATCTACACATACAGATATCTGGCACACCTGTAATTCAGACTCAAAGAACTATTTTAGGTTGTTTGTCAGGACATTTAATTTTTGCCAAGTCTTGCTTTTGTGACTTTCTACTCAATGATTAGACTTTTCTCATTTTTAAATGAGAAAAATATGTTTTAGTTGAATTAAATTATCTTTATTTTGACATAATACCCACTAGTACTGAAAACATGAGTGATTCAAGGCTACAGAATTTTATTATACTGTTCTTTGTGATGTTCAAATCATATTATAAGGTCATCATGCTTGAAATATTTAACTACATGGATTATTTAAATATTTTATTAAAATCTTTATCTTGGTTTTCCCTAGTAGAACACTTTTATTTATTTAAAATTCAACTCGCTTAAACTGAAAAAATCACTTTGTTTATGGTGTTTACTGTAGGCATAAATTTGTTAGGCATCATTTACAAATTTTGATTCACAAAATGTAGAAAATTAGTTATTTTTGAAAGTAAGTATGATTTCCATTTATACTTGCTAGCAAATATATAAGTATGTGATGTTAAGCAGCTGCTGTTGTTTTACTGATTTATAAATTACAATAAAATGTACATACTCCTGAGTTTTTTTAATATTAATTTCTGTTTAATCTAAATTATGTATAATAAAAAATTTTAATCAGTATTTTGTATTGTCTGTTTGTATTTTATTTATTTAAAAGTGTGGTGTTTTAAATTAAAGAAGTTTTTGAAAAATTGTTAAAAAAATTAAATGTATATAAAAGCTTCATGAGGCCTTTCTCCTTGAACGTGCCAGATATGGTATTACATCAATGAGCAGCAGCCAAGAAAAATGCTAATTGTTATTAGCTATTGGAAATTTTATGTTCAGTAGTAATCAGTATTTTAAGTTTATCTAGTTATAAGTGCTTCTGGTCAGTCTGCCTTTAAGTGCTTAGGACAATTATCAGATTTGAACTAAATTCAGCACACTGACTAGATTGGACAAGGGATAACTATTGCTGAAAAAATATTGTTGCAGAAAACTGCTTAGTTTTCATATTTGTTGCCTAAAAGTAATCCTCCTCTTTAATTTGAAATTTCTAGTAATCAGTCCCTTTTTCAAGATTAAACACAAATTTTATTTATTCTAGAAATTTTATGAACAGTCTTTAATACACAATTCACAGAAATTAACAAGAAGCAGCTCAATTTTGAATAGTCAGCTTATCACAGATACTGTTTTTCAAGCAAAATAAAATCCTTCCACAGTCAAAAAATCAGTAGACTTTCTCAAGGAAAAATCAGCATACAACAATGAAGAATTCAATAATAAGCTTTTCAAAACCGATGAAATATTACTGTTTGCGCCTTCACGAGACTCCTTTATTTGGCGAGTTAATTCTTAGGTTTGCTTCGTCTCACCTCGCCTCTCCCTATACTTAGATTTTTTTGTACCACTGGCTTACTAGGATTTTTTTTAAACTTGCTTGTTTTGTGTGTTGTTACCCGTATTTTATTAACCTAAAAATCTGGAATGAGTTAAATAAAAAAGAGCACTAGAAACACTTCAGACAAACGGACACATTTAATAAGTAACAACTTAAGTACACATACAAGTTACATTGAATCTCTTCATAAGCAGTGATGATCCTTCTCGTGAAGCCGTTCTAAAAAAACCGCAAGCTAAAGACATAGTTAAGACTACAAATAACGTTGGCTCGTGTTATTTGTAGATTATGTCACATCTCCCCCTTTTAGAGATTGAGTCGATTTGGAGGTTTTACAACTCTTCCATACTGAGTGACAACAGGCTGATTATTTTTCTTAGTCGAGCCCGAAGTTTTTGGTGTTTCAGTTTCAGCTTTTTTCGGTGAAACTTCTCGAGTGAGAGCATCTGCATCATCAATATCATCATCTTCTACTGCATGTGGCTGCAGTTTTGCACTAGGAATTAGATGTTTTCTGTTTCATTACAGAAGATGTTTACCTTCTTTAACGAAATACGATCTTGGTGTGTCAGCATTCTTTTCCACAGTGCCATCAGAATTCCTATCTGTTATCCAACCTTTTTTCCCTGGATTTATCGGTCTGAGTTCATGAGAGTTATGTCTGCGATTATAATATTTTTCTTGGGTTTTTATTCGATGTTCCTCGATTTCTTCTAACTTCTCTTTTTGAACAAGTCTTGGTTGAAGTACTGATAATGGAATCGGCAATGTTGTTCGTAACCTCTGACCCATCAGTAACTCAGCCGGGCTGTATCCATTTTTTAAAGGTGAAGCTCTGTCACTGAGAAGTGCTAAATATGGGTCTTTCGATTTCTTCAATCTGAGGTTGAAATTTTAACAGCAGCTTCCACAAAACCATTGCTCAGAGGATATTTTGGACTCGAAGTAAGCGGTTAAGAGATATTGGTAGACAGTAGTATGAGCATACTTCGATTGATTTTCTGAGGATTATTTTCGATAAATGGCCTGTAATGGCCATTAGAACAGCATAACTTATTAAAAAAAGTTATAGCAAAAAATGGGCATGTATAGTATCATATGTCAAAGCAGCGAAATTTGCTTATTGTAACGTGTGCCAGAGTGATTTCACCTTTCTCACGGAGAAAAGTATGACATTTCTCGCCATGTGAGTTCGTCAAAACACAGTGAAAATGTGAAACGTGCTAACAGCAGAAAAAGTCTACAAACATTTCAAAGAGGACGGACAGTCCAGTGGCAGATTAATGCAAGTTTCTCGGGGGTGGGGGGGGAGCGGTTAGAAGATTGACATATACATTCATTTTATGGAAGCAATTTAGGATCTTTTACATTAATTTCTTTTTCTCGGGGGGCGGTCGCCCCCCCCCCTTAATCCGCCCTTGGGACAGTCGGACGTTATTCATGCAGAACTGTTATTTACATCTTTCTTGATCGAACACAATGTTCCTATTTCAGCAGCTGACCATGCTGAATGTGAGAGGGTTTTCAGTATTATTCGAAAAAAACAGAATTGAATTCAGGTGCAACTTGTTTTAATAAGATTTTGAAAAGCCAACAGCGAAAAATCTTGCTTCCAGAAAACTTTTACTTCTGATTTTCTGAATAAAGGCAAAAAAACTACTGCTGCTTCTTTGAAGTCAGCACAGTCAAAATGAGAGTTTTTTCAAGTCAGTTAAGTGATTATAATTAATAAATTGTTACCAGAAGACAGGGGCATAGCCAGAAATTTTTCATGGGGGGGGGGGGTTATGACTACTGCAACTCATATATGTATACGTGTGTGTGATAATGTAGTGAAGAATATACATTTTCTATGGCAAAAATTTCCTCATGGGGGGGGTTATTGTCAGAAGATGTGCATAATGGATGACTTTTGCTGCTCAATAAAGGACTTCAAAAATGCAACTAACTTTTCTTTATTAGTATAAACACATCGTCTTTATGAACAATTGGTTAAATGGATTAAAAACTAAAAAAAATGTATAATAAAATGACTGTCTTCCATAAACCATTATTAACAATTCTGATAACAACAGCAGCAAACATCTAACAAAGAGTGGAAGACAGCCTTCCATCTATGAAGCACATATCTATATATCAGCACACTGAAACCATTCTATTATATATTAAACAGAAAAGGTTAATTTAACAGTTACTGCAAATTATGCATGCAGAGCTACTCAAAATAATTTGCATAAAGAAAACAAGGTCTGAAATTTACCTGACACTAAGAACATTAATGAAAAGCATTACCAGGAATTATAGCTTATAGTCTTAAAGCAAAATAAAATAAGGTCAGAAAATTATCTATAGGTTTGCACAATTAAAGGTCAGAAATTTACCTGTAGTTATTTAATTTTCAAGTCTAGAATCAAGGTTAGAAGTTTGCCTATAGGTTTATGCAATTTGCCTGTCAATCTCTGGTATTTAATCAGAAGCTGAACTATGAAACAACTCAACTCTACCTTATGTTTAAATCTAGTTTAAGAGGTAGATTTAATTTATGATGTTTACACCAAAGCTAAAGGTACATTTAAATTTTAAGAAACTTTATTACTTTTAGATAGCTCTGCTTTTTTTTTAACACTTAAATAAAATAAAAACTTTGGATATTACAAAGTTTTCAAAAAAACAAAGTAAGCCTCAGCTGGCCTTTATTTGTTGGATGACACAAAGCCTGGGAAAAACACTGGGCAGGCAACCATTTACTTTCATGTTTGAAACCATATGTTTTTGCAAATTGTTGAAATTCAGCGGTTCTAGTTACTTCAAACTGTCGTCCATTATCAGACCTAACTACATCAGTAGAGCTGAAGCAAACCGCATGTATTCGGTACTAAGATACGGATAATCACTCAGACTCGAAGTAACGAATTGTTACTTTTCGGTTGATATCGTTACTCGATCCGAAGGTTTCGGATCGAGCAGCTTCGAACTTCGAATACAGACTGCCAGGCGAGGCGAACTAGGGGGGAAACAGGTTCCAGTAATCGAGTACTAATATCTTCTGTTATTTGTTACTGGCAGTTACTGGATATCGGATCGCGGTTTCAAGGGGGAAAATGAATTTCGGTATTTGAGTAATAGTATGTTCCGTTCCGTTACTAGGTACCGGAAGTATTATGGATTCTCGCTGTTTGAAGGGAAAAATCAGTTTCGGTATTTGAGTAGTAGTATGTTCTGGTTGCAATTCGTTTGTGCCGAGCCGGATGGTATCGTTTTGATGAGGTTTGGAAGAATCCGTATGTATCGTTACAGTTATGGAGATGGATATACTATCTGCTGCTCTATTGATATGGGTCGTACAATAGGAGGATAGGATCCGGTGCATAGCATGTTCTTATGCGCAGTTGAACTTTTTTTTGCGGGGGGGGGGGGAAGGAGGTGTTCTTATAATTGTAGAGGAGCAATACATATAAGAGAAGCATGTTAGTAAGGGGTGCTAATTTCGGGCTTTCTAACATTTTGGTACTAAATAGTGGTGCAATCAGAATTTTTTCTTTCAGGGTGGTTCCGAAGCAGGATTGCGAACTTAACTTTTTCTTTTTTTTTAGCTAGAATCGAAATATGAGTAATAAATAACAAATTATTTAAATACACCTTTTAAAAAATATATTTTTATAAAGTAAACGAATTCACACATTTTTATTATTTAAAATATTATTTGGAACTAAAAAAAATATTTAGCATGGAAACCTAAACACATTTTTTAAGTAATTGTTTAAAAAATATATAAAAAATTGTGAGCGACCCGGGATTTCTATGCCCACTCCTGCGTAAGCCACTGGTATTAAAATAATTCAATGAAGTTCAGTATGTTTCTAAAATGTCGGCGTTTAGGGGGCCATCTGCCCTATTTTATGGTACATTTTATTCCATGAACTCATGGAATACGCATAGCCCGGTGCAACCATTCTTTCTGTATGAAAGGAGTGATAATTTTTGTTTAAAGAATGCTCTCATATATGCACCCACAGAAGGGGCTAACCCCTTTCATCCCAAAAGTGCAGAAATAGAACTGGAAATATCTTAAAAATAGGTAATTCTCATTGAATAAAACAATTTTAATTTAAAATGTGGTAATTTTTAATTTACTTCGAAAAATGGTCCAGCAAAAAAAGTTTTTGATATGAAATAAGAACTCACAAATAAAAAAGATATTATGCTTTTAGAGACGCAAAGTAGTTGATATCATACTGAGATCCCCTGCCCTGTGAATTTTATATATGTGGCCCAATCCCTGGATCTCAGTATTCGAGAACCCGCTCCCAGAAAAAACACGAGTCACAAGCTTTCCTTTACACTTTTTATGATAAGAATGAACAGGTTAAACCAGCGTTCAGAATTAAAAAAAGGGGGGGGGTTGAGAAAAAAAAAAGAATGGCATATGTCTTTGGAAGATTTCTATGTGCACTCAGTAATTCGGATAATTTAGCATTGTATAAAACCATAAATGTGTATAAAAACAATCTGTAAATCAGAGAAAATAAGCTCTAAATACAACTTTGTACAACTTCGCTAAAAAAAATTCTTTTTGGTTATGGGTTTATGTATGGGCGGCATATACCCATAACAACACTGTCCCGGATGTGTTGTTATGGGGCACTATATAACACCCTATTACCGATTCTATTAGTAACGAATAGCGAACATCTAAGTAACTAATACATACGGATACTCATTTTGTCGTTACTTTTACAGCACTATACATCAGGTATTCCATGCCTGGCGAACATTGACTTGCAATGTAAAATCACTTCGCTGGATGTAAGTCTTTGCAATTTCTGGATACCGGAAATAGTAATCAGTCACTAACAAATACCAATCAGAATGAAACTTGGAACAAATCCATAGCTACTATTTCCCAAGGTCTTTGAGGAAACCTTGTTGGTTTCAATGGCTCAGAAGAGTTTCTAGCTTCCTGTATACACGATGTACATTCTCAAACTAGTTTCTCTATCTGTTTGCTGATACCAGGCCAATAGACTGCAGAGTTAGCTAAAGCTTTAAGTGCTTAGGACCAGGGGCGTAGCCAAAGGGGGGGGTTAGGGGGTCATAACCCCCCCATGAAAAATTTCTGGCTACACCCCTGCTTAGGACAATTATCATATTTGAACTAAATTCAGCACTCAGGATCCTCAAATAAGGATGTCATCCATATTAGTCCAGTCAAATTAGGAAAAATGGGGGAAAAAATTTATATATTTTTGAAACTTGGGGGAAACACTAATTCGGTATGTAGTTGTATGAAACAGAAAAGTTCCCCCCTCTCGGGGTGCCGCGTCCCTCCCCCCTTTGGCCCCCCCAAAAGGTCACTTTTTTAGATTTTCCCTTCTATCTTAAAAACCGTTCGTCTTGGCAAAAAAATGACAATTACAAAATGAAAGCGATAAAATTTCCTACAAGATTGTAATTGGTTATTTTTTTCTATATGCAATAGCTTTCGAGATATGTTTTAGACAAAATCGCAAATTTTTGGAAAACTCTTCTTTTTACCCCGATTTTTAACCAATTTTGTCGTATAGCTCTTCAAACCTCAGTTTTATAGGAATTGTTTTCGAAACAAAGTTGTAGAGTATTCAATTACCTTTAAAGTGAGTTATTATTTGTAACTTTAATGATCAAAAGTTATTGCAATTTGAAATTTTCAATAAATTTAGCAAATTCGAATGAAAACTACATTGCGCGTCAAAGTATGACAAAATCTAGGAAAAAAATTATAAAATTTTGAAACTTTGGGAAAACATTGGTTGGGGATGTAGTTGTATGAAACAGCAAAGTTCCCCCCTCTCGGGGGGCACGTCACCCCTTTAGCCCCCCCCCCTAAAAAGGGTCCTTTTTTGGGATTTTCACTTTTATCTTAAAAACCGTACGTCTTAGCAAAAAATTGTCAGTTACAAAATGAAACAGAAAGTATCCTACAAGATTGTTGTGGGCTATTTTTTTCCAGATACAAAAGCTTTCGAGATATAAGTTTTAGAAAAAATCGCAAGGTTTTGGAAAACGCTTCTTTTAATCACAATTTTTCACTATGCGTTATACTAGCTCATCAAGTCTCACTTTTACAGGAGTATTCAATTCCTTTAAAATAAGATATTATTTGTAATTTTATCTTTAAAGGATAAAAAATTATAGCAATTAGAAATTTTCAATAAATTTTAGAGAATTCGAATGAAAACTACATTGCTCGATCAAGTACTAGTGATGGGTAGTTCTTGAACGAACTAGTTCACTACAATGAACTAAAGAACTAAATAGTTCAACTAAATGAACTATAGTTCGTTCAAAGGAACTATCTAGTTCATTTTGAACTAGATAGTTCATTTGAACGAACTATAGTTCATTTTAGTTCAGCATGAACAAGATAGTTCAACTTAGTTCAATTTAATATTATTAGAACTCCTTTGAATGCACCATTTAGAAACTATCTCATTTTAAATGATTTGCGTCCATAGGCTGTATGTATAAGAATTATTTTTTTGCAATCCCTTTGCACCCCCTCTGGATACGCCACTGTGGTGGGCTCAGCCCCAACTCACAATTTATTAAGGAGGCTCAATCCCCATGGACTCATATAACTCGACGCCTGTGCATTAAATAACAGTTTCAAGTAACAGTAATAAATTTTTGAAACTGCAATATTTTACATCTTAAGGGTGTATGTCAAAGAAAAAAACTCTGTTTTTAGTCTTGGTACACAAATTGAAATAAACTAATACTAATAATAAACTTTATGGTTATTCATAAGCTGCTTTACACACTGCAATAACCGAAAAAGCTGTGGCTTTTGTGAAATTTTCAGAAAAAATTCTTAAACATGGATCTGAGCTGCAAGATTTTTCGAAGAGTGACACGCTTTGCGAAAATTTCGGATTTTTAAGAATTTTTCCTAAAAGTTTTGAAACCGATACTGATTGATCGTTTATTTCAGTATGTAGTACAGCTTGTAAAGAGACAGTTTCAAAATTTTCAAGTGCCCGGCATAATTAGTTTATTCGTACTTATGTACCAAAATTACATGTTTTTTTCGAACAACACCGTTAAGTGGACATTATTTGAACGGTCTTTTTTTTCTTTTGTGTGGATGGGGGGGGGGGGGAGTCATCTTAAGTTATCAAACACCTCAGAACTTAATTCATTTGAGAGATTTCAGTTTGTTATAAAATTTTTCACAATACCGATAGCCTACCGATAACCTCTTACTTCCCCTAGCATATTCTTTAGATTTTACCTAGTACTACAGTGCTCCTTATGGTAATGACGATACGCACCTGAAAATGAATTTCTGGGTACGCCACTGCTACGTCAAAAAACACTCCGATAAAAAAAAAGCTCTCCCGATCCCGACAAATCAGAGAAACCATGCATCAGCCGTGCTCCGCGCGTGGTTTCCGTACCTGAAATTGATCTAAACTATTTCCAGTACGGAGACCACCGAAAATAGTTCTGTACTATTTCCGGTAATGAACTAGATAGTTCACCAAGAGACGAACTACATAGTTCAATATGAACTATATAGTTCATCCCAAATTGCATAGTTCATAATGAACTATCTAGTTCATTGAACTATTTAGTTTATTGAACTACTTAGTTCATTTGAATTCATTTTGAACTGCATAGTTCATTTTGAACTAGATAGTTCATTACGAACTGCGTAGTTCATATAGTTCATTATTAAATCTCCATAGTTCATATGAACTATTTCGAAGAACTAGTTCATGGCGTGAACTAATTCATTCAGAACTAGTTCACTAAAATGAACTAGATTGCCCATCACTACCAAGTACGACAAAATCCAGAAAATAATTTATAAAGTTTTGAAACCTGGGGAAAACACTTGTAGGGGGGGGGGCAATATTAAGAAACAGGAAAGTTCCTCTACCTTGGAGGGCGCGTCCCCCTTTCCTCCAAAATTTTTTTAAATGCAAAACGGCTCTTTTTTTTTCAATAATAATTTATATTACATAAGCGTACGATTTGGTTTTATTTCGTTTATTTTTATTTCTTCCTCCTATTGTTTCTACTGAACTAGTTACATTTTATTCGTATATAAACGCAGATTTAACACATAAATGTTAGTACTACAGTCTAAATTAACATCCTCTCCCAACACTCAAAAAATGTTTTGAAAGTGATATTTTTTACATCAATAGAATTCTGTAATGTAATACATCTGTTCAATATTATGTACTTTGACATTTGCATTTCAGTTATCATTCATCATCAGAATTAATAATGTCAGTAAAATTAATAAAAAAATCTGGAGTGACTCCACTCGACTTTCCGAACACTTACGATTAAAATCATGACCAAGCATTTAAATAAATTTGAATCGATGAATCATTCAAACATATATACCAAATGGAAGCTCGATCGAATGTACCGTTTAAACGCTAGCGCACTTTCAAGAATTTCTCCCCATAGGCCATAATGTAAAAGAAATCTTTGTCGTAGCCCTGTAGAAAAACTGTAAGTCCTATACACATCAAAATCAATACCGGTCTTGCGAAGGTGGTTTATAACATGTATACCCAATTTGAGCTCAATCGAATGTACCGTTTAAACGCTAGCGCACTTTCCAGAATTTTCCTCCATAGGCCATAATGTAAAAGAAATCTTTGTCGTAGCCCTGTAGAAAAACTGTAAGTCCTATACACACCAAAATCAATACCGGTCTTGCGACGGTGGTTTATAACATATATACCCAATTTGAGCTCCATCGCATGCCCTGTTCAGGAGCTATCGTGTTCACTCACATACACACACATACATACATACATCTCGTAAAAATAGCATAAATGAATTCAGAAGACCTCAAAACGTGTAAATACACCAAAATCTCGAATTCGAATTTTTTCATGATCACAATACTTTCCTTACATGGTACATGTTTGGAAAGTAAAAATTACTGCATAATTATAGCACACTTACTTTCTCTTGTGTGCAACATCTGTACAATAATACAATAATAGTGCGACAAACCTATGGAACAATTTAATTTTTATAAAAATATATCTTCATAGTCTTCCTGCACATTGCTGCACAGCGCAAATTGACCTATACACACGTGCATTTCTTTCCGCAAGTTTGAATGCAGCCTAATGAAATTAGTAATAATATTGTTTCTGGAGCTGGTTTTCGTTTCATATAAACTAGAGAGAGCGATGAGTTCAGTTCTCTCCACCCCCCAGTTTCTGGGTTCCAAATTGTTCTTTGTTATCCCCGCTCATTTCACTTGGCTGTCTTTTGAAGAATTTTCTCAGACTTTCGGACAATGATTTAAAGATAAGGAAAATGTAACAGAAGAGAGGGGAATTTCTTGAAAAAAAGGAGATTACAAATTTTGATAATTCGACTGTTCGATTCTCTGAATTAAGAATCAGCAGCTAGAAGGAAAGTTAATCGAAATATGGGATGAAAAAAAGCTTTTCCCATAAATTTACGAGGTTTTCTAAAACATATCGCGAAGCTATTTGATATAGAAAAAAAAAATACTAATAATAAAGATATCGAATAATAAATATTCGATACATAAAAAAATAAAAATTATAATCTTCTAGAAAATTTTATCAGCTTTCATTTTGTAATTGGCATGCTTTTGCTAAGAAGCACCAATTTTGAGATAAAAGTGAAAATCTAAAAAGGGAACTTTGAGGGGGAGGGGGCTAAGACGGGGGACGCGGCACCCCTAGAGACTGTTTCATACAACTACATACCCAGCCAGTGTTTTCCAAAAAGTTTCAAACGTTTATAAGCTTTTTCCTAGGCTTTTTTCTTCCATTCTGACGCACAATGCATTTTTCATTCGAATTCCCTAAAATGTATTGAAAATTTCAAATTGCTGTAACTTTTGATCATTTAAAAATACAATTACATATAAAAATTAAATTTAAAGGTAATTGAATACTTTAAAACTTTGCTTTAAACCCATTCCTATCAAACTGATGGTTGAAAAGCTATAAGGCAAAGTTAGTGGAAAATAGTGATAAAAAAAAGCGTTTTCCAAAAATTTGCCAATTTTTCTAAGACGTATATCTTGAAAGCTTTTGCATCTAGAAAAAATAAGTCATAACAATCTTGTAGGAAATTTCATCAGATTCCATTTTGTGTTTGACTTTTTTTTTTTTTTTGCTAACATGCACGGTTTTTGAGATAAATGGAAAAATCCAAAAAAAAAAAAGGTCCTTTTTTGGGAGTGGGGAAGCAGCACCCCGAGAGGTGGGAACTTTTCTGTTTCATACAACTACATCCCCAACCAATGTTTTCCCAAAGTTTCAAAACTTTATAATTTTTTTCCTAGATTTTGTCATACTTTGACGCGCAATGTAGTTTTCATTCGAATTTGCTAAATTTATTGAAAATTTCAAATTGCAATAACTTTTGATCATTAAAGTTACAAATAATAACTCACTTTAAAGGTAACTGAATACTCTACAACTTTTTTTCGGAAACAATTCCTATAAAACTGAGGTTTGAAGAGCTATAAGACAAAATTGGTTAAAAATCGGGGTAAAAAGAAGCGTTTTCCAAAAATTTGCGATTTTGTCTAAAACATATCTCGAAAGCTATTGCATATAGAAAAAAATAACCAATTACAATCTTGTAGGAAATTTTATCAGCTTTCATTTTGTAATTGATATTTTTTTGCTAAGAGGAACGGTTTTTGAGATAGAAGTGAAAATCTAAAAAGTGACCTTTTGGGGGGACGCGGCACCCCGAGAGGGGGGAACATTTCTGTTTCATACAACTACATATCCAATTAGGTTTTTCCCCAAATTTCAAAAATATATAAATTTTTTCCACCATTTGCTGTTTTTTGGTCTAATTTGACTGGAATATATGGCATATGATACCTCGAAGACCTAAAACCTGCGACATTCTACGCTGAAAATGCTCTGGAGCTGATGAAATTCCGAATGGCAAATGCAAAAAACCGAATCTTCCAAAGGATGTTATGAAAGTAGTAAGATAAGACGATTCTTCATCAAGTGGTATTTGCCAGAAACCAGGGTTGGCGTCTAATTTTGAAAACACCTTGGCTCCCGCCAAAAGAGATAAATTATATTTTGTAGTTGGTAACGGGTGCCATTCCCTTCGTATACTTCTATTAAGTACCATCAAATCTACACAAATCCTAACATTTCCATCTTTCTTTCTTACAATAACGGCTGGGGAACACCAGTCAGTTGGTTTTTCTACTGGTTGAATTACATTTAATTCCTGCATTCTTTTTATTTCTTCTCTTGTTTTCTCTAACAACGGTATTGGTATTCGTCGTGGAGAAGTGAGAGCATAAGGTTTGGCATCATTGCTGAGTTCAATGTGGTAGTTACCTTTTAGTAAACCAAGACCTTGAAACAGCATATTGAATTTCTTGATAGGATCAAAACTACTAATGCTACGCACACAATGGCCTAGAATATTAGGACCTAATCCAAACACTTTTATGGCTGGTTTTCCTAATAAACATCGCTGAAGACCATCTATGACATAAATTTCTTCCAAACAATTTTTGCCATTATATTCTATGTTCTCAACTGTCTTTCCCATAAGTTTCAGAGGAGATCTATCAGGACCAAAAATTAACTTGTTTGTGCGTTACTTCAGCTTTTTTCAACACTGTTTTTGCTAGATGAGAAGGAATTACAGTGTGATCCGTACCACTATCAATCTTAAACTTGCCTGTTTCCTAATATTTTTATTGGTATAACCCAATCATCTACATCTTGTACATTTCCTACTAAGCCCATGAAACCCATTTCAAAATTAACTTCGTTAATTCGCTTAGTGGAAGATAAACAAACCTTCTCCCAGTGTCCTTTTTTCTTACATTTTTCGCAGAAAGAGTCCTTGGCTGGGCAATGCTTTTTATCGTGTGGCGATTTTCCGCACCATTTACATTTAGTGAAATATAATATAGTGATTATAATTTACATAAACACCATAGTGTTTACATTGAGCTTATCATCCCGAGAAGTCTTTTTATTTGAATTTTCCAAAAGTTTCCTTTTGTGAACTAAAGCATTAATTGATGAATTGCGTACTAATACTGACTGTTGCCTTTTGCTCGATTCCGATAAGCGAATTTTATCAATGGCTGTTTGCAAAGTAAGCTGAAGATCAAGCTATTTTTTCACTTAAAGCTTGATCGCTAATACCAACAACTATACGATCCCTTGACAATTCATTGTGAAGTGCACCATAATTACACTTATCCGCAAATGCATATAATGCATATAATTCGGTAATAAAATCATTAACTGACTCTCCTTCTCTCTGTACCTGTTTGTTAAATTGCGCTCTTTCAAAAATAACATTTCTTTTAACAACAAAATACGCATTAAACTTTTGTAATACCACCTGGAAGTTTCTATTCTCGTCTTCTGTTATGGGAAACGAGAGAAAAATATCCTTGGCCTTTTCGCCCTTGAAGTAGATAAGAGCATCAACTTGTTCCTCTTCTGACTTCGTATTCAAACCTGAAGCAGTTCGGAATCAGAGAAATCTCTGTTTCCACTTGGGCCACTCTGTTGGAGTTGAAGACTGGAATAATTCCGGTGGTGTTACTTGATAAGCAGTCATTGCCGTTTTTCTTTTTTTTTTTTTTTTTTTTTTTTTTTTTTTTTCAGAATTCCAACTTGAACTTTACGTAGAATTCAAACTTTTTAAATTACCGTTTTAACCGCTGCCACCATGTGTTGTTACCCGTATTTTATTAACCTAAAAATCTGGAATGAGTTAAATAAAGAGCACTAAAAACACTTTTAGACAAACGGACACATTTAATAAGCAACAACTTAAGTACACATACAAGTTACATTAAATCTCTTCATAAGCAGTGATGATCCTGCTCGTGAAGCCGTTCTAAAAAAAACCACTAGCTAAAGACATAGTTAAGACTACATTTAATGTTGGCTCGTGTTATTTGTAGATTATGCCATATTTTGTTTCATCTTCATAACTTGCTTGGATTTGCAGAAATAAAAATTGCTTTTGCTTGCAATTTCTTTATATTTGTTGGCCGGTCGTGAAGCATTTAAGTTTTCCTAAAAGAAAAATACTTGCTTTACCTAAACCTTCACGACGCTCGTGTTTTCCAACTCTCGAAACGTAACGTGTGTTCAAAAATAAACAAGCACGAGCGAATCTTTCGGATAAAGGTGACGCGATACTGTGATCGCTTTAGCAGTTTTCGCCGGTAACGGTGATTAGTTTTTCTCCCGGTTTGTGCGTCAAAGCGACGTGTTGGCTCTGAGCCAATCCGGTATTTTTGTCTCAATCCAAGTTTGCGTTTCGCAGCGTAGTTATGCAAATTTACTGCACTAAGAAATCGAATATAAGTACGGCGGGAAATGAACATCGCTCATGCTTGCTTGTTCTGCTTAGATTGTCGTTTGACAATATCGTCGTTATACCGGCCAGGCCGGGTGAAGGGCTGACGGGCGAGGTAAGGTGATATTTTGTAGTCCGTCAGTCAGGTAATTTAATACTTCAAATTTTTCTGCTTAATGTGTTTCATAAATATTTATAAAGTATGCTGCCTATACATGATGTTGAAGAGCGAACTGAAATTTTTGGTGTTACTGCAGAATGTATAAAATCATCTAAGTGTCCTGTCTATGTAGTGTGGAGCATTAGATCATCTTTAATAAAATATTTGCTCTAAAAATCTTGTCATTATTTTTAAGTCTTCCACTGCGCCAGTCAAAACTCTGCGTTGGTTATTAAAGTACGTTAGAATAGCCAACACTTAAGGTTATGGGCCCAGTGCTCATAACCAAGTTAGGAAAAGCAGAGCTTGTGGAAGTGAAAATATCAACCTGTTTGCAGTTTTTATGGACTTTATACATCCTTTAAGAAATTGAAGTTCGACGGTTGCCGTGTACGAAGAGACGGGGGCCGCCATGGAGAAGTACCGCAGTATTCCCCTCCTGACAGCAAGCAATTGGCCGTCTTGGAAACATGAAGTTAAAGTCCTGCTGATGCACTTTGGTGCATGGGAATTTGTAGAGATCGAGATACCCGATAAAGTCGGGGAAGTTGATACAAAGAAAGAACTTGCAGCCGCTTCAGGTGCTAAAACTGCAGATTTGCCAAAAGTCACTGTGACCCCAGCTCCAGAGGAATTGACGTGGAGAGAAAAGTGTGACCTCCAACTGCGTAAAAATCGAGCCTACACTCTTTTATACCAGCATATTAGTGATGAATTCAAACCGATGATTTCCCGAACGACGGATGGCGCTGAGGCCTGGGCAATTTTGAAGCAGCATTTTGAACCATCGACAAGAGCAAGAGTAATTCAACTCCTGGACGAGTTCTTTGGTGTCCGACACCAGCCCAGTGAAGACGTCGGTATTTTCCTATGCAGAGTAAAGGAGGCAGCCCGAAAGCTTAGAGAAGTTGGTCATGAACCCTCTCCCCTCTATGTTGGTTTCCAGATGATCCGCAGTTTACCAGCAGAGTTCCAGTCAACTGTCCAAACTGTCTACCCCTGGTCTGACGCCGATTTCCTGCCGGACAAGATAGAGTCTGAATTGATACTGGAGGCGAACAGGCTCACCCTGACAGCTCGTGAGACGTCTACGACAAAAGAGATGGCTTTCTTCAACAAGAAGACTCCTTTTAAAAGAAACCAAGCAGGTAAATTTTCTTCTCTTGAAAAGGATCGTGAAAAGTCCAAAGTGACTGTTAGTGATAATTCTGATACTAAATTCAGTAATTTTAAAAATAGTTTCAAAAAGGGTCTTAAGGGCAAAGGGAAACCCAGGTTAGTGGGTCCTTGTTACAGATGTAAAGCCTATGGGCATCTAATTGCAAATTGTAAGGTTAAGGGACCTCGTCATGAGGGTAGCCAAGAAAGCAATCACATTGAGGTTAAATTTTCAAAATTAAAGTTCCAGGAACCGGAGGTTAATTTAACAGAAGTATCCCCAGAACCTCAAGAGGCTAATAATTCGACAATAAAAGATAACTATGATCAATGGGTTTTTGATACGGGAGCAACCTCCCATTTTTGTAAAAATAAGGATTTGTTTTTGGACCTAAAACCAGTCTCTGATATTAAAATGACCCCAGCCGTAGGAGAAATGGAAAGCCCAGTAGAGGGTAGTGGAACAATACGTTTCCACGTTAAGTGTAAAGGGGGATTTAATGAAATTACATTAAGTAATGTTTTATATAATCCTAATTTAAGAAGAAATCTGCTTTCCGGTGTAAAGTTAGAAAGAAACAGGGCAAACTTTGTAGGCAGTAATGGTAAAGTTTTAATTTACGATAAAAACTGGAATAAACTTTTTACAGCAGTGAGGAAAAATAACTTGTACTTTGTAAAACCTGCGACATACGTAACTTTAAAGAAAGACAAAGATTCCGTAGTATCTGCAAATCAAGCAAGCATTCGTAGGGAACCAGTAAGCGAATTGTGGCATGACAGGTTTTGTCACATTAATAATGACTATATAGTTTCAACAAGTAAAAATAACAGTGTTCGGGGCCTTCCAATTCTAAAGGATGAGCCAAATGATTGCATTCCCTGCAAGTTAGCTAAAAGTAAAAGGGTATCCTTTAAACCAATTGGTAAGACTAGATCAAAAAGAGCCCTTGAATTGCTTCATCTAGATGTGTGCGGTCCTTTGCCTGTGTTATCCCTGGGCTTTAATCGTTATTTTCTGACAATAATTGATGATTATTCAAGAAAGTTCACGTTTTTCCGATTAGGCAAAAATCCGATGTATTTCAGACTTTCTTAAGGTTTCAACATCGTGCTGAAAGATTTTTAAATAAGAAAATTTTGTCCGTAAGAACCGACGGAGGGCTAGAATTTTGCAATAAAGACTTTGATATTTTTTTTGAGAAGCTAGGAATAAAGCATGAAATAACCAATCCATACAGCCCAGAAATGAACGGGGTAGCTGAAAGGTTTAACTTAACAGCATTAGATGGAGTCAAAACATTGCTAGAAGCAAGTGGAGTGTCTAAGAAGTTTTGGGGCGAAGCCCTCGTGTGTTTTTCTTATGTCTGGAATAGGCTATGCCATAAAGGGCAAGCGAAGACACCATTTGAACTGTACGGGGGAAGAAAACCTTCCGTCACCCACCTCGAACGATTCGGATGCCTTGCTTTTGTTAGAGTTCCCAAGCAACTGAGGAAAAAGCTAGATATGCGAGCCAAACTCTATATTATGTTAGGATATGCTCAACAATCAAAAGGGTACCGAATATGGTTAACTGAAGAATCAAAATCGTAGAAACTATTAACGTACGTTTTGACGAGAACAAAAGGGGGGTGGATGCGACGTCAAGTCGAAGAGTTTTGAAGTACCCAGAATTTAAATTTATAATCCCAGACTATCCCGAAGAGGAAGACTACTTTGATTCTGTAAGGGAAAGTTTAGAAAAACGCCTTCAATTGGTGTCTCAAGAAACAAGTGAAAAGGAGAGTTCCCAACTAGACAAAATAGATTTAAATAAAGATGCAAATGAGCAAGTAGAATAAAGTAGATTAACTCCGTGTTCAAGCATTGCCTGGACTCGTTTGGCGAAAGAGCGTAGGGATAAGAGTAGAACCGATATATACTATGGAATACAGGGAACAAATATTAGGTTAAGATCGTACGCTAATGTAATGGACTATTGCAAACAAAATAACATTGAATATGATAGTAGTTTATTTAATTTTAGTACTAAAGATAATTCATCGGTTGAAGTTTCGGACCTGTTGAAACGTAACGAGTCTAATCTTGCAGAAGTAAAAATACCCAAGTCCTATCGCGAAGCGATAAAATGCCCGGAGTCTGCTGAATGGGAAAAAGCTATGACGCAAGAAATCGCTGTAATGAACGATAGAGAGGTTTGGGAATTGGTCGACCCTCCCGAAAATGTTAAGATCTTGGGAAGCAGATGGGTTTACACTTTAAAAGTTAATAAAGATGGTGAAATAATGCGTTTTAAAGCAAGATTAGTTGCTCAAGGTTATGATCAGGTCAAGGGCGAAACTTATGATGGGGTCTTTTCTCCAGTAGTAAATTTTTGTATAATAAGAATTTTTTGTATATTTGTATGTTGTTTTAAATGGTTTAATGTGCAACTTGATATTAACAAAGCATATTTATATGCGAATTTGGACAGTGAAATTTTTATGTATCAGCCAGATGGCTTTATAGAAGATCATCCTAGTAAAGTTTGTAGGCTTAAAAAAGCCCTATATGGTCTACACCAGTCGGGTAGACAATGGTTTGAAGAGGTCAATGACGTTTTGTTAAAAATGAACTTTACAAAGTTAGATTGGTGCAATTGCGCCTATACATTTAAAAAGAATCTGATATTACTGTTGTATGTAGATGACATTGTGTTATTTGCAAAAACCGCAAAGGATATAGACACTGGCATTGAATTACTACAAAGCCATTTCGACTTAAAGGTATTGGGAAAGACAAAAAAATTATTGGGAATAGAAATAGAAGAAACTGAAGACAAATTTTTTATGCACCAAAAACCTTATATAACTAAGGTCTGTAAGCAATACGAGAAGTTTAATTATTCCATAAGATCGCTACCGATACCCAAAGGACAGGTTTTATCAAAACTAGATTCCCCAACCACCAGCCAACAATTTAATGAAATGAGTAAAATTCCGTATCGTAGTTTAATAGGTAGTTTAGCTTTTATTGCCAATAGAACCAGACCCGATATTAGCTACGCAGTAAATTTATTATCCCAATTTCAGAATAATCCAGGAATGAAGCATTGGGAAGCTTTGTTAAAATTACTAGGATACCTTAAAAGCACAATAGACTATAAACTCGAGCTTTCAAATATTAAAAATTTAACTTTAACATGTTTTTCTGACTCCGATTTCGCAGGTAATCGTGATGACAGGGTTTCCATAGGTTACATTTTATTCATAGATAAAGCACCAATTTCATGGAAAACTTTCAAACAAAAATGCGTAAGTCTTTCCACAATGGAAGCGGAATTTGTAACACTCACGGAAGCGGCGAAAGAATTAATTTGGATTAAAAATATCTTAGAAAATAATAGCCTAAATTTAAGTTTAAACGAATGTATTATGCTATGTGATAACACAGCTGCGATAAGTTTTGCGAATTCATCCCTTGAGAATAGTCGGACCAAACATATACACATTAAATATCACTTTATAAGAAACTTAATAAACGAGAAGACATTTAAATTAGAATATATTAAAAGTTTGTTAAATATGGCTGATACATTGACAAAACCACTGACCAGAGAACAGTTGCTTAAGTTTTGTAGAAATATTTTTGAATGCTAATGGTTGAGTATGTGTGTGTGTGTATATATATATATATATGTCTGTTTTTTTTTTCAAAGTTTGAAGTTAAACACTTTTTATGCATTAGTATATGCAATTTTTTTGGAATTATCAAATAAGAACTGTTTAATAAAAAAAAGGGGGTTGTTTTCGAGAGTTGTAAAAGGGGGCCGCTTGTTGGCCAGTCGTGAAGTCATTTAAGTTTTCCTAAAAGAAAAATACTTGCTTTACCTAAACCTTCACGACGCTCGTGTTTTCAAACTCTCGAAACGCAACGTGTGTTCAAAAATAAACAAGCACGAGCGAGTCTTTCGGATAAAGGTGACGCGATACTGTGATCGCTTTAGCAGTTTTCGCCGGTAACGGTGATTAGTTTTTGTTGAGATTAATCACACTTACTCCCTGGTTTGTGTTTTGTATATGTATATTTGACTTCAGTAGTTTGGCAACGCTCTGGCTGTTGTTGTAGTAAGTGCGTAGTTGTAGCTTGTACGTTGATGTGTAAGTGCACTGTCATGTGCGTTATTCCATTTTTTTTAACTTAATAAAATCTTTTTATAACTTTCATCGGCCTCTGATGTCATTTTATCTTAACAGCAGAGCGTGGTTCTGATATTGAACACGTTTTAAGTGAGGAATTCTACTGCTTGAATTTTTGTTCTAAGGTAAATAACGTGTAAGTGATATTTTGAAATGGCAGCACGTGATGATAACACTAAGTACTGTGTTGAACCGTTTAGCGGTAAGAACTTTGCTTTATTTAAACGTCGTGTTGAAGCAGTTTTTGCTGCAAAGGACCTTGAAAAATATTTGGATAGTGAAGCCGATGAAACGAAAGCTGCTGAGGTCAAGGATGCGAAAAGAGCGTACGCTTTACTGTTAACCCTTCTAGATGATACCATATTGGCAACTATGGCGACAGAATCTTCTGCTTGTCAGATGTGGATTAGTTTAAAGCAGAAATATCTAAAGGTTAGTGCTGTAAGTCAAATTTTAGTAAGAAAGAAACTTGCGACTTTAAAGAAACGCCGAGATATCGGCATGCAGCAACATATTAATGAACTGTTGGCTATCGTGAACGAATTGCGACTCTCGGGTGCAGAAGTAAAGGATATGGATGTGGTTATTTACTTGCTGATGTCATTGCCTGCGGATTATGATGTTATTAAATCAACAATTGAAAATCAGCCTAACGAAATCCTTACGTTGGACTTTGTTATGCAGAGACTTTTGAATGCCGAAGAGTTGAAAGATGAAAAAAACTCCGATACTATTCGTGTTTCTGCATCAAGTGATAATGTAGCGTTTAGCGCGGATAAGCGAGACATAATTTGCCACAAATGCAAAAACAAAGGCCACGTTGCCAAGTTTTGTAAAAGAAAATTGGTATGCTTTGGCTGTGGACGTCCAGGGCACTACAGGAGGGACTGTAGATTTAAACAAAAATCCGAAGCTGCTGCAGTGACATTTATAGTTGGTGAGCCTGTTGAGAATTTCATTCTGGACTCTGGAGCATCCTCACACATGTGTAGTAAAGGTGAGTGGTTTGAAGAGATTAAGCCTTCTTCTGGAACTATTGAATGTGCTTCGAAAAGTGATGTTTTGAAAATAGAAGGTATTGGCGCAGTACCTGGAATATTAAATGGCAGAAAAATAATTCTAACAGATGTGTTGTATGTGCCTGACTTGAACGGTCAATTAATATCTGTTAAGAACATTCAGAAGACAGGTTGCAGTGTGACTTTTAAGAATGATGTAGCTGTTATTGAGAAGAGTGGTGAAAGGTTTGAATTTGCCAGACTAAATGAAAAAGGACAGTATGTGAGTCAATTCGAGCCCATTAAGGCTTCAACAAACCTTGCAAATCATGATGCTGAATTATGGCACAGACGCATGGGGCACTCATCCAACAAAGTTTTAAAAGAAATGGGTTTGCCAGTTTCAGAGTCAAGTTTCTGTGAAGAGTGTATTATGGCAAAACATTCCAACACTCCAATGGGCAAAGGCCCTAGAAGCAGAGAGCGTATGCCAGGGAGAATGGTTCACACTGATATCTGTGGTCCCATTGATCCACCTACTAGGGAAGGCGAAAAATATTTTTTTTCTATCGTAGACGACTATTCAAGATTTTGTGAAGTGCACCTCCTGAAGCACAAAAGTGATATTCTTGATGTTTTCAAATTGTTCATAAAGCAGAATCCTGATCTCTACAAAATCCGGTGTGATAATGCCAAGGAATATGTGTCTGGTGAACTAGCTCGCTACTGCAAGAGGAATGGCGTTATGATAGATCCTGCTCCACCTTATACACCTTCTTTGAATGGTGTTGCGGAGAGAGCTAATAGATATCTTCTAGAGAAGGCTCGAGCTCTAATGTATGAGGCAATGCTTCCAAAATCATGTTGGGGATATGCTGTACAGACAGCTGCATATCTCAAAAATCGAATTTCAAACCAGACTGTTGGAGATCTACCTTTTAAGCTCAAATATGGTGAGTCACCTGATTTGAACATCATCAAGGTTTTTGGATGTGATGCGTATATGAGAGTTCCTGATCACTTAAGAAAGAAGTTGGATCCAAAATCCAAAAAGATGATTTTTATTGGATACACTACTATGGGTTATCGTTTATTGGACCCAGTCACAAATCGTGTTGTGGTATCTTGAAATGTGCTATTCAGTGAAGAGAAAAAGAGATGTATTTCAATTCAGGATGTTTTCTCCATAGAAGGTAAAGATGATCCTGATAAAGAGGTGATCTCTGATGCAGGTGACTCAGAATCTAAATGTCTCGAAGAAAATATTAGGCCAAGAAGAAATGTGAAATTACCTGCCAGGTTAAATGATTACTTTGTATATGAAGCTAATACAGTAGCTCTTAATCCTGTGTCATTTGAGGATATAGATACATTGCCAAAAGAAGAGCAAGTCCTATGGAGGAAGGCCATGAATGAGGAGATGGAGTCTCCCAATAAAAATGAAGTATGGAAGCTGGTTGAATTGCCAAAGGATGAAAAACCAATATCCTGTAAGTGGGCGCTGCACATCAAGCGAAACAATACATATAAAGCTAGGCTGGTTGCTCGTGGCTTTCAACAGGAGCCAGGCATTGATTATTTTGAGACCTATGCTCCTGTTATTGGTATGCCATCACTTCGTCTTGTGCTGGCGATCATTATTCAAAAGAATCTTGAAGTCTATGCATTAGATGTGAAGACCGCATTTTTGAATGGTGATCTCCAAGAAACAATCTACATGGAGCAACCAAAGGGCTTCGATGACAACAGTGGACGTGTATGCAAGCTTCTTAAAAGTCTTTATGGACTTAAACAAGCACCCAGTCAGTGGTTCAAGAAATTCACTGATTTTATAATTCGCTTAAACTTCCAGCAGCTCAACTGTGAAGCATGTATTTTTGTGAGAAGATCTAAACAGTATGAAATCTTTATTGTTTTGTATGTAAATGACCTGCTTATTGCTGGATCTGATGATTCAGAGGTAAGAGTTGTGATTCAGTTGCTCAGAAATGAATTTGAGATGTCCAAGGCTGAAATTGCAAGTGAATTCCTTGGAATAAGTTTTAAATATCATCACAACAAACTTTCTTTAAGCCAAAAGGCTTATGTTGAGAAAATATTAAATAAATTCAGGATGGCAGATTGTAAGCCATCTGATACTCCTCTAGTGCCAAAGTCAACTACATCAAATTTTGTGAATAGTGAAAGGTTTCATGGTCCCTATCGTGAACTTATAGGTGCCTTGCTGTACCTATCAATGGCGACTCGCCCTGACATTTTATATTCTGTGAACCTTCTGAGTCAGATACAAGAACAACCCACTAATAGTGTTTGGGCTGGTCTGAAGAGAATTCTTCGATACTTAAAAGGGACATCTGAACTCCAATTATCTTTCTGTAGATCTGATAGTGATAATATTATGATTAATGTTTATGTTGATGCTGATTGGGGAGCAGATACATATGATAGAAAATCAGTTTCTGGGTATATTATTTTCTTTAATGATTGTCCTGTAACTTGGTCTGTTAGAAAGCAAACATCTATTGCTCTGTCCTCAACTGAGGCAGAAATTTTGGCTTTAGCAAAGGTTTTTCAAGATGTAATTGTACTATACAATGTAACTAAAGAAGTTTTAGGGATTGATAACATTAATGTTTCAGTTTATGAAGATAATCAGTCTGCTATTAAAGCTATACTAAATGAAAATAATTGTGCTAAATTGAAACATTTGGATATCAAATTAAAATATGTTAGCGATATTGTAAAACAGTATAATATAGATATTTTGTATGTGTCTACTGAAGATCAATTAGCTGATCTATTTACAAAATGTTTACCTAAACCCAGATTATGTTACTTAAGAGATAAATGTAAATTAATGTGTGATTAAGGGAGGGTGTTGAGATTAATCACACTTACTCCCTGGTTTGTGTTTTGTATATGTATATTTGACTTCAGTAGTTTGGCAACGCTCTGGCTGTTGTTGTAGTAAGTGCGTAGTTGTAGCTTGTACGTTGATGTGTAAGTGCACTGTCATGTGCGTTATTCCATTTTTTTTAACTTAATAAAATCTTTTCATAACTTTCATCGGCCTCTGATGTCATTTTATCTTAACAGTTTTCCTCCCGGTTTGTGCGTCAAAGCGACGTGTTGGCTCTGAGCCAATCCGGTATTTTTGTCTCAATCCAAGTTTGCGTTTCGCAGCGTAGTTATGCAAATTTACTGCACTAAGAAATCGAATATAAGTACGGCGGGAAATGAACATCGCTCATGCTTGCTTGTTCTGCTTAGATTGTCGTTTGACAATATCGTCGTTATACCGGCAAGGCCGGGTGAAGGGCTGACGGGCGAGGTAAGGTGATATTTTGTAGTCCGTCAGTCAGGTAATTTAATACTTCAAATTTTTCTGCTTAATGTGTTTCATAAATATTTATAAAGTATGCTGCCTATACATGATGTTGAAGAGCGAACTGAAATTTTTGGTGTTACTGCAGAATATATAAAATCATCTAAGTGTCCTGTCTATGTAGTGTGGAGCATTAGATCATCTTTAATAAAATATTTGCTCTAAAAATTTTGTCATTATTTTTAAGTCTTCCACTGCGCCAGTCAAAACTCTGCGTTGGTTATTAAAGTACGTTAGAATAGCCAACAATATTACTTTTCGAAATACTGCAGTCCACTTACGGCAGAAACATTTGGTCCGTCAAGCCGGAGAATACTAAGTTTTGTTTGAAGTTATTAGCAAATTCGTTGCTTTGTTTAATTTGTCTGGAAAGCTATAGCTAACTGAAAAAACACTCAAAATACTGGTGTTAAACGATAAAGTAATTAAAAAACTTTGTAAAAAACACACATAAGAAGTAAAAGGAAAAAGGATACGCGTTTCGTTCAAAAATTGTTTTGAACTTCTTCAGTCCAAGCCCTTCGACGTAAAGAACACAGGGAACTGAAAAGAGAAAAAAACAAGCAAGATGTTGCCACAAGGGGCAAAGAAAAGTCGAACAAAACCACGGAGAGGGGAGAGGAAAAAAATTAAAAAAGGGGGATAAAAAAGGAAAGGAAAGAAGCACAAAAAATACAGAAATAAAAAAGGAATAAATAATAAAAAAGGGAACACACAAGTACAAACACACACACAAAAAAGAGAAAACAGAACAAACAAACAAAAAACAAATAGCACACGTATTTATTTATTTATTTTTATTTTATTTTTATTTTTTTTTAAACCACGAACAGGACAGCACAATAAATATATATATAAATATTTTTTTTTTTAAATAAAAACGAAAAAGAAAGACCGTAACACACGTACATACACATTAAAGAAACAGGGAAAAAAAAGGGGGGGGTAGACGAAGAAAGTGAAAAGAACCTTACAACAGCAACTTCCAAGCAGAATGAACGAAAGGAACGGAAGAACCATCGTTCACAAGACGATCTAAGTGCTGGGTAATGGAAAAACCTTCCAAAAAATCCAGATGGGACAAAGACTGGGGAGTGCACAAAATCTTAGCCTTAGAAAACTGAAATCGATGATTGGAATTCCAACAATGTGAGGCAATAGAAGATTTGGAAAGTTCGTGCTTAGAGACGTATCTCTCATGCTCTTTGAGCCGCTTTTTTTTTCGCGCCAAACTGTGGTTTGACGCTTTTTTTTCTCCGCGAAATTGTTTACGTCATACACAGCATTTTACACAACAAAATAAACGAAAAAATATTCACCTGCACAAATACATTCCCATTTCCAGAAAAACAAACTCCTTTAAAAGACGAGGGAAAAAAAAAAAAAAACTTGGCTGTTGGATACGTGCACATATGCCACCTGAACTAATCTCGCATCTCTTCGCCCTCCAAGCGTTTATTTCATTTAACGTAAACAAAATCAGTAATTTCAAAATATAATGCCTAGGATATCCCTGATACTTATACGAGTTTTTTCAAAAAAAGTATTCGTGAGGGGATCTAAAGTTCCGGGGCATTTTTTTTTCTACCTTTACAGACATACCTGAACCCCAACTTCTTTCCTTTATCCACCCAGCATCCCACCTCTGACCCGCAGACATCACAAAAAAAAAAAAAAAAAAAAAAAAAAAAAAAAAAACACGTCCGGGCTGGTATCGATTCCATTTCAGTTAAAATCTACGACTTTTTCTTCATTTTCTAATCGAGCGTGTCATCAATTCGGGGAAGGGGGTAACTATCCTTCTTCGTCACTTCTTTCAGCTTCCTGTAATCTATGCAAAATCTCGTGGAACCATCCTTTTTGCGGACTAAAACAATAGAAGTCCAGGGACTGAAAGAAGGCTCATTGACTTCGCTATCTTCCATATCCTTCAGCAGTTTTTCAACCTCCTCTTGTTTTGCGATTGGAAACCTTCGGGGATGTTGCTTGATCGGGGGGATGGTCTCCCGTGTCAATTCGATGCTGTGCGAGGTTCGTTCGTCCCACGTCTTTTGACGAAGAAGAGAGCACATCTTGGAATTCTTGAATCAAACTCCTGGTGATCATCCTCTGTTCCTCGTTAAGCTGAATGTCCCCGATAAGCTGTTCCATGAGATCCTCTACAGGTGCCACTGGAGTCCTATTGTCCCGTTTTTGCGGAGCACGTAGCGATTTCTTCTCCCTTCTTGATAACCCTCGTTCTGTCCCTGATGTTGGCTAACCTCACGGGCACGATATCTTTGGAATCGTCTATCAGTGCCGCTCCCACTAGCACTCCTTCCGGGAATTTCTCAATCACGGGAAAATCAGTTATCCCGAATTTGAAGCTGTTTCCGATCTCGGGGATACCTTCTGCCATGAACTCCGCTCGAGCTGGTATGATGATGTCTTCACGAGCTAGGATCCGACCGGGTGTTTCTCTGCATCCAGCCCGAACAAAGGTACTTCCTCTCCTACAGCTTGGAGCTCCCTTTTCTTCAGGTTGAGGGTGATGTCATACTGCTTTAGAAAGTTCAATCCTAGAATGCAGGGATCGGTGATGTCGGCGATATACACTCTGTGAGGATAATTTTTTAAACCCGAACGAGATGTTTCCCAGACAGCACATAAGCTTAAATCAAGATTGACATTTCTTTGAATTTGACGTATTAATACAGGCTTGACAGTTCAATTCCTCTTAAGCTTGCAGCAAGCTTGGAGAAGTCATTTGAACTGTCAAGCTTGATTACTGCTTGAAAGGGAGAGCGTAAGGTGATGGCGCCATCTGTCGCTGTAGGCAAGAAGGAGAATGGACATTAATTTGTCTAGCGTTTTCTCAAATTTGCTCATATTAAATAAAGAAAAGTTCGTAAAAGTTGTGTTTTATTTTATTATCGCGCAAAACCTGGACATTAGAACACGCAAGGGGAAGGAATGAATGGGATAAGCCCCTCTGAAGTGTAACACGAGGGAAGTTTTAGTTTTATTTACATCTAAATAACATTAGTAATTCCATTAACTAATTAATTATCCCTAAAAATATATTTTAATATAGTTAACACAATTTAGTTAGTTAATATACTTCACGTTATGGGTGCTAGAATGAGGCGCAATCCGGCCGCCACAAAATAATTCATAATCAAACATAAATGTATTTGACCATAGAATTAAAAAAAAAAGATTCTATATTTCTAAATATGGAAATTCTTCAAAAAAAATTCAATTATACTACGAAATTGATTTCAAAATCAGTCGTTCGTCTCGATTTTGGCCAGTATTGCCCAACATGAGTGTCGTGATATTGAAAGTTTTAAAACGTGTGCTGCTGTTAAGTTTATATTATGTTTATTTCCCTATTACTGGAGTCTCTAAATCACACATAACATTATTTTAATTTTGATGCATCCCATGGAAAAATAAAAGAAACAGATCAACACATCGGCCACTATCGATCTCGCCAGAAAACGGCGAGACAACCATGAAAGTCACTTCAAACTTTAGTCGTGCCAGCGCAAGGCAGGTTGGCGGAACGGATAGCACGATGGCCTCGCAACCCTTAGGTCCCGAGATCTAGTCCAGCCGCGGACGCTTGATGGATACAGATTAAATTAACTTGAAATTTCAGCATAGAGGGGAAGATGCTTGAAAAAATAAAATAAGTGGGGCGAGTTCGCCGACGGGCGCCCCGTATATTTAAAAAATTTTTTTTTTAGAAAATATTTTTAAGCTTGAAATTAAGCTTGCTATGTCAAGCTTAATGCAAGCTGGGCAAGTGTAAACTAGAACACTTGATTCAAGCTTGTATTAAGCTTACACGCTTGAAATTTTCAAGTTTATTGGCTTGATGAATCAAGCTTGCTGCAAGTTTGCTGTGCTATTTGGGTTACTTCGAGTTTTCCATGAACCGGAATATTGTCGCCGTTTGCAGTCTGCAGAGACACTGAAGGCGCCGTGTACAGAAGCTGCTTTCCCAGAAGCTTGGCAATGTCTGGCCGGATGATCGTTACGTTGGCTCCTGTGTCGACGATGAGACGGCAGGGAATTCTGTCAATTTCTCCTTCGACGAACAGTCCATGGTCTCCTCTCTTCAGTGATGAAATTTGGTAGGAGCTTAAAGGGGCATCTCCTTCGAACGGCTGTTTGGGACAGTTCTTCCTAAGGTGGCCTTCTTTCTTACAGGTCCAACAACTTAGCTTCACTTCCTTGTTTTTATGTCGGGAAGAATCCTTCGACTTGAGAAGTCTCTCGAGCTCCCTGATCCTTTTCTCCAGGTCCTCTGTATTGTCTCTGGCAACAGCGGTGCGAACCGGGGCCTTCGCAATTAGTAACGGGACTGCGCGTGTATTTTGATGAGCCATCCAAAGAGGCCTGCGGATGCTCGAGTCTTCACATATACATCAGGCATTTCTTAACCTTCCCAGTGCTTTCAAACGTTATTTAATATAGTTTTAAGTAGTAATTGTGTTACTAATTCAAGTACGAACTCATGATTAAATTGCTTGCTATGATATATATTGACATAAAGAAAACAGATGCATATAATTTGAAGGAAAAACAAAGTAGCGCTTAATCTCATGATTCACGATTGCTTATTTTAGTTTCACAAATGGATATTTAATATACTTTAAAATAACTAAATACACAAGACATTTTTATAATGAATATTTCATGAACGTAGTCGTATTTCCTACGTTATTTTAAACAATTCAACATTAATCTTTAACAAACGATGTATTAAAGCGCATTTCAGTGTTTTCGGGATATCCTGTATATTGGAGAAAATTGATAAAATACGCTCTATAGCGCGATTCCTGAATTAATTATTCTTTAATAAAGACATTTCATGTAGTATATATTATTCTTTTGTCGCTTTCTCAATCGAACTTAGGAATTGAGCAAGCATAATGAACGCTTGTACAAAATATTAACTACATTTGAAGTTTCTGTATAAACGGGCAAAAATCAATAATTTATAATTTACTGTATTTCTGCACTGTACCAGATGTAAGTCTTAATAACATAATCAAGGCATATAGAACTGATAAATAACATTTTCAACTGGCAAAATTGAATTGTCTAAATAGTATCACAACGTCGTACTTATTTACAAGAATAAAAACTACTCAAGTAATACGATTTCTGATTAAAATAATTTATTTATAAATAACACATGAGTAATTATTCACCAAACATGATTAACATACATATATTTAGAATTTCGAAATACATTATAAGCGTTCACTTACCTTTACATTCAGAGCAAAATGTTCGAATTTTAGTAAATTTTCATGAAAGAAATGGCTCAAGATTCACCAAACGATTACCTACATCTAAAGTTCTTTAGTACGACAAAAGTATTAAAAAATTGTTTTAAAATAATAAAATAATATAACGTTTATAATACTTAGAATAATAAAATAGAACACTGTGACTGGGGGAAAACAGGCCTCAATGATAAACTCATTTTTAGTGATGGCAACTCATACGCAGGCCCGTTGCTAATAACGACGGCCCCGTGCGAACCGGATGTCGATCCCTTCCGGAGGCTAGGTGGGCTGCTTCAACCTTCATTGCGTGCACCAGAGCACTTTTGAGGTCTCTGCTGTCCAATAGTCTCACCCTAGTTTGGACGTCTGGGTCCCGGATGGTATTCACAAAATACTCGAGCGCTAAGGCATCCCTGACGTCAGCTGGACAGTCCGTAAAGGCGATGAGGGAGAGCCGTTCGATCTCTGATGCCAGCTCCTGAAGAGACTCCCCCTATTTCTGTCTCTTGGACTTCAACTGGGCTCTCGTGTAGTCCTTGAGGTGGTGATCGCCGAAACGGAGCTCCAGAGCGGTCGTCAGTGCAGTGAAATCCGCCCTCTTGTTCTCCGGAACCGTCAGCAGGACGTCAGCCGCATCACCTCGGAGAGATGCTGCCAGGTGGAAAGCTTTGGTGGCATCGTTCCATCCATTCGCCGTCGCAACCATGTCAAATTGCGTCTTAAAAACGCACCAATTGGCCTTCCCGTCAAAGGTAGAAGCCTTAACGACTGGCGTTGGTATCGCTACGGGAGGAGTGATGTCTCTGCCGGATCCCAGCTCCACTTTCGGGGAGAACACAGAGGCATCCGTCACAACTCTTTCTTTCGTGACCCCCTCGGCTTCCAGTCTCTGCATTCTCTCTTCCATTCTTCGGATCGCAGCTGCAGTTGTCTCTTCCACTTCCGCAACTCTTGCCGACACTTTAGCTATCTCGGTCGTCGTTAGCTGTTTTATTTCAGTTACTGCAGCATTTACTTTGTCGATAGCTGCATTCGTCGATTCTTTTATGTCAGCAATGGCAGCACTCGTCGATTCTTTAACGCCAGCAATTGCAGTACTCGTCGATTCTTTAACGTCAGCGATGGCAGCATTCGTTGACTGACTCGACGCGGTAATAGCTTCTAGAATGTTCTTCAGTTGTTCTTCCATCGCTCTTGTTACGGGCATTAACTACTACCCCACCCCTGACACCAGTTGCAGTGGCGGATCCAGAAAGTCTGTTTTGGGAGGGGCTAAATTTTGAGAAAAGCTTATTTCACCCAAACAAAATGTACAGTAAAGCAAAATTTTAGTCTAAACTAATGTGAAACCTTTTGGGAGGGGCTAAGTAATTATAAAAGATCATTTTACATACTCAAAGTGCATAATGAAGCCGAATGTTACCCTTTAGCAATCTGTTTGGGAGGGCTGAAGCCCCCTAGCCAGTGTTGTAGTGCTAATTTTTTTTTCCCGGAACGCACGACTTCGTGGGGAAAGGAGGGGGGGGGGGGGTATTGGGAGTTCAGAAGACACAACCTGACATAAAAACGGCTCTGCCTTTTTTGTCAGTAACCAATACAGAAGGCTGTGTATAATTTTGAAAAAAGCTTAATAGACTCAAACAAAATATACAATAAAGCAAAATTTTAGTCTAAACCAAGGAAGATATTTTTGAGAAGAGATAATTTATTTTAAAAAATTCATTTTACCTATCGAAAGTGTATAATAAAGATGATTGCTGCCCTTTAACAATGTATTGGGGGAGGCTAAAACACTCCTAGCCCCTCCCCTGGTACCTCCACTGACTGGTCAGGTGGACAGTTCCAAATTTCATTTCCTACATTGCTACCTCCGCTTTTAACACGTGTTCCCTTTATTGTCGACATTAATTCTAAGAATCTAGTGGTTCGACTTATTTCCTTAATTGCATACACGATGGTGATGTTTCTTTTCTTCAAAGACTCAAAGAGAATAAAAAGTTTTTAAAAAACGTCATGCATGAGCGTCATATCTGTCAGAAATTGTTTTGATGAGATGAGCTTGAGTACACCTTGGAAAATACATGGTTCTGTTTGTCCAGTTTTGGTCTCAACTAGTCGATTTAAACAAATAAAAAAAAAAAAACTGTATAGTTTTGTTTTGACAGAGAGAGACTGCAGAAACAATTCGGAGAGAATTGGCAATCCATCTTACTTTTCAAACTCGTTTGATTTTCCGTTTCGAAGCTAGCTGCAGATGCTTGAATCAGAGCCCGATTAACCTCTGAAGTGAAGGGAAGCTCAGCCTTGTTTCGTCCCCAATCCTCCCCTTTTTGTTTGGGAAAAGTAAAATTTTAATGATTTTCTACGATAAAAATATTTTAATATTTTCTTATTTAAAATGAAATTCCATTGATTTAATTAGTTCTAATGATTTCCTTTGATATAAATATTTTTATTCGTTTATCCGAAATTTTCCTTAGATAAAAATATTTATTCATTAATATTCATAACATTCTAGCAGAAGTACCCGTCATTGACGGGTTAGTACTGAATGAAAATATCCCAAAAAGCAAGAACTTACGTCAGATTGTAGGAGTACACAGAATGGATGTAGTATGTTGCCAAAGTAAAGAAAGCGAAGTTATAATTTTAATGTATTGTTAAAATATTACAGGCTAAAGAGTAACTAAGTAATATCATTTCATTCGCTTTAGTCGAAATTATGTAGTGCGCGAACGAATATTTACGCATATTCAGTGCCGATCCTAGCGGGGGGCAAGATGGTGCACCGCACGTGGGCGGCCAAACCTAAGGGGCGGCGAAATGATTATCAACCAACATTTTAAAAAAAAATGACCTTATATAAATGTTTGTTTCTTTCTTAAAAAAAAAAAAAACTTTGAGTGAACATTACCCTAAACCCAACCAGCTGCTCGCAGTGTTTCACATACACACAAACCGTTCCGAATTGCCCGAGATCGCTTTGGCCTAAAACGCTCAAACCACATCGCTACACTGGAGTCGGTATGGAACGGAACAATTCCTTTTTACTTTCTTGTACGGAGTATAAGAAAATAATGTGATCCCGAAAAATTTCGGGGGCCAAATTTTGACTACCTCTAAATTTAATTTTAAGAATTTTTTCGATGCATCTCACGATCCTATAAACGCGATCCTAGCATGCACGATCCTATAAACGCGTCTGCAACTCATTTTGACCAATGGCGAGTCTATTTTGTCCAGTTTTTCCATGCCGTCTGTATGTACGTACGTATGTGTGTAACTTGCATATCTCAAAAACTATTGGTCCTATGGGCCGAAATTTATTAAACTCGCATACTTCCAAAACTATTAGGCGTAGAATGTCGAAACTTTATATTTAGGATTTTTGTAACATCTAGTTGTGCACCTCGCCTTTCGGTTCCATTCGACTGGATAGTTTATTTTCAGCAACACCCAAAAGATTCGAAATACATTACGCTCTATTAGCCGAAATTCATTAAAGCGTATTTTAGAGGTATTGGGCTATTTCAAACGACTCGGAAGCGATATATGCAGCAAAGAGTTACAAAATGAATTTCTCCATTTAAAAAAATGTCTTTATGATTTACAGTTCCGCTATAGGAACACTCAAAAGATTTCCAATACATTGCGGTCAATGGCAATTTCAGGGGCATTCATCCATTTCAAGCACAATACTGTCCTATCATAAAAGTTAGGTAATGATCCGACCACGGTCACGTTCCTCCCTCAACAACTACGCCAAAAGTCGCCAAGCTTGGCGACTTTTGGTGTACGTGTGTATGTATTTAACTCTCAAATCTCAAAAACTATTAGTCATAGAATGTTGAAATTTCATATACAAGATTGTTGTAACATCTAGTTGCGCATCTCGATTTTTGGTTCCAATCTACTGGAGAGTTTATTTACAGGACCACCGAAAAGAATTTCAATACTTTAGTATCTATGGACATCTTCAATATAACACAACTGTAGACAGTCATTGTTTGGTCCATGCCCAAAATCTCGCCGTCTGTCGTCGACCGTAGCGAAATTTGCCGAAATATCGCCAAATTCGGCGATAGTCAGTCATTTTGTCCATGTCCAAAATATCGCCATTTTTCATCGTCGTTGGCGAGTTTTGGAGAAATATCGCAAAATTTGGCGATAGTCAGTCATTGTTTGGTCCATGCTTAAAATCTCGCCATATGTCGTCGACCTTGGTGAGTTTCGCCGAAATATCGCCCAATTTGGCGCCAAAAATTATTTCGTACTTTGTAAAACTCTAAAACTTATCCCGTAGAATTTTGAACTTTTGTATTTAGAACTATTGTAATATGTAACTGTTTTCAATATATTTTTTGACTGCAATCGACTGGGATTTTATTTACAGGGTCAGCCAAATGACTTTAAATACATTAAGAGGTATGGCAATTCATTGAAAGTCTGTGGATAATGACTACTTTGGCTATCCCCAAAATCTCGCAAACTATCTCAAGCTTGTCGGCTTTTGGTGAAATATCGCCAAATAAAGTGTGAGAAGGAAATCTTTCAAACTGAACTCAGCTTGGCGATATCGAAATATTTGGCTACAAATCGCTAAACCTTACTATTATTGATATTTTATCTCTTTCAAACAAAATAAGTTTAGATGAAGTGTGCCGAAAATATTTTTTATTTAATAGACGTGCAAGGAAGTCATGTGTTGTCCACATCAGATTTTTTTTCATAGCCGCCAATCACCTCCTCAAATGAACGTTAGTGTGTCCTGGGAAAAGTGTTACCGGACTGGTTGCTATGATGGGACGTAGTGCAAGATGTTACAGACTGTGAAAAAGGGTTTAAGAATAATTTTTATTTTCAAATTTTGCATATTTCCATCAATTCAGTAGGTGAGCGTTTCGATTTGTTGGAAAGCTGTTTCTCAATATTCAGTTTCTTACTAACGTTTAACTCTGAAGATAGTGACAATTTGAAAAAAAAAAAAGATGTATGGATTTGGACATTAAACTTCAAATAAATAAAGATGGAAAAATAGAAAGGGACTCAGACGATATAGAATTGCTCAGTGAACTATTATGTTTTCAAGATCTTTTTCCAAATACTTGCTGGTTAAAGCCATTAAAAATTTTGAATCATATATTTTGAATCAGGTGAAATAAGCTTTTCAAAATTCAGTTAAGATCTACAATCTCAGAACAAAGGTTTAAGAATTTGGCTATTATTTCAATTGAGAGTGACATCTGTGAGGTGCTAGACATTTCAGGTGTTATAGATGAATTTGCCTGTAAGAAAGCTCGAAAAATAATGTTATAATTTTTGAAAGATCAGAAATATTTATTGTAGTTGTAGATTGTATTTTTCTGAAAATAAAATACGAAGTTTAACTTGATTTTCATCCATTCCATACTTTTTACACTTCCATACATTTAAAAAAAAAAGTGTTTGATAGTAATTTATTTAAACATTTTGTTGGTTTGTAAGAAAAGGGGCGGCCAATTTTAATTTGCACGTGGGCGGCTGAAGGTCTAGGATCGGCACTGCGCATATTGAAATAATTTTTGCAAAATCTCAAATCTAATCAATATTTTTGAAAAATTGGAAGCCTAGAATTTAAGTTGAGTGGCAACCTATCATGTCACCAAATTTCGTTTCATTCCCTGGAGTCTTTATTTCGTGATGTTGGAACAAAATTTCAGCATTTTAAAACAATTTTCACAAAATCTCAAAATGTAATCAAAATATTTTAAAAATTCTCAACGCCTATAAATTAAGATTAGCAACTACCTATCATATCACCAAATTTCGAATCATTTGTATTAGTCGTTATTAAGTGATGCTTGAAGAAATGTAAACGTATTTTGAGAGAATTTTCACAAAATCTCAAAATCTAATAAAAAAGTTTAAAAAATTGGACACCTATAGTTTATGTTGAGCAACCATCTATCATGCGACCAAATTTTAAATCATTCGCTTTGGTCGTTATTACGTAATGCGTGAACAAAGATTCACTCAGTTTTAAACGATTTTCTCAAAATCTCGAAATATGATCGATTTTTTATTTAATTAGATGCTTATAGTTTAAGGTGAGTGACCACCTATCATTTCACCAAATATCACTTTTTCACCTTTGCAGTTATTGCCTGATGTGAGAACACAAATTTATGCAGTTTGAAAGGATTTTCGGAAAATCTCAAAATCCAATAAAGATTTTTTTTAATTCGACGCCTATGTTTTAAGTTGAGTGAACACCTATCATGACACCAAATTTCATATCATTCGCTTCAGTCGTTTTTACGTGATGCTTGAACAAAAAAAAAGCGTCTCAGACAGAATGACAGACAAACTCTTTTTTTGAGGGTCGCACTAGGGATGGACGCGAGACGACTTTTTGCGAGACGAGACAGAGATTTACAGCTTTTTTGCGAGACGAGACAGACATTGTTAACATTATGATATAGGGATTTTTGCGAGACGAGACAAGCTTTTCGGCTGTTTTGCGAGACGCCAATTTTTCGTCTCGCGTCCATCCCTAGGTCGCACCACCGGACTCCCAGGTGCTTGAAACGGATAGAAATCGCAAAAATTTTTGAATTCCAAGAAATACACAGACAAAAGTCTAATTATTTTAGTTCACTGCAACGAGATTATACAGTATTTTTGAAATTACTTTAAAAATCTGGAGTGACTCCACTCGACTTTCCGAACACTTATGATTAAGATCATTACCAGGCATTTAAATAAATTTTAATCAATGAATAATTCAAACATATGTACCTGAACAACATATATAACTGAAGCTCAATTGAATGTGCCGTTTGTTAGTGTTATTTATTTAAATTCAACGGACCAGCTGTAGTTGTTTCTTTATTCTCTTTTTATTATAACACAACATGAACTATACATATTTACAACACAGCAGAAATTAACAAAGTTTGAATCAAATTGTCAGCGTCTATTTTAAGGTTGTAATTGCTCACGTCTTGTTTCATTGACAGCGAACCGTCGTCTCTTGAGAGAATACGCCGTCTTTTTCTTTCCTCTACACAGCTGCGCGCATGCGCAGACACCGTTTAAACGCTGGCGCACTTTCAATAATTTCTCCTCATATGCCATAATATAAAAGAAATCTTCGTCGTAGCCCTGTAGAAAAACTGTAAGTCCTATATACATAAAAATCAATACCGGTCTTACGATGGTGATTTATAACATATATAACCAATTTGAGCTCAATCGAATGTACCGTTTAAACGCTAGCGCACTTTCAAGAATTTCCTCCCATAGGCCATAATGTAAAAGAAATCTTTGTCATAGCCCTGTAGAAAAACTATAAGTCCTATACACACCAAAATCAATACCGGTCTTGCGACGGTGGTTTATAACATATATACCGAATTTGAGCTCAATCGAATGCTCCGTTTAGGAGCTATCGTGTTCACTCACATACACACACACATACACACACACACACACATACACACATACATCTCGTAAAAATAGCATAAATGAATTCAGACGACCACAAAACGTGTAAATACACCAAAATCTCGAAGTCGAATTTTTTCATGATTACAATACTTTCCTTACATGGTACATGTTCGGAAAGTAAAAATAAACTAAAAACATTACCTTACTGGAGTTTTAAACTTTATTTATTTGGACGTATTTTTAATTAGACATTTTTTTTCAGAAATTCTTTGTTTGTTTTCATGACATCATAAAAGTCATGATAACTAAGTTCAGATTTAATTTTGATATTTAGATGTTAAACATACTGAAAGTCTAACCCTTTGTGCCAACGAAATGTTCCTATAATAGAAAAAAAATTTCTCAACGAGAGCGGATGTCCCAGGCAAAAACTTTTCAAACTGAACCAATTTAGAAATGTAACGACATGAAGTATCAGCTTCTGAAAAACCTAAAAAATAGCTTTCCACTTAACTTAAAAAAAAAATCTTTAGAATTAAAAGATCATTTATAAAAAAATTTTTGAATTTTTATTGAAGTTTTTCTGGAATTTTTACCCCCCCCCCATCTTCAAATTCAGAGGGTAAGCTCAAGCTTCCCGAGCCTTTTCGGTAATCAGGCCCTGGAGTCTCTACTTGATTCTTAGGAGATCAACCGTACAAATAGTCCAAGATCCCAGAGCCCCTTGATCCATCACTAGCAAATCCGGCAAAATTTTCTCCGAGATATTTATCATGAAATAAGTATTTTTTAGCTTTCTGTTATAATCTCAGAAGTTCAACTATTATATGTAAGAAGGTGAGAATTGGTTCACAATTACATGATTGTCCATTTCACATTTTAAATACGTAATGGAAGTAGTTTTGCTACTCAGAGTGGTCGATGCATCAATTAGTATTGAAATTTTACCACTGATATCAAGTTTTTAATTAATTGGACAGTACTGGGGATTGAATTCCTAGTAGAGTAGACTCCGCTGTCAGTTCACTGGGATGATCTCAACTACTACGGTATCCATAGAATGAAAACAGATAGATTCCTAGTGCAAGAGCAGACTATACGAGAATATTTTTTTCTTTTTTCAGGAAATAAGTTTAGATCTACAATAATAATAATAATAATCTCATTTGAATTCCGGAACGCCGTTACAGCTCACAGAAAAGTACCGGAACGTCGTTCCGGTCCCACTACACCCCTGTCCCTAGCCCCTCCTCTGAATCCGCTACTGACTAGTTGTTAGAAAATTCACTCAAGAGCGATACGATTGGGGTAAATAAACAGCAAACTTTATTCTTCACGCTTCTATAGATTAATTAAAACAATATATACAGCCTGCTCAACACCTCCAGAGCAGTAAAGGAAAAGCCAATAAAAACAAATAGCTCAGGTACGAGTATAAACAAACAAGCACAAGTATCAATTTTCGCCTGATCGCGAAAACGAAAGCAGCTCGCTCAAACAGGTTCCGCTACGTCAGTGAACCTCCGACTGGAAAAGACAGAATGACCCCGACATGTCCCCGATTCTGACATCAAAACTGGGGACTTTTATAATTAATGCAATAATTAACAGTAATTTAATTAAAAAACAATGTAGTAATTAAAAAAATGTCCCCAGTTCCTCCTTTACATTTTGGGGACAATTTGAAAAACACCCAGAAAATGGGGACTGTCCCCGGAAAATGGGGACGTTTGGTCACCTTACTTTTATACCAAGGAAAGGGGAGAGAAGGAACAGCCGCGCGCTCACTCGACGTTTCTGGAAATTCCAGAAAATTCAATTGTGTTCTACGCTAATTTCTCAGCTTCTACCGCATATTTTGACGAGCAGCTGGTATCATTAGCAACCTTATCATGCGGCCAATACACCTGGCCCACCAAATTATTTAATTCTGATGAAATTGTGCCGTTAATTTATAATTTTCCATATCTTTCGCGATCCTGGCGAAAAGGGATACTTTTTTCATATATAATTAATATTTTTTACACTATTTACATCTTATTTACATTATCTATAATAATAAAAATGAATGTTTGTAAATCTGTCTGTCTGTATGTGTGCGGTCTCCAGACAAACCTACTGCACGCAGAACTCTGAAAATTTGAATATATAAGCCCATGAGTCCGATAATGTGCACCTGAGAATCAGAATTTTAAAATGTTAATTACTTTTTTAATTATTAATTAAAAACCGTTTTCAGGATGCCATGCTCGGCGAGTTTCGCCAGCATGATACTGTGAAACAAAATCGCATGCATTGGAAAACATGAAATGGCACGGAAATTTAGTCAGTTTTGCGCCAATCTATATCAATAAAAATGAATCTCTGAAAATCTGCATGCGTGCGATGTCCAGAAAAAACTACTGGACGCAGAACTCTGAAAATTCGAACATGTGAGCCCATTCCTTCGGTAATGTACACCTGAGGCTCAGAATTTTGAAATTTTAATTACTTTTTAAATTATTAATTAAAAACCGATTTTAGATCGTTATGTTTGGCGAACTTTGGCCTCATGAAAAGATTTATGCTTGAAGTGAGTGGTAACCGCAAAAGTAAAAAACCGTCTTTTACGTTGCCATGCTTGGCGAGTTTCGCCCGAATGCTACTATAAAACAAATCGTTTGCATTTGAGAAGCATGAAATGGCACGAATATTTCATCAGGTTTACGCCAAATCTATCTATCTCTATAATAATAAAAATGAATGTTTGTAAATCTGTCTGTGTGCGGTCTCCAGACAAATCTACTGCACACAGAACTTTGAAAATTTGAATATATAAGCCCATGAATGCCGATAATGTGCACCTGAGAATCAGAATTTTAAAATTTTAATTACTTTTTTTAATTATTAATTAAAAACCGTTCTAAAACGGAAATTTTCTTACCCTGTGTTACGAATTTTGGGAGCAACCCGCTGTTCTGGGGTTTAAAATAGTTTAAAATTCGTATTCTATGCGTTAAATAGTTAAATTTTGCTTTTTGTTGCATTGATATGTAATGTTCAGGAAATCTCGGGTTCTATGGGTCGTAGGTCTTCGAAAACCTAATTTTGGGGACTTACTTTTAGCGCCAAATTTGGCGATATTTCTTTATTTAAATCGAAAATCCTGGATTTTACAAGCTAATTTGATTAATTGATTGAAATATTTAATAACTCCAGCAATTTTAAAACAAATTATATGTTTTTTTTTCTTCATCTATATCTATTCCTTTCACAATAACTGGCCAATTTTTTTAAAATTACTTAAAAACTGTGGTTTAAAAAATTATTTTGTGAAAAATTGTTCTGCCATTCGAATACTATGCGAAACTCCCCTTCCGTTTTTTCAAATGGGAGAAATGTGTGACGTCACAGCAGTGAGTTGTTTCGGGGCCGTCGTTATTAGCAACCGCGCCTGCTTCTTCGTTGCCACCGGAAGAAATGAGTGAAACATTGAGGCCTAATATTTACATTTGCGCTGTTCGATTGTATGCGATTTGGGATTATAAACGTTAATTTATTTTATAATTAAAAAACAATTTTGTTATAGTTTTGTCATAATGATTTAATGACAAGGTGTTTTAGATGTAGGTAATAATTTTTTGAAGATTGCGCTTTTTTTTATGGAAATAAATCAACGAATTCAATCATAGAATTCGAACTTTAAGTTCTGAATGTAAAGGTAAGTGTACAATTGTATTTAGAAATTCTACAAATTTATAGGATATAAAGCATGTTTTGTGAATTAATATTCATGTGTTATTTATAAATCATTTTAATCTGAAATCGTTTAACTTGGGTAGTTTATTATTCTAGTAAATAAGCGTGCGTTGTAATACTAGTTAGACATTCTTATCAGTTTAAATCTTTCAGTTGAAAATGTCATTTATCATTTATTATAAATGCAACTAAATGTGTGATATTGGTTTCAGTGCAGAAGTACTGTAAAATATGTTATTAATTTTTGCACATGTTTATGTAGAAACTTAAATTGAAGTTAATATTTTGTATAAGCGTTCATCATACTCAAATTCAAAGTTCCATTTAGATAATGGCTATAATAAAAAGTAATTAATTCACTCGTTCGTTTGTTTTTAGTTTACTACATTGTTTAGCGCAACTTGTGAAAAGGGATCTTGAAATTTTTCAAGTCCTAGAGCTGTTAGTTTATCTTAATTTGTATTCAAAGTCCGTGGAGCAGATTTTTTTTATTTTTTTTTTAAAGCTATAACCCTAATATACAGCAATGCAGGGACGAAAACATTTGTTTTCAATCGCCAGTTAATAATAACTTAAAAAAAAGGTGTTGGAATATTAGTGGTATTTCCTAGTATGGTTTTCTAAAATTTATAATTTTTCTTGGGAGAAGAAAAAGTATATGGAACTAACACTGAAAATTATAAATCATTTTCATTTCGAATGGTAAAATTTTCGATAAATAAACTCATTTGAACTAACCAAAATAAAAACAGTTAACAGACGTGTTTTATCATACACTGTTATGTTATTCTTAATCCTTTTGATATATTTTATCTCCCCTTTAAGTTCGTACTACTATTTATGGGACACCCTTTATTTTGTAATTCATTCTAAATGTTTCTCGTTAAATTAATTTACATTATTTTTCATGTAAATACCAAGGACTTGCAGTGCACAGGTTGTACTTATAATTATAGCAAACATTCTTCTCATACCTACGCCTTACAAAAGATTAAAAATTAAATAGTATATCAGTACTTAAATTTTTTATCCGTGAATTGTAAATATCAAATATTTTAAATTCTATTTCAGCTCCTCGTCATATATTTTGTTAATATATTAACCGAACAATATTTAATAAATGAAAATTTAATAACTACTAATTAAATTTATTTTAAAAGTAATAATGGTTGTAACTGCTTTGAAAATGTGAAACTTAAACATTCAGTATAAAGAAATGCATAAAAATGTCTGTATCATTTGTGTATTCGTTTACTTTAATTTATACTAAAAGTCTGCTTAATTTTTTAATGTATATTAAAATTCAAGCTAAAATAATGAATCATGAGAGTGAGCACTACTTTGTTTTTCCTTCAAATTACATGCATCTATTTACTTTAATGTCCGCGTGTATCATAGTAAAGAAACTGTTAATGAGTTCGTACTTGAATTAGTAACACAATCACTACTTAAAACTACATTTAATAACGTTTCAAAGCATCGGAAAGCTTAAAAATTGTTGATGTATACGGGAAGACGCGAGCATCCGTAGGCCTCTTTGGATGACTCATCGAAATACACGCGCAGGCCCGTTACTAATAACCATGAAGCTCTAAGGAGACTCATCGGGAATGGGCGATCAGGCGGGAAAACGGACCAGGATCCATTTTCACCGGCAGGAGGCGCAGCGCACCGCTCCAATAGGGATTTAGCGTTGTTTTGATTGTGAACGAGCTATATTTTTTTAATAAAATAAATTATTTTGATAGAATATGGGTCGAGCGAGTCACTGCTTTGCACCTGGATGTGACAGTGGATATCCAGAAGCCAGAAAAAGAAATGTATCGCTCGGGAAGAAAAATCCAACGTTATTTAAAGCTCCAAACAGCATCAATATTGCATAACCATAATATTTCTTTAATATGGCCCCTTATAAATGTATAACATAAAAAGTAACACTATGTAAATAGAAAACCTTTTGTACATGTTAGTAGTAGTATAATGCTAATATGAACACTTTAAAATTGGCATTTGGCCCAATAATCAAATTGAAACAGCAGTATAATACTTTGAAATTGTCCATTTTTAAAAAAATAATAACAGTTTTATGAATAATATTTTTCTGTTTATTAATTTAATTAGGGTGGGGGAGGGGATTTTATAATATATAAGAGATACACAAATGAATAGATATTTTTGGCATAAGTCTGCAAAACTTATACAGAAACAAATATTTTCAATTCAAAGTCTGTTTTTTTTTTTAATACAAAATTTTTCAAAATTAAAGAAATATTAGATTTTTTCTGATATGTGAAAGCTTGCAAAACTGATGCAAAAGAGTCAATTACTGAATATGCGTGTATTTATTGAATTAATATTTTTTTTTCCTTTATGCTTTTTATGAAATTTTTTGTAGTACTGAAAAATGATATTGAAACTGAAAAGACATTGATTTTTATGTAATTTTTTGTGGTACTCAGGTCCGTATTATCGCACGGGCAAATCGGGACTTTGCCCAGGGCCCCCAATTTCAAATCTTGTTCTGAAACATCCTTCTTTATATCAAAATTTTATGAAAAATAAAACAAATTTCATAGATGCCCCCCCCCCAAATTCATCAATTCCTGGGGCCCTTGTTGGTTATAATCAGGCTCTGGTGGTGCTGAAAAACAGCGTTAAATGTTTTTCTCTTTCCATATTTGTTTTGGTTTTTTGGTTTAACTAACCAACTTTAAGACTAAAGACAAAAAAAATAAATAAAATAATAATAATAAATAAAATATAATGTGGAAGAGCGGGTATATAAGAGGAATTTATAGCCTGAAAGAAGGCAGGGAATATTTTTTTATTTTTAGCGAATTGCTACCAAAAATATTTGTCAAAAACTGATCTATTATATCGTTCGCATGCAGTTTTAAAGAGAATTTATTTAAATTATTAATTAATTTATTAAATTTTCAAACTGATGTTACATCGTTGTAACTAAGTAATATAGAAACAAAATTATATATGCATATTAATTATCATATTTATTTATTCAAATGTTAGTGTATACTTCATGAAATTTCAGCATAAATGAATAAATCCCAATTAGAGAAGCATTAAATCGCGCGCCATGTTGTTTTCCGCTACCGTCAATAGATGGCGCAATCAATGGTAGTTGGTCCAAGTTGGATAACAAGTCGATGTTTATCCTCCCGAGCTTCATGCCGTAGGCCTCTTTGGATGACTCATCGAAATACACGCGCAGGCCCGTTACTAATAGCGAAGGCCCCGGTTGTTTTTAGTGGTGCGTTTGTAAGTACGTACCTGAAACTTTGGAACCATTATCTGCACATTCTGTTATATAATTGCGGCCTATAGGCAGATTCAGATGTAACACTTACGCCCGAAATCGGGCGTAACTTTAAGACACTGGCGTAAGTCGTATTCAGATGTAACATTTAAGTCCAAAGACGAGCGCGAGCGGGTCGTAGATTTAAGCCAGCTCGGGAGCTAGCTTAAATCAGTTTACGCCGGACTTAAATATGGCGCCGAGTGTTGTTTTTAACGTTGTGTAAGCTCTGTAAACAGTATTTGGACAATAAAGCTTTGCGTTTTGAATAAATATTTTATAAACGATCTAGAAAACAAGTAAGTTTTCATCACTAATAATATCTGCACACATTATTTTTCTAAAATGTATTATTTACTTCGTTAAACATGCTAAAATCAGTGTAAATTTCATTTTATACTCTTGTTTACAATTACATATTCTAATTAAAATGAAGTTCTGATACTTAATTCTGTCTAAATATGTAGATATTTTTATAAATGATTTATACTTGTTTGTAATCTACATATTTATTTCGTAAATGTAAATAATAGACTGGGTTTTCTGGATAAAGTATTTAAATCCGGTGTACAGTGCATGACCGAAATATTTGTTCCACTTAGGAACAGCTTTAGTATGGTCCCTTTTTGGCGATTTTTTGATTTGGCGACAAAATCTTGTCGCCAACCCAAGTTTGCCTTGCCGATGCCAATTGTAAACAATATGGCGGATCGGATGGCGCTGGTTCCGAGATAATTGATCGTCGCCGTTAATTTTGCTATGATTTATTTTAATGGCTTTTAAATATTTTTATGAAAAAAAAATTAAACAGATAACAAGCTTACATGTACATATAGATTCGGTTTAATAAAATTTAATAACTTTTCTTTTTGTGTGAGGGGGGCTGTGCCCCCCCTCAACCCCCCCCCTTTCTCTTTTTAGTAGATTAAATTAAACAATGCAAACAAATAATATTCTAAAGGCAATACCTCACAAAAATAACAAATAAAAAAGACAAAAAAATTAAAATACATTTTAGCATTCTGACAAAAGACTACGTAAGCAAAATAAAGAACTAATTCAAATCATAACGAACAATGCTTATCTCATACCTTAATTAAAATCGCTAAATTGTTTCAATATTGAAATAATAAAATCAAAATATCAAATATTATATTAATAACGGAATTATTTGTTGCTCCTACCATTAACAAATAAACAAAGGTAATAATAACAAATAAAAACAAACAATGCTTATCACATACCTTGATTAAAATCTCTAAATTATTGCAATATGGAAATAATAAAATCAAAATATCTAAAATTATTTCACTGTATAAAATATTAATAACGTAATTATTTGTTGCTTCTACCCTTAACAAATAAACAATCGAGAACGCAAATATTAATCTGAAATGTACTATCAAAAGAAAGCTTATTCATACAAAACTGTATGTAAACAGTCAGTATGAACCTGAACAGCCGTTTTAAATTTCAAAAAAAATTAAATAATAATAAAATTTAAT